>CM074721.1:535315189-535759176 GCA_037306005.1 Rhinophrynus dorsalis | reverse complement strand
AATCTGAATAGTCAGTGTTTTATTCCTGAGGGCATATTTATATGTTAATGTGTGTACCCTGAAACTCTCCAGATCTGCCCTGGAGACTCCGGTTTTTAAAGTTAATTACCGGCATACCTGGGAACTTCTTGGTCTGGGCTCCGGAGGGGAGCCCCGTGGTACCTCTGAGGGGAGAGCAATTACGTGATTCACATCATAAAAGGGGCAGGGCTTAATTTTGAGTGGGGGCGGGACAAAAAACAAAACAAAAAACTGAGACTGGGGAAGGAGGAGATGTGGGCGGGGGTGTGGGAGAAACAGGGCGGGATGGAGCTGTAACGGTTTGTTTGACACACAGAAACAGTAGGTTTGGATAAAATACAGTTTTATTAAGCAATTAGCAATCCAATAACCCTCACAGGTCCTCTAGTATATTTTCAGTATAATACAGACACAAGACAGGTTACATTTACATATGCCTACACAGGTCCAGTATAATAGAGTCCATAACACGATATACTGACACAGGTCAGGCAAAATTTGAAGGAATCCCAGTGTATCGGTACTGCATGGGTTAATGGCCTTCAGCGAGTGTTAACAGTCCCGTGTGAGGAGAGGTCTGTTAAGAAGCTCACCTAGGATAGAGACGAGAAACTCCCAGTAATAGGTTAGCAGACAATGGTGAACTGCCGAAGCAGTAACGGAGACTAGACCACGTGATCACTGCCGTAGCAGTAACGGAGACTAGGCAACTTGCACTCTGCCGTAGCAGTAACGGAGACTAGGCAACTTGCACTCTGCCGTAGCAGTAACGGAGACTAGGCCACTTGCACTCTGCCGTAGCAGTAAAGTAGACTAGGCCACTTGTACTCTGCCGTAGCAGTAAAGTAGACTAGGCCACTTGTACTCTGCTGTAGCAGTAAACGGAGACTAGGCCACTCGCACTCTGCCCTAGCAGTAACGGAGACTAGGCCACTTGTACTCTGCCGTAGCAGTAACGGAGACTAGGCCACTTGTACTCTGCCGTAGCAGTAACGGAGACTAGGCCACTTGTACTCTGCCGTAGCAGTAACGGAGACTAGGCCACTTGTACTCTGCCGTAGCAGTAACGGAGACTAGGCCACTTGTACTCTGCCGTAGCAGTAACGGAGACAAGGCACTTGTACTCTGCGTAGCAGTACGGCAGACTAGGCCACTTGCACTCTGCATAGCAGTAACGGAGACTAGGCAATGCGTTGCGGGCAGTCAGGAGAAGGCACTTGCAATGCTGTAGCAGCTAACGGAGACTAGGCACTTGCACTAGTGGAGCAGTACGGAGACTAGCGATGAGCTAGCAGTATGGAGACTGGCCATGCTGAGACTGCGCATGCGTAACCTGAGACTCCGGACAGTGCAGAATGAGCAACGAGACCTGAGCGGCTGGAACAACAGGAGCTTTCGTCGTAGAAGAGCGAAGAGAATGGAGCTGGTCAGGGTCGAGTCGTAGCAGAGAGTGATAGAATTAGGTAGGCGATGAATAGCAGGTAAGTACTAGAGATGCAGAAGACATGGCTGGAAGGTATACAGAAAGGACGAGATGGAGGTGCAGAACAGGTATATAAAGGCATCTGGAGGACAGACTGTAGATAGGTAACGAGGAGTGCTAGAGTACTGACGAATGTCGCAAAGAGCAAGGGACCGTTTCATAGTAGACAAGTAGTAGAATTATCCAGAATGTAGCAATTAGATTATCGACTGATTCGAAATTGTAGATGACACGGATCTGGTTAGTATCATTGGAGATTTCATAGAACTCCCAGATCAGATATCAAGGGTCTCGTGGGACCGAGGTGTTTCAGGAGAAATGTGAGTTCTCTGGGCAATGAGAACTTCATTTCATCACTTTCTCTTTTCAACATTTGAATTTGGAAGTCTTTATTACATAATAGGGATATTCCTCTGAAATTTCTCATCTCAACATAGGGAAAAGATGAGAGAAGGAGAGGGGATAGAAGAATATGAGAAGAATAGGAGAAGGAGATAATGTTATGGAGAAGAATTGAGCATATACTTTAGAAAAATAATATCTCCAACTTCTCTCAATCTCAACAAATCTATAAGAAGGATATATGTGAGAATAGAATAGCTCTGCTTCTCAATCTTCCTGCCCACTCTCCTACATGTAGACTACTTATAGAACAAAGAGATAAGCATAAGATACTAGAATGAATAGAACGTATAATTTAGGACAGAAATAGAAGAATCAGAATCTACAGTTGATAACATGTGGTTTAATACCCTTACAAACATACAGTCTATTCTGATTATGATTAAGATTCATCATAGCATGAAACTTTGATGCCTATGTTTGCACATTTGCTGGATTCAGTAGCTTTTTGCTTGCAGGACGCATAGCTTTTCTATGAGCCTCATAGACATTTAGTTACCATATGTCCAGCAATGCACTTTTGTCAGCTATGGGGTTTCCATGGAGCATGGAATCCTGCTGTCTACACACAGGATTGGGTTGTCATCCCAACGACTCAACCAATATTGCCACTCTCAGTGGCTTGCCTATGCACTTTGGGTTGTTGGGATGACGATTGAGTGCTGATTCACTTATGTTTCCATTTGGATAGATGAGTATAACAGAACCCTGTATCACTGAGGCTCCTGGAGGGGGCTGAGGGCCAGCCTCCTGCCCACAGACTATGGACCTGGAACGGAGTATAGCTACCCCTAAGACTGAGTCCCTACCCCTGCCAAGGGGGGTGATTCTCCCCTTTCCCCTGGTCACTTTATTTCCCCAGTGAGCCCTTTTCCCCAGCTTTGTCAGGCCAAAGGATTCCAGACCTCCCAAAAGACTGTAATTACTTTGAATGATGTAAAAGATGGTTTGGGCACAAAGTACATTATCCTGTTTTGTCTGCCCTTCACCCATCCCCACTGTATAGTTAAAATGTCTGGCCCCATTGTATCTTGTCGCCACCTAACCATTGTTCATCATACAGTATGTTTACTCCCATTGTAATAACTTGTGTATTGTTCCCATTGTTCCTCCTTGTATTATGTGCCCCTCCACCACCGGCCCCATTGTCTCTCCATATGTGGTTTGTAGTCACCTGTATCCTATTGTATTCAAATATGTGTGGATCACTCGTTATGTATGTATATAAACCCTGTGTGTGTTCTACAATAAATCAGTTCTTATTCTAACCCCATACACTGGTGTTGCCTGGTGCTTAGGGCTGCTTGCTGTATCCAGAGGTCTTGTTTTACCCCTACACTGGTGTTCCCTGGTGCTTGGGGCTGCTTGCTGTATCCAGAGTGCGTTCACCCTACACTGAGTCTTGCCTAAGTGACTGGGCGAATGGAGCTATGATCCTGGTTCTGGCTGGTGGAGCTCCTGAGTGTTGTCCTGGGTTAAGGAAGCACGGTTTTGGTGGAGCTACTCAGTCTGAGTATGGGTATCCATCACAATGAGTATTTTCATTCTTATTATGTTTGCATAACGATCTTGTATACCTTGTTAGTTTATAGGGAATTAGGCCTTGATTCTGATATTGGTCTGCTATGATCTCTCTATCCATGTATGGAGACACTTTATATTTCTGAAGGGCTTGCTTGCCTGTGTTTTTAAAAGATTTTATTGACACTTTATATTTTGGGTCCTTGTCAATATGTCACATGGCACATACTCTGGTGCAGTATGCAGTGTGTGTGTGTGTGTGTGTGTGTGTGTGTGTGTGTGTGGGTTTCATTTTAAAATACACTGTTCTGCAAACATACCATTACAACTCATCGGCAGCCTTACACCAACATCATAGGCCAATGATCAGTGTATCTTCCCCTCCCCTTGTATACCTAATTCTTAGTACATGTGGCAAAGTGTGTCATATTCACTATGGGTTATTGACAAAACAAATGCTCTATGATACCGAGCTTTAGTGCATCTCCCCATGGAGCTTATATGTGTGTCCCACACCCCTGGCAGCCCCTCTAGGACAATACACAGTCCTACAATGAAAACTCTATCCCAGACACAGACTTCTAATCATTAGAGCAGTGTTCCTTAGTGTTAGTCCATGGGACACCAACAGGCCATGTATTCAATACACCGCTGCTTCTTCACAGATGGGTAAACATTGTGATTGATATACCTGTGCTTAATTTTGGATATCCATAAAACCTAACATGCAGGAGTAACCCGAGAACTGAACTGAAGACAGGCAGGACTGTCCAGAACTGAATATTGTGACAGACACTGTTAGATAATACACATTCGGTGGAGGTGCCTGGGTAACACACAGCTCTTATTGTTGGAATAGTCATGTGACATATGTTAGGGCTATAAGATGGGACTGAGCTCTGTTTGTATTTTTAGGGTCCAAAGTGTGTATATGTATATACATGTATATATTTTGGACTTTAACACCTTATTGTCAAGTTCTGTTTATATATGAATTTATTCATCCCAGTGATATACTGATCGGGTCCTTGGTGGACCGATTGGTTTTTATCCCAGTATGGATTTTATAATTGACACGGGGAGGGGGAAGGGAGTTTTTTTGATACAAATGTATTTAAACTCTCAGAACTTCCGGTAGTGGTGCCTATGAGTAAGGACCGTTGAGGTCTGAAACGCGTTAGGTGTTGGTGGGGTGAAGTTTTTGTTGATTGATCTCGATGTGTTCCAAGTTTTCAATTTTTAATTTTTGAATAAAATCTGTGATTTTTATTAATGGATATTCCAACAGAGTGCGGATTCTGTTTGTTGCAGTTTTGTGAGAGGAGTTCCTGAAATTGTGTACCTGTTTTAATTTAAGGAGTCAATTTGTTGATTTTGGCATATATCGGTACATGGCTTACAAAGACCAGGGTGAGTGAAGTTATCCCAATATCTTGCACACATTAGAATAACATGAAGATATAGCGGCATACATTTAAGAATGTCAGAGCGGTGTATAGTTTATCTTTTACAATAAAATGGCCTCACTATAGAGTTCCAAATATCAGAGAGATGACCGAGTATCTTGGAGGCCATTTTCTAGTAGCCCATCGCAGGTGTCGCTTTCTGTCACAGCAGTCAATAGAGAGTGATCTTGCATGGCTCAGCCAGTCATACAAGTGCATAAGCTTAGGTGTGACCCCACTCGTATAGTCGCACTAGAGCAGAAAAATTATTTGCTGCTGTCAGCAATGTCCTTGAATGGAAGACAGTAAAGATGGTCACCATAGTGATCACCTGTATCATTATATTTAGATGACAAACCGTAACACAGCGACAGAGTCATTATTTCAGTGAACGGATTGTGAAAGTCCTTTGAGGGAGTCAGACAGGCGCTGCAGGGTGTCTGTGGGCGGATGCTATTTCTGAGCTGTACCAATCTGTAATCATTACATAAGAGGCAAGTCTGTGACTTATATAATAACATACGGCTTCTAATCAGCTCTAATTATATATACAGGTATAACAGAGTAGAGAATGATCGGTATGTACCTTATACACATATGAAAAGGGGTGTAATTCTGCAGCAAGCCAACTGTACCATGGTGACAAGCGTTACTCAAATCCCCACTGATTTTTACTTACCTGACTTTTTACATTGTAAATTATGTAATAGATGCCTCCTACTCCCATTCTCAGGAACAGTTTAGTTTTCCTACAATTTTCTCTTAAATCTTACCCCTCCCGCCTCTATTTGTGACATCACCTGAAGCTCCTTCAGATTTGAGATCTGGTTGCTTGACCGGACGGGTCTCGGAGAGGACAACAGACCCCAGCCGTAGACATGAATCCATGACCCCGTGTGAGGAGCAAGTCGTACACGCCTCAGTGCAAAGTCTCATTTTGTCTTTGCTTCACCCTATGCCTGAACTACCTGCAGACAAATATAGAAAAACCAGAGTCCTCTAAGCATAGTAACAGAATACAAATTGAGACTATTTATTAGGTATAAAATATAATACAAAGGTTGAATAAATGCAATATGTAAAAAATATGTATAAAAAGGTCCCAATACCAGAAGATACCAGTGGGAGATCATGGGGTAAATATAGCATTATTGGTAACTGGCTCCCATATATATATTGTGATCTGATAATACAGCTAATATAATGTTCATGAAGTAAAGAGTGGTAAATCTTGGGTATGTGGTGAACGGATGGCCCCTTACTTCAAAGAGTTTGTGAACATGCTATGAGAGAGTCCAGAGTAGGTCATCTGTATGCCTTAGGGTGACCACATTTCATTTCTGCCATTCAGGGACACTGCAGAGAGAAGAGCGCACTACAGAGGTCTGAACACTAGAGGGCGACCCTCCCATTGACTGCTGTGACAGAAAGTGATGCCTGTGATGGACTGCAAGAAACTGTACATCAAGTCCAAAGCCTTAGACTAATATTATACTACAATGAAACTGCCAGGAGCTGGAATTTCAACCAGTGCCATCCAGTCTCTTGTGATATATGTCCTGGCACTTACAAGAGCCCAGGGTCTGTTACATTAACCTTTCACATGTGACTGGAAAATGTAGCATTTGAACCCAGACTAGAGTCCAGTGCTGGGGACCCTGTAAGCCTTGAAGAGTCAACTGATGGCTGCAGAGTAAGCAAAGGGAAATCCTGTTCTCCTTTGTCAATGGGGGCAGGATTTTCCTTATACTTACTGAAGTTTGTCCCTCGCTGAAGCCGTCCTCACCAGCCTGCAGATTCAGAGTGACGTGGGGAGAAGGGGCGGGCGGTGGATCTTCAGTGCTTCATAACTTTTGAGCTACAAAGAAGTAAGCGTTTAGACACAGCTCAATATGTTCCTTTTACTATAGAGAAGACTCGGACAACTAATTTTACATAGACATTACTATCACTTTGAAAGGTAGAAGCAATGAGTTTATGCTTCGTGTTACTTTGATTTGATGATATAACTAGGCAGTTTACTGTGTGGTATAAATAAATGTTTTGTTTTTATTCCATTTTGTAGGAAGATACAACTTCTCTTTTGATCTAGAATGACGCCGTGTTGCAGTGCTCTGTTAATCCATAGGTTGCTCAGTTGACTCTTCAAGGTTCACAGGGTCCCCAGCGCTGGACTCCAGTCTGGGTTCAAATGCTACATTTTCCAGTCACATGTGAAAGGTTAATGTAACAGACCCTGGGCTCTTGTAAGTGCCATGACATATATCACAAGAGACTGGATGGCACTGGTTGAAATTCCAGCTCCTGGCAGCTGGGTAACAACAGAAATGCGTCCATGTAGACAAAAAAGAAAAAAGAGAAAAAGCGCACACAAATCTAAGTGTAGACTGCTTGCGGTAAATATCACACCTCCACCTTTTTCCAAACTGTGTGCTCTTCCACCGTGCAAATTAACACCCTCGAATCTGTGTCAATTGCACTCACCTTGGTGTGAGGCAAAACCGGCCTCTCAGTAAACAATGCCTTCACTGGATAACCCCCAGTGTTGGTTTCTTTGCTTTAGAATAGCTCGTATGTTCTCAGCCTCCCACTCTTTCTTCAGATAAAGATTCTTTCTTTAATCCGCACTCAAGGAATGCTAAAATCTGAGATATATATATGAGGGGCCTACATACAAATTTAGCTAGAAACCAAAAAAATACTTGTGATGTTAACCAAAATATGGTATCTTTATTGGGGTAAACCCCTAAGGATATACCATGTAACAATATAAAAAATCAGGTACTGGAGCAATTGTATACAGGATACAATAAAAATATAATAAAAACGATAAAATGGTTGAACTTAACCTCCCAACATGTATTTAAATGGTTTGGATTATAAATATAATTAAGCCCCTGATGAAGCGGTGTTAATCGCGAAACATGTTGGGAGGTTAAGTTCAACCATTTTATCGTTTTTATTATATTTTTATTGTATCCTGTATACAATTGCTCCAGTACCTGATTTTTTATATTGTTACATGGTATATCCTTAGGGGTTTACCCCAATAAAGATACCATATTTTGGTTAACATCACAAGTATTTTTTTGGTTTCTAGCTAAATTTGTATGTAGGCCCCTCATATATATATCTCAGATTTTAGCATTCCTTGAGTGCGGATTAAAGAAAGAATCTTTATCTGAAGAAAGAGTGGGAGGCTGAGAACATACGAGCTATTCTAAAGCAAAGAAACCAACACTGGGGGTTATCCAGTGAAGGCATTGTTTACTGAGAGGCCGGTTTTGCCTCACACCAAGGTGAGTGCAATTGACACAGATTCGAGGGTGTTAATTTGCACGGTGGAAGAGCACACAGTTTGGAAAAAGGTGGAGGTGTGATATTTACCGCAAGCAGTCTACACTTAGATTTGTGTGCGCTTTTTCTCTTTTTTCTTTTTTGTCTACATACACGAGAGGACTGTGGTACCGAAGTCCATAAAGAAAACGGCTGCACCATCTAAGTTTAAGAATTACAGTGAAGGACTCTTTTCTGATACCGGGTGTATGGTAATCATTGTGAATCTATTTGCGCTATTTGCAGTATTGTGATAACAGAAATGCGTCCGGCCATGGTAAATTCCCCGCCACCCATGTTGAAAGATAGGCGGCATTCTGATCAGCTCCCTACCATTCTATGTTATGTGCATGTTTAATGTGTTGTCATGGACTGTAATAAATGTCACAGATTATGGACCCCTGTGTTACTGTTACATATTCACTCCAACTTTGTAGCTCTCTTACTCCTCAATGTGACCAACGGGAGACGTCCACCCTGACTACCCACCTATGGGATTGCTCTGAGTGTTGACGTCACCATCTTCATGAGTGACACCAGGATGTACTGGAGCATAAAGAAGGAGGTGAGTCTCCACACCGTTGTCTTGATAAAGGTCTGTTTATGACCGAAACGTTGACCTAACCTGTTTTTCACTGTATATTTGAAATAAATAATTTAAATTATAAGTCCCACGGGTGCTGCCCCAGTTCTCTATTGATTTACATTGATTCAGGGATTGTGCACCTGGGCCAGTTGGACATTTAGGATTGAGTGCTTTCCACCATTTTGTTTCTTTGGTATAGATTCTGCAGGAAGAGCACCCTCATTTTTGAACTATCAGTCACTCACTATATACAAGAAGTTGGTGCTTTAGGAATCTGGATGGCGACACAAGGCTCCACACAGATTAGGGAAGACCCCCCCATCAGTCACAGTATTGGAACAACCCACAGAACCTCTAGCTTTCTACACATCTGAAGCGGACAACATCCTTTTCTCTGAGTCAGCCGTTGAATATCTGCAAGGTAAGGCACCCCTCGATCTTTTTAACACCTTAAACAAAATGAAACAACGTGAAACAGATCTACACCTACATGGGGTATATCTGATTACTATAGAGCTAAGCACATTCCACGGGGCTTTCGTGTCACAAACATACCCACTATAGGACGCACCAACCCAGAGTTTTGTAGAAAGTGGTGCTGCATATTGAACATATGTTCATATCATCTAATTTTTCTAGTAATAGAGGAAGTCTCTAGAGAATTGAAATTAGTTCAAGCAGAGATCACAATTTTGAATTAACACACCTGCCTACCTTGACTGCTGATACAGAGAACAATTGGTCTGACAAATTAACAGAGGTAGTGTTGAGCGAGCATGCTCGGCCGATGCTCGGATCGGCTCGAGCATCGCTCTGCTCGGCACATGGCGGTACTCGTACGAGTACCGCCATGTGCTCGCCCGGCATGTTCGGGTGGCGGGGATCTGTGCCGAAGGAGGCACAGATCTGAAGATGCTCCGCTGGACCACCAGGGACTGGAGGTAGGGGGCATTGCGGAGATGAAGGGGGCATTGCGGAGATGAAGGGGGCATAGCGGAGATGAAGGGGGCATAGCGGAGATGAAGGGGGACATTGTGGAAGAGGGGCATAGCGGAGATGAAGGGGGACATTGTGGAAGAGGGGCATAGCGGAGATGAAGGGGGACATTGTGGAAGAGGGGCATAGCGGAGATGAAGGGGGACATTGTGGAAGAGGGGCATAGCGGAGATGAAGGGGGCATAGCGGAGATGAAGGGGGACATTGCGGAGATGAAGGGGGCATTCGGAGATGAAGGGGGCATAGCGGAGATGAAGGGGGGCATTGACCAGGCACCCTCCCCTCATCAGAGCAGGGGGTGCCTGGTGTAATGCTCGTGTCACCCCATTCAATTCAATGGGGCTCGGGTGCTCGGCCGAGCACTCGAGCCTCCGGCGGTGCTCGGTCAGAGCACCCGAGCACCCGAGCATCGGGGTGCTCGCTCAACACTAAACAGAGGCTATTGACTCCTATAAAACTGAACTACACCATTTTAAATCTGCCAAAGTATTAAAAGTCAACCAAGACTACAAAGAAAATAGGGTTTATAAATGGTTGACTGGCACTCAGGACAGACCTAAATTTACTCCACGCTCACATAGAAAAATCATTAAACCCAATCTTTGCACAGTTGACAATTCCTCTGGTAATTCATCAGACTCAGACACCGCACCTCTTGTTGTTACCCCCAAGGAGACTTTTTTGCAGGTCACCACAAGATCTGTGGCAAACGCAAAAGACCCCACACCAGAAGGGGCAACTACAAACAAAAGGATAAAACTAAAACCACCAACCAAGAAAACATAGTGTTTAATTTGAGCTCTCACCCTCTTTCAGCTACAGAAATGTCTGTATTATCCAAAGGTTTATCGTTTTATACCAGTCACACACTTTAAATCCTTTGATTCCACTATAGAATTGTATAAATTCCAAAGATCTTTAAAACTCAAGGACCATTTCCAAGGTCACATAGACAGAAAAGAGCATACGTTTTCTCCTAAGAGTACATTTGATCCCCCTGGTACAAATTAATCCATAAAAACCTTTCTGCGACTGGTGGAGGGTGAAGCGAAAATTAAACCTATGTCTTTCCCACATCGTAACCTCACCAAATTGGAACGTGGAGCACTGAAAAATCTTTCTGAAAATCCCACTATTGTGATCTGACCAGCAGACAAAGGGAGGGCAGTGGTTGTTTTGGATTACGCCTATTATAGATGAGAGATCCTATCACAATTGGAAGACACACATGTGTACACCAGACTCCATGCAGACCCCTTGTCTCGCCACAAACGGATCATAGATAAGTCTCTTTCCAATGCCTTTGCTCATGGGTGGCTGGATGAACCAACACATAGATTCCTTACTGTAGATCACCCGGTTTGTCCTATTTTTTATACATTACCCAAAATTCATAAAGATGGTTCCAACCCACCAGGTCATCCGATAGTATCAGCAAGGGGCTCCTTGCTTCAACCATTGGCCCAATATTTGGACCACTGGCTCCAACTATTGGTACAAACTTTACCATCCTATATCAAAGACACAGGGGATGTCATTTCTCACATTCTCACCATAAGGGATCTAGATGAGCGAGTACTACTGACCACTCTGGATGTAAAGTCTTTATACACTGTCATTCCTATCACTGAGGGCATCAGAGCAGTAGCTAAAGCTCTGATGACAGCCCCCAAATCTCCTAATTGACCACCAATGGAGTTCCTCCTTGAGCTCTTGGAGTATGGCCTCACCATGAATTATTTCAAATTTGAGCGTGATTTTTACCTTCAAGTCTCTGGCACCTAAATGGGCTCCAACGCGGCACCCACTTTTGTGAACCTATACATGGCACAGTCTGAAACACAACACATATTACCATTACTCACCAAACGGATCATTTTCTACCGTTGTTTCATAGATAATTTATTTCTCATCTGGCGGGGTAGTAATGAATCTTTTACACAATTTGTTAACAATTTGAATTCCCTGGACACTCCAGTTAAGTTTTCCTCTAGTGTCAATGCAAACCAGGTGGATTTTTTAGATCTGACTGTGTTTCATCAGCAAGACCATTTGGGCACAACCAATTACTGGAAACCCACTGACAGGAACACTCTACTATATTATAACAGTTTCCACCCTACACATTTAAAAAGAGGGGTACCTTACGCACAGTTCCTACGAATCATTAGGAATAATGCTAACTGCCCCAGTTCTTTATTGATATATATATATTTATGGGAGCCAGTTACCAATACTGTTATATTTACCCCACAATCTCCCATTGGTATCTTCTGCCATCCACTCATATTATTGGGACTTTATTATATATTTTTTTTACATATTGATTGGATTTAACTTTTTTATTATATTTGATGCCTGTATTCTATTACTACACATACAGGACTCTTTTTTCACTGTTTTTTTTTCTTTTCTATTGCTTAACCCTTTCTGGGTCAGAGAGGTATCCAATACATTACAATGCACTAGATTCCTTTCTCGCACTCAAAGGCTTAAGATCACACATAGCTGGGAAGGAGGTTGTATGCCATTTGTCTGTGTCCTCACTCAGCCCGTTAGCTCTCACAAAACTTTGTGAACCTTTGGAATGAATGAGCTGCTCATGCCCAAACTAATGAAATTTTACCAGGAGCCCACTGAATTTGCATGTTCTGTCGGGAGCGAGCACCAAACGGGAAAAAGAAAGAAATGGGAAAAATTCACTGAGGAAGCTACAAAAGAGCTCAAAAACTTAGATAAGAGTGATGATTACAGAAAAATGAAGGGGGAGTTGTTAATATTATATGGAATAAAGACACATGAAGTGTTACTATATATTTAAATACTGGAGAGATCGCAAACTCATTGCAAAACATAGTGATGGCATACATGGGAACGTCCTTTCCCAAGTACCAGGAGAAACACTGTAGAGCCGAGAATGGAAATATCCAAATTATGCCTTTCACGCCATATTGTGGCTGCATCTTAAATGGCTTTTGGCGTGTGGGTGAAAGGAGGAGTGTGTTGTGAAATGGGTGGGAAAGTGAGCAATGCCCCCTAAATCGGCTGGGAGATCAGTAGCTGTTGGGGCATCAGGATGGTTTGAAGTATGAAGAACATCTAGATAAACTTGCTTTATTTACTGTAGAGAAAGAAGCCTAAGAACATAATGGCAACCTTGTTACATTGTATAAGTATATGCAAGGTCGATACAAGGATCAATCTTTTCATTCCAAGGCCCGATCAAACAACGAGGGGCCACCACTTGCATTTAGTAAAAAGGAGTTTCAACTACAGCAGAGAAAGGGATTCTTTATAGTAAGGTCTGTTCAGTTGTGAAATTCCCAAGGAGAAGGTAATGGCAGATACAATGGATACATTTAAGAGAAGATTAGATGAATTTCTAGAAGAATGGAACATACAGGATTATATTGTGTAGCAGTAAGTAAAACAGGAAGTTCTGGTAAATAGACTAATACACATTTTGGAGGCTGGAAAGCTTATATAATTCTCATTCTCTAGGTTATACTGCGGCAAAGGTTGAACTTGATGGACATATCTTTTTTCAATCTAATTTACTATGTACAATGTTTCTTTCACTTACCGGAGAAAATTTCGTCTGGTCTTGTGTAATTATGTATTTGCCTTCTGCTCTCATTCATGAATATGTTGCTGTTATCTCTCGTTGCCGCCGCCGCTCTGTTCGTGTCATCTACCGGGTGCCTCTCTCTGCTCATGAACGAGACGGCCGCTGGTCCTGGTCTCTGCGCGTGCTCTTCTGGCTTGCCCTGCCGGCACACATGCGCTCATTGTATAGTCCGCTGCTCGCGGACTATCAGCACCTCCCTTCCCTCTGTCCTCCTTTCTTTCATTGGGCACTCTCCTATGCCCAATAAGAGAGGATGTATCGGCCAATTTACCCATTGGGCACACTCCTGCAGCCCAATGGGAGTATGTGTTATGTTTGTGCCCATTGGACACCTCATAAGTCCATTTGGGTTTCCTGGTCAGTCCTACTGTTCTATTGGGCTGGGCCAGTAACTCATTAGGGCATGAGTCCTCCTCCTCTTCCTATTGGAGGATGTATGTTTAAATACCAGCCTTCCCTTTAGTCCTTGCCCATTCCACAAACTTTTCCTGTGTTCCTAGCGTCTAGTATAGTCCTGACTCTCTGGTATCCTGACCTGGCTTGTCTGAGTTCCTGACTCTCTGGTATCCTGACCTGGCTTGTCCGACTTCCTGACTCTCTGTTATCCTGACCCGGGTTGTCTGACCTCCTGAATCTCTGGTATCCTGACCCGGATCGTCTGACCACTCCTGGCTCTCTGGTATCCTGACCTAGCTTGTCTGACCACTCCTGACTCTCTGGTATCCTGACCTGGCTTGTCTTCCCTTCCCTCTGTTAGCCTCCCTCCTGGTTCTCATGGTCCACAGCTACTCCAATCCTGGTTGCACCAAGGCTCAACTGGGGTGGAACAATCTGGCTTCTTGACCAGCACCTTTACCCAGATTCGGTTGCAGCAAGTGAGGATATGGCACGCCATCAACGCACCCAAGCATCGCTCCCAAGCGATGAACCCTAGCAACTACCAGTACCCAGGCTACGAGGGTTCTTACCCCTCTCGTGGTGACAGTTGCAAAGTCCGGGAGCTGAGTAATACCTCATTGAAGGGTTTATTAAAGACAGTACTACTAAGTGTTCCAGATGTTTGCCATCCCAATTGTATTCATCCCTCAATTTCCATCATGGTGTTTCCATCTGTTGACATTCCCTGTCCAAGGTAGACATACTTCTTATAGCTCTTGTTCATCTACTGTGATTTTCCTTGGTATTGTAAATTTGTTAACCATGACTTGTTTTGTTGATATTCATCTTCAGACCAAAATTGTTCATTTCCTTTTGTAGCTCTTCAGCGGGTTCTTGCAGTTCTTCAGGTCTACTGCAAAGAGTATACAGTCTACGTGATGAAGGTAGTCTCTATTGATCTTAAGTCATTGTTTGTCCCGATTTAGTTTGAGGGAATTTCTTCTAAACAAGCAGAGAATAGTTTTGGGGAGATTGTAATTCCTTGTCGGACACCTTTTTCTATGTTGATCTAGACTTTATCATTGTTGACCTGTATTGATGCAGTTGCATTTTCATGTATCGATTGGAGGAAATTGGTATAAGTGCTATCTATTCGTTAGTAGAACATGGCATTGGTTATTACTTGCTTTTTCATTTTCGTACTCAAGGAAGGTTGTGTATAATGGAAGGTTGTATTCATTATGTCACTCAGTAACTTGTTGTACTGTCTGTATATGGTCCATTGTACTGAAACCGATCCTGAAGACTGCTTGCTCCTTAGGTTGTGCAGCATTAAAGGGATAGTAATACTTTGTTTTATCTTTATTTTATAGGCATTGAAAAAACACGAAGAGCAATATAAGTCTTATTTCTCAAACCTTTATGGTTTGAGAGATATTCACAAGAAAAGTTTCCCCCTCCCGCCCCTTTTACCTAGTGTAAGCCATCTCTTCTCAGATGTGGAATGCAGTCCATAGACCAGACAGATAAAAGCAGGGGACAATGTTCTTCCTATGAGAACAATGAAAGCCCTGCCCCCCTTGACAAGTTTTTCTCTTATCTTAATTGAAGATTGTCCCTCTCTGCAGTCTACCTGGGCACCTCTCTTCTGATCTGGCTGAACAGTGTTACATCAGTAAAAGGGGCGGGAGGGGGATACTTTATCATTGAATTACTCTTGAACTACAACTCAGACTCAGACAGAATTGAAAATAACACTCTCCAAAGTCCAAATACTATGATGATTAATTAGAGCTACTTTTATTATGAAACATTACTATCCCTTTAAGTATTCTGTCTATTCTTCTTGATAGTACCTTTGTGAAAACCTTGCAGACCACTCACAATAGTCTTGTTGGTCGGTAGTTTGTTTAGATTCACCTTATCACTTTTTTTTGTGCAGTGAATTTTTCCATGTTTCAGGCACTTTGCCGAGTAGTAGGCATTTTGAAAATAGTTTACCTAGGGCTTTGAATAAGGGTTGACCAGCAGTGGCGTAACAATAGGGATCACAGGGGTCGCACCTGCGACCGGGTCCGTCACTCCAGGGGCCTGGCCGCCCCCTGCGAACCCATCGCAACTTGCCCGCAGCCCCTGTCCGCAGCAGTTCAGTTGATATCCCGGCTCTCTAGTAATGCAGAGCGCTGAGAGATGACATCATCTCCCAGCGCTCTGCATTACTGAGAACCGCGCGGGAGCGGGTGATGGAGGTAGGAGATGGACATGGGGCAATGTGAAGATGGGGGGAGGCCGCTGGGCCCACGGCAATTTCTGCACCAGAGCCGGGTGGCTTCTAGTTATGCCACTGTTGACCGGCTTTCAACATTTCATTAGTAACTTTATCAGGTCCAGCTGCCATTTTACATTGGTTTTATTTAAGCATCTACTTCTTATATCAAAACTTTTGGCACAGTTTCAGCCCTTGGCACTACATACAGTTACCCGTCATCCTTTTAAAGATGTGAATAAAATTATTCCACTCATTTTATGATTTGTTGTTGAGTTTTGTTGTTGCACCATCTTCAAGCTTTAATGCAAACATTTGGCTCCTATGTGCGGCCATCTTTCGTTTTGCTCTCTTTAGCCCTTGTTTTTCTTCCAGTGTCCTTTTCATGAGCTCGACATTTGCGCATTTCATCTTTAAAGGGATAGTAATTCTTTATTTTTAACTATCCCCCATATTATAGTTATTTGTAAAATAATTTAATAGCCCCCAGGTTCATCTCTCAAACTTTTATGGTTTTGAGAGATAACCGAAGGCAAAGTTCCCCTCTCCCTGACGTCAGCGTTGTACTGACTGCAGGGGAAGTCTGTCGTATGACAGGCTTGCGGCTCTGCAGCTGAGCACATATCCCGTTAGTGACAAAGAATTATTTCACTGAAACAGTCTTCTACATGTACTTGGTTTGTGATTGGTTTGCAAGCACACGGAGAAGACCGTTTCAGTGAAATAATTCTTTGTCACTAACGTGATCGTGGCTCTGTTTCAGAGCCCCCTGATGAAGGTCAGACCGGATATCCCTGCAGTCAGCACAACGCTGACTTCAAGGAAGGGGGAGGGAAGGGGGAACTTTGCTTACTGTCAGGGGGCTATTAAATTATTTTGCAAATATGTACAATATGGGGGATAGTAATAATAAAGTATTACTATCCCTTTAATGTTCTTCCTTATGGTCTTGCACATCCTATATAATAATTAGCTAAAATATGCGTAATGCCGCAGTCATGCGCAGTAGAGAATGCCACTGCAGCGGATGATACAGAATGGGGTGCTTCGAAGGAGCATCCCGCTCTGTATCAGCCGCGGCGCGGGCAGTCTCTACTGCACATGACTGCCCCGTGACCGGCTGCCAGTAGCACTCTGGCCCGTGTAACGGGCTCTTCAACTAGTTTCTACATATTCTACCATGTTTCTAATATTACCATGTTGCTTAATTTTTCATCGCTTTTTCATCATGGCAATGGTTTCTTTTGATATTCAGGTTTTTCTTGTTTCATAGTAGGTGCAAGGGCATAAACAGTGTCTATGATAGTCTCAATAACTTTTTCATTGTGGGTTGAAATGTCTGTGTCTGGAAAGTATTGCTGCACACTGAAGAGATTACACACTGCTATATCAAATTGATTTTTCAATAGCTGGCTAGTGTCGATCTTCAGTTTTGTTGACTTGATTATTTATGTTAGGGACCAGGAACCAGATAGACACAAAAATGTAAAGTGCAAAACACCTTTATCAAAATAAAAAAAGCAAACAAAGCAAAATCGTGATCCAGAAGAGTAAACCAAAAGACAAGCCTAGGTCAGGAACCAAGACAGGTACTCAGCCAAGCCGGGGTCAGGAACCATGACAGGTAGTCAGCCAAGCCGGGGTCAGGAACCAAGACAGGTACTCAGCCAAGCCGGGGGTCAGGAATATGTAGATCAACCATGTCAGGAACAATCCAGGAGTCAGGAGGGATGTCAGAGGAAGCCAGGTCATGCACAAATAATCAGCAACTCAGTATGACACACTTGCAGCCAATATCAGAAACAAGGGCAACCAGGAAGTGAGCCAAGCTGCTTTAAATACCCTGGGAGGGTTGGCTGATAGCAGTCAGGTGAGCAAACACAGAGAGGTCAGCTGATTCAGCCTAATTCAGGAAAGGGAAGGCAGCATTAATGGATAGCAGAGCACTGGATTAGCTCAGACAGCAGAATCAAGCAGCAGAGTTAGAGCAGCTCAGCCAAACCTTGACATTTTATTTCTATCTTTCTTGCAGTCAATTTTGATTTTTGCTCTCACTAGACAATGGTCACTGTGACAGAACTGTGGTGACTATGGGAGCTTAGAAAATAGTTGATTCCAGTACATTGCTGGAGTGCAGAGATAGTGGGGGGTTGGGCTTTGATTCCACTATACTCCAGGCCTGTGCTAAGGAATGTTAATTGATTCCTGCTGTGCTTCCTTGACCAATCAGAGGTGGTTATTGATGAGCCAGTTAAGAATGTAGGATTTCAATTCCTAATCTGCATTCTTATCCTGATAAGGATGCTGGTGGCTGATTGGTCAAGCATAGAAACACTGTCCCAAGTATTCATTTGCATGCTGATCTAGATAAGAGTCTCTGTAGTGTATATAACCTGTGTGTTTGATTCAATAAAAGAGAGTTCTTCCCTTCATCAAGTCTCGGCTGATGTTTGGGAATAGGAGATTCGTTATACTATTGGAGTGTTACTCTGAGGGAGAAAGGAACTATAACGGAGGTATCCAGCTTATGATACAAGGCATCACGTTACAGTCACTTCGTATCATTAAAACGATTTAAGACTGGGCAGTCAGTGAATATCGTTTTATTATTTGCAAGCCTGAAGTTGATTTCACTTGCATTACCATTAGGCTTTTTCATCTCCATTTTCTCTGGGTCTTTTTCCTGTAGAATGAATTCATGATGTCATCACTCTGTTCTCTGCCCACACTATTTGCGTGGCCCGGTCACATTGTTGACTTGTCCAGTGAAACACTGTGGCTGACAGAAGCTGGTGTTCCATTGGACAGTCTCACGTTGTGACAAAGCCACCAGCTAAAAGTATTTTTTTCTTCACCAGAAGCTTTGCAAATTGCAGAAGTGTAAAATGTTCTCCTGAACTCCCCTTGACAGGTTTTTCCTTATGATCACTGAAGATTGTCCCCCTCTGCGATCCATCTGGACAGTCTTGCTGCTCTGAGGTGAGCAGTGTTACATCAGTAAAAGGGGTGGGAGGGGGATACATTATCATTCAATTACTCTTGAACTACAACTCTGACAGGATTGAAATAACACTTTCCATGGACCAAATACTATGAAGATTAATTGGAGCTGCTTTTATTATGAAGCATTACTATCCCTTTAAATTAATAGAAATGTTGGGAGAGTTTGTCTGCTGTGCTGCAGTTGATTCTATACAGATTTCTTCCTATTGATTTGTGCACGCTGCCTTCAGTGCAGAAAGAGTGCCAGCATCCTGCTTCCATCTGCCAGTTCAGAGGCCACTGGGGATGATACACATCAGGCTTCAACATACTGAGCAAAGTAGACTAATTGGGCTGATTATCACCTCCCTCGCTCCTCCACCTCCTCCCTCAATACACTCTGTGTGTCTCCCAGAGGGTGACCTACTTTGCTCGTGACAATATAAATTAAGTGCTCCCATCTCTGGAGGATTACACAGTGAAAGCTCACTGACTGGCATGTTAACCCCTTTTGAGATCAGTGGGTGGATATGTAGCATTAATGTACACTGCAGTGTGATCACTATCAGTGTGTAGACATCAGTACCATTATACAGAGCAGTGTGATCAGTATCAGTGTGTAGATACTCAGTACCATTATACAGAGCGGTGTGATCAGTATCAGTGTGTAGATATCAGTACCATTATACAGAGCGGTGTGATCAGTATCAGTGTGTAGATACTCAGTACCATTATACAGAGCGGTGTGATCAGTATCAGTGTGCAGATACTCAGTACCATTATACAGAGCGGTGTGATCAGTATCAGTGTGTAGATATCAGTACCATTATACAGAGCAGTGTGATCAGTATCAGTGTGTAGATACTCAGTACCATTATACAGAGCGGTGTGATCAGTATCAGTGTGTAGATATCAGTACCATTATACAGAGCGGTGTGATCAGTATCTGTGTGTAGATACTCAGTACCATTATACAGAGCGGTGTGATCAGTATCAGTGTGTAGACATCAGTACCATTATACAGAGCGGTGTGATCAGTATCTGTGTGTAGATACTCAGTACCATTATACAGAGCGGTGTGATCAGTATCAGTGTGTAGACATCAGTACCATTATACAGAGCGGTGTGATCAGTATCTGTGTGTAGATACTCAGTACCATTATACAGAGCAGTGTGATCATTATCAGTGTGTAGATACTCAGTACCATTATACAGAGCGGTGTGATCAGTATCAGTGTGTACATACTCAGTACCATTATACAGAGCAGTGTGATCAGTATCAGTGTGTAGATACTCAGTACCATTATACAGAGCGGTGTGATCATTAGTAGTGTGTAGATACTCAGTACCATTATACAGAGCGGTGTGATCAGTATCAGTGTGTAGATACTCAGTACTATTATACAGAGCGGTGTGATCAGTATCAGTGTGTAGATACTCAGTACCATTATACAGTGCAGTGTGATCAGTATCAGTGTGTAGATACTCAGTACTATTATACAGAGCGGTGTGATCAGTATCAGTGTGTAGATACTCAGTACCTTTATACAGTGCAGTGTGATCATTATAAGTGTGTAGATACTCAGTACCATTATACAGAGCAGTGTGATCAGTTTCAGTGTGTAGATACTCAGTACCATTATACAGAGCAGTGTGATCAGTATCAGTGTGAGAAAGGCTCATAACATAATTTATGTCTCCTCAGGAGACACACACACCCAGGGCCAGCAATAAGGAGGGGTTACTGCTCCCTTTGGGTGATTCAATAGAGGCGTGATTTTCACACCAATTGCAGTGGCGAAGGCCACTGCTTTTGGTGTGAAAATCATGCAGGGAGTTGGCCCGCCCCCACTATGCAGCCCGCCCACCACTATCAAAGTCAGAAAAAAACAAAATGGCTGCCACTTGCTCCTACACCACAGACAAACACACACATGCCCCACTCACACAGCACCAAACACACACACACACACATGCCCCACACACACAGCACCAAACACACACACACATTCCCCACACACATGCCCCACTCACACAGCATCAGACACACACAGACACATGCCCCACTCACACAGCACCAAACACACACATGCCCCACTCACACACAGAGCACCACACACACAAAAGTCAGAAAGAAATATGGCTGACACACAGTCACTCACCCTGACTCCCAGTGGCCTCAGCAGGACCTGTACTACAGCCACTGAGGAACAAAATGGCACTCAAAGGGTTAAGGTAGGTTATCATTGCTCAATTATTTCTTCACTGTCATCATTTGCCATGCAAGACACAGAACAGACAGCCATCAGGTACACACTTAACCCACTGACTGCCACAGGGTTTTGCATCAAGTTTTAGCCCTCAGGGAGAGTGATCAAACCCCTCACACTGTAAACTTGCATTTCCCTCCCACTTCCCCAGCCTATTACTAACACTTTTCCACATTTCTCTTAAGCCCCACCCCTACTCTATATTAAGCCACGCCCACCTTTAACCCAAATTGCCCCATTGCTCTCTCCACATCAGCACCACATGAGGAACTCCACAAGTAAAAGTTCCCAGGTATTACACACACATGCCCCACTCACACAGCTCCAAACACACACAAAGCCAGAAAGAAATATGGCTGACACACACACAGTCACTCACCCTGACTCCCAGTGGCCTCAGCAGGACCTGTAGTACAGCCACTGAAGAGAAGCTACAGGACCAGGGGAACAAAATGGCACTCAAAGGGTTAAGTTAGGCCCTCATTGCTGAATTATTTCTTCACTGTCATCATTTGCCATGCAAGACACATGACAGACAGCCATCAGGTACACACTTAACCCACTGACTGCTACAGGGTTGTGTATCAAGTTTTACCCCTCAGGGAGTGTGTTCAAACCCCTTATACTGCAAACTTGCATTTCCCTCCCACTTCTCCTCCTTCCCCAGCCTATTACTAACACTTTTTCCACATTTATGTTAAGCCCCTCCCCCCTACTCGTGATTAAGCCCCACCCACTTTTAACCTAGATTGCCCCATTTGTTTCTCCACATCAGCACCACATGACTCCCTTCCAGGGACTACACAAGTCAGTGTTCCCAGGTATGAATATACTTCCCACTGCTATTTAACTCTGACATGCCTCTCTATACCTTAACCATTTGAGTGCCAGAGGGGTGCACAACTCATGCACGCATGTGTTTCTGCGCATATATGTTGCGTGTGTGTGTATATCGGTTACATATTTGTGTGCATCTCCGGTGTGTGTGCATGTCTCTGCCGCTCACTGTGTGTATGTGTCTGCCTGTGTGTTGCATATATCTGTGTTTATCAGTGTGTCTACATTTCACACACGTGCGCCCAACTGTCATAACATGACGGCCAAAGCTGTCCCACATAGTGTATAAGCTCCCAACGTGTCACTTAACCCTTTCACTGCCAGAGGACTATACAACTCATTACACAGCAATGTGTTGCGTACCTCTCTTACACTCAGAGTTAAAGTGCTTCACTCCAACCAACTGCTACACTAGGTCTGTATAATGCAGTAACCCTACATCCCTGTATTTCATGACTACTTCACTGTCTATGTATAGTCATTTCTCCCCCTCACTTTACTTTAACACTTCACTGTCCCTCCTCTCCTCAATCTCTCATCTCCTCCTCCCTTTTAGCCCCCACTCACCTATCCCCTTGCCATTCATCTATAGTCCCAATCTCGCCATTTTACTCCCACATCACTATTACATTATCCATCACTGCATCTGTCACTTAACCCTCTGTCTGCCAACCTATTTCTTCAAATGTACTGCAGTATCCACTGCTGTAATCTAAATTATTCCTTTACTCACAAACATCTTCTCACTGTGACCTTCAACAAGCAACATAGCACACTCACTTCAACTGTAAGTATACAGGGCCTTATTCATCAAGTAACACAGCACACTGACTTCAACTGTAAGTATACAGGGCCTTATTCACCAAGTAACACAGCACACTCACTTCAACTATAAGGATACAGGGCCTTATTCATCCAGTAACACAGCACACCCACTTCAACTGTAAGGATACAGGGCCTTATTCATCCAGTAACACAGCACACTCACTTCAACTGTAAGGATACAGGGCCTTACTCACCAAGTAACACAGCACACTCACTTCAACTGTAAGGATACAGGGCCTTATTCATCAAGCTGAAGAGCTGCAATTAAAACTTTTACAACTCTTATCAGCATATCTACTTCACTACTGCGTCTGTCACACACTGACTACATATGTGACATACATCCATGTATGTGTGTCTCTCTGAATGTAAGAGTTTCACAGTGTGACACTCTAAGTGCGTGTCTGTAACACTGCATATTTGTTTCACACAATGTCTGTGTAAATATGACCGGCAACGCCGTCCCACATTGCTAGTCTATATATATAAAAGAAGACTTTGTGCCTGCCAAAACACACCCAGGGGAGGCATAAAGCATGAGTTACTATTCCTATTGGGTGATTCAGTCATGCAGGGAGTTGGCCCGCCCCCACTATGCAGCCCGCCCACCACTATCAAAGTCTGAAAAAAACAATATGGCCGCCACTTGATCCTACACCACAGACAAACACACATGCCTCACTCACACAGCACCAAACACACATGTCCCACTCACACACACAGACCACACACACACACACATGCCCTACTCACACAGCACCACATACACACACAAAGCCAGAAATAAATATGGCTGACACACACACACACACACACTCACTCACCCTGACTCCCAGTGGCCTCAGCAGGACCTGTAGTGCAGCACCAGGGGAACAAAATGGCACTCAAAGGGTTAAGGTAGGCCCTCTGCTGAATTATTTCTTCACTGTCATCATTTGCCATGCAAGACACAGGACAGACAGCCATCAGATTCACACTTAACCCACTGACTGCCACAGGGTTGTGTATCAAGTTTTACCCCTCAGGGAGTGTGTTCAAACCCCTCACACTGTAAACTTGCATTTCCCTCCCACTTCTCCTCCTTCTCCAGCCTATTACTAACACTTTTCCACATTTATGTTAACCCCCGCCCCCTACTCGCGATTAAGCTCCTCCCACTTTTAACCCAGATTGCCCCATTTGTCTCTCCACATCAGCACCACATCAGTCCCCTCTAGGGACTTCACAAATCAATGTTCCCAGGTATGAATACAATTCCCACTGCTATTTAACTCTCACATGCCTCTCTATACCTTAACCCTTTGACTGCCAGAGGGGTGCACAACTCATGAGCGCATGTGTTTCTGCTCATATATGTTGCGTGTGTGTGTGTGTACATCTCTGTTACATATGTGTGTCCATGTGTGCATCTCCAGTGTGTCTGTGTGTGTGCGTGTCTTTTGCATGTCTCTGCCGCTCACTGTGTGTATGTGCATACCTCCCAACATTTCACATGGCCAAAGAGGGACACTGTAGTTTTAGGTGATATTGTTGGGGGCGTGGCTGGTGGCCGGGGCATTAGTAAGAATTTTTAGGTTATTTCATGACCTATTACTGGCTATTTATGTAATTGAATAAATGATTTAGTTCAAGACCAAAGTATTTTATTTGCACAGACTAATGTATAAACACATATACTGAAGTTTATTGCTTTATTGCTGTAGAGTAAAGTAATACACACCACACAGTCAGGGCTGGTGCAAGGATTTTTGCCACCCTAGGCAAAACCTAATTTTGCCGCCCATTTCGCTCCGCCCCTTGTGTCCCACCTCTTTATACTCTGCCTACTTATACCCCACCTCTTTTCATGATTGTCCTCTCTCTGCCCCCTGGGCCAGTCTGCTCCTGATCTAGAGATGCCTGTAAGAGATGCCCCACACCAGCTCCAACTTGCCCCTTATCAGCTCCACTTTGGCCCTATCAGCTGCACTTTGCCCCCCATCAACTCCAACTTGCCCCCATCAGCTCCACTTTGCCCCCATCAACTCCAACTTACCCCCATCAGCTCCACTTTGCCCCCCACCAGCTCCACGTTTTCCCCACCAGCTCCACTATGCCCCCCATCCGCTCCACTATGCCCCCCATCAGCTCCACTATGCCCCCAGCAGCTCCAACTTGCCTCCATCAGCTCCACTTTGCCCACCATTTGCTCCAACTTGCCCCCATCAGCTCCACATTGCTCCCCATCCGCTCTAACTTGCCCCCACCAACTCCACTTTTGCCCCCCCTTCAGTTCCACTATGCCCCTATCAGCTCCAACTTGCCCCTATCAGCTCCAACTTACCCCAATCGGCTCCACTTTGCCCCCCAGCAGCTCCAACTTGCCCCCATCAGCTCCACTTTGCCCCCCATCCACTCCAACTTGCCCCCACCAGCTCCACTTTGCCCCCCCTTCAGCTCCACTTTGACCCCCCTTCAGCTCCACTTCGACCCCCATCCGCTCCACTTTGACCCCCATCCGCTCCACTTTGACCTCCATCCGCTCCAACTTACCCCCATCAGCTCCAGTATGCCCCCTCAGTTCCAACTTGCCCCTATCAGCTCCAACTTGCCCCCATCATCTCCACTTTGCCCACCATCCGCTCCAACTTGGCCCCAGCAGCTCCAGTATGCCCCCTCAGTTCCAACTTGCCCCCCATCACATACCTGTAGCTCCCGCGCAGTCTTCTCTTCAGTAATGCAGAGCGCGGCGGGAGATTATGACTCCCAGCGCGCTCTGCATTACTAAAGATCCGAACCAATGAGGGAGCGCTGTAGCAACACAGACCTGACTGTGTTCTGGTTCCCGGCGTGGTGTGTGCGGGCGCAGCTCTTCTCCGCTGCAGGCCCGCGCCCCCAGTACGTGTGCGCCCTAGGCCGGCGCCTACCTCGCCTATAGGTGGAGCCGGCCCTGCACACAGTCTGACCTCCTAAAAAGAGGGACAACAGGGTGGGAAAGAGGGACACAGGGATTTGGCCCTCAAAGAGGGGCTGTCCCTCCTAAAGAGGGACACTTGGGATGTATGGTATGTGTCTGCCTGTGTGTTGCATATGTCTGTGTTTATCAGTGTGTCTGCATTTTACACACATGCGCCCAACGGTCATGACATGACGGGCAACGCCATCCCACATTGCTAGTCATTATATAAAACTAGTATTATATTTCAGTGCAGAGTGTAGGTTATATTATGACAAGCTCAGAGTCTTCTTGAAGTGCTGAGTAATTACAGTGTCACCGTCAGATTATACCATTTTAAATGCATGTAACATAATGTAACAATGTACACTTCTGTTCCCAACCTGTGGCCTTTCTATTCCTAAAGGCACCAATTATGCAATTGCCATCAAATTTCTTCTAAACTGTCACTGTGTTTAATTAGCTAAGAGCTGTCAGCAGTAGCACCAGTCTTTGATACTGCAAAATGTCTCTTGAGGTGCAGTCATTCTGGGCAGATGTGGGAAACCTAAGGCCTTCCAGCTATGAATGAATAAAATTACCATTATACCCCAGGACAGTGGATCACAGTGTTTCTTGGAGCCCTATGGTTCCCTGAAGATACATAAGAGGTTCCTCAAAAGAAATGTAATAGAGGACAGTGGAAGAAGGTTGGAGTATAACAGTGATAGTTACAGAAACATCAGGGACAAGCGATCAAGGCTGGGGTGTCAGACAATGTATGTGTAATTCTGTGACTACCAGTGGTTAGTGGAACAAGGCTTGGGTATCAGATAGTATATCTTATATAGTATATGTATGGTTCTGTGAATACAACTGGGCAGTAGAACAAGACTGAGTTGTCAGACAGACTACCACTGGACAGCGCCCCAAGGTTGAGTGTCAGTGTATGTGTGTAACTCTGTTAAGCTACATTTGTTTTAGTTCCTCAGTAGTATATACTAACGTTCCTTTATTCAGGTGTTTAAAGGGATAGTAATGTTTAATAAAAGCAGCTCTAATCATCATAGTATTTGGACTTGAGTGTTATCAATAACAGAGTTGTAGTTCAAGGGTAATTCAATGATAAAGCACTACCTCTAGATTGACAGTTAACATGGAGAACTCTGACCTGTATTAACTTGTATATGTGTCACTGTTTTGGCTACCCGCATAGGCTATGTCATGATGTAGCTTTACAGAGATCATTATCTCATTAGTTTGTGGCAGGAGAAGTCAATGTGGACATATAGTCATTGGGGACTAACTCACCATTCCCAGTGAGTGGTCGTGTAGGGATGAGAGTTTAGTCACCAACACTTGGCCTGTTATTTAGCCAAAAAGGTAGCTAGCTAGTACTGGTAATTGACAGAACGGATACAAATTGAGCTTGCAACAGATCGATGAATAAAACATGCTTTAACAAAAATGTACATTTTATTAATCCTGAATTATAAACACTGAAGGTACATAAACATTTATATTTACACAAAAAAAACAACACACAAAACCAAAAAGTGCAGTAGTCACATTATCAGCGAGTCCATACACAAGCATCAAGTTCTCCAATATACTGGATCATGTACATGAATTGAAGTCCAAATCCAGAATACTTCTTACAAGTAAACGGTTTGTTGGAATGTTATTGTGATGCTCCCAGATGAAAGAAAAGTCTGTCCAAATATTCTTCCAAAGTATGGACGCAAGGAACACTCCTTCCCAGAAGGCTTTAAGATGAGGTACGAGTTGCATTCTCTGAATTTTTTCCTTAATACTGAATTGTAAGGATCACATGAAGTATGAGCTCATCAAGGCCAGGTCTCTTATGTCATCATTTGCCAAGGTTCCTAAAATGTGGAGAAGATATATCAGACATGACAATGTAATAGTACTAAAATAATGCAAGATTAATCTATTGTGCTTCATGCCACATTCATACCACATTCAAGAGGGGTGTACGTCACAGTGCGATTTACACTTGTAATCTTCCTAACACTGACAGAAGTGATGTCACTACAGTGTCCTCATTATGACATTGTAATGTCAACTTCTAGCTTTGCAACAATGTAAAATCATAGCCAAGCCCTAAGCTAGCAGGATCAGACAAGGACATCAAGATACAAGACTATTGAGGTTTGTACCAAGATAAAACCCAATTGTTAATTTGCCAATATTAGTACCCACTGCTCTAACAGATAACTGAATAAAATAGTTTCAACAATATAACTTAAACATGTACTGAAGTTTTCATAAGTGTTGCTGTTCTATTAAAAACATGTCATAGGTGTTTTCCTGGCAGTTAAGAGAAGACTACACCCACGGCAGGCATTTACTAGTTATAGCAATTCAAGTTGTCAGATGCGAGTAATATTACTTCCTAGAAGTTCAGACTGACAAATTATAATATTTTATTGATAGAATGTCAGTGACTCATCAATACCATGGAATGCACCAGAATAACTAAAATCCTTCCACTAGATAGGAAGTGAACATAAAAGCGTGTAAACTGTAGTAACACTGTAAATGAAGCTTCCCAGCAGTTGGGGTGCCCTTCTTTTACTGGGCAGAGAAAGCCACAATCATTAAATAACTGTACTGCGCCTTTAGACAAAGTGAGTTTTATTACCAATATGATCCACTTATATACACATACATCACGCAGTCTGATTACCTAAAACCAAGGTGGGAGAGAGGGACACTTGATGTACAGACCCCCCTACCCATTTCCTAAAGAGGGACACTTGCAAGGTACAGACCCAACCCCGAAAGAGGGACACTTGGAGGTACAGACCCCTCACCAATTATTCAGGAATGGAGGTTCCAGTAGAACACATGCAAGCATAGATTTTTAGGCCTCCAGATGAATTGGACCATTCTTATAGATACTGTGCGGATGTATTCAAAATGTTAATTAATCCAGATCATGTCAGGAATTAGTGGACTTCACTTTATCCCCTTGAGTGCCAGTGGGGTATGCGTACCCCTCTGGCACTCAAAGGGTTAAACACACCCGAAATATGCAATCTGGAATTTTACAAGGCATCCTTCGTATGTTATAGGCAATTTCTAGAGGGCTTAACCCTTTGAGTGTCAGAGGGGTAATATTCTAAGGGTTAATGTAGGGAATATGTAAATATTCAGTGATTCTTAGGTTTCAGGCAAACTAGAAGACATGCACAATATACATGCTTATCAGTATCTTCTTGGCGAGAACCACTGCATAACCCTTTCAGTGCTAGAGAGGTGCCCAACGCACTGCAAACTAATGCGCTGGTTACCCCTGCCACTGAAGTGGTTAAGGGATCAACGCCATGAGTGCCAGGGTAGTCATAAGTCATGTAATGCGTAAGATACCTCTCTGGCACTGAAAGGGTCAGCTCTCACCATCATTTGCGTTTAGGTCACGCCCTCCCGTTACCTTGGCGACGAGACGCCTTCCTGGATCTCCTGTACAGTCTCTTTAGCCAGCTCCTAGGACCTTTACCACCATCATCGAAACCCTCGTCTTCGTCGCTAGGCAACGGCGAAGGCGTTCGACAAAATGGACAGGTGATAGCCCCGCCTGCTGCCAAATGCTCCAGGCATTGAGCACATACCACGTGACTGCAGGAGGCCAACGGGCGCGCTTTCCTGTCTGGTCCGTATCCATAGTAACAGATGCCACACTCCTCCATGTTGAGTACTGGCAGTGCTCCTTCTAATACTACGCGAATGCGACTTGCAACGAGTGACTAGCATTACTGTGTGAGACAAGATTTATACAGATTGAGCCAGGCCCCACCCCGCCGGAAGTGAGTGATGTCATCTCAAGTAAAGTACCAATCCTGTGACAAGGGGGCGTGGTGGTTACTGATCATGTGGGTGATAACGTACGGGTCTTCAACACGTGGCTCTCCAGCTGCTGTGCAAGTTAACACTATAGTATTCTATGAACTATTTAGAGTTTATTTTCGGTAAGGCGCAGTGTAATGATGTTCCTCAAGACTCCCCTGGCAGCATTATTTCTGCATGGCGAGTCATGAACAGGAGACTGGTTGTGATCTGCAGGTAAATAGTGGGGTTAACCCTTTGCATGTCAGAAGGGTACGTAACGCATTGCTTTGCAATACGCTGTGTACCCCACTGGCACTCAGAGGGTTAAGGGAGCAGTCATCTACAGGGCATTGGTAAGAGTTAACCCTTTGCGTGTCAGAGAGCTATCCAACGCATTGCGTTGGGACTGTCACTCTAAGGGTTAAAGGATCAGTCTGAGGTAACCTGCAGGTCATTGGCAGGAAAAGTGTTAACATAGGGGTAATCTGGAAAGGAGTAAATGGATTAACCATTTAAGAACCAGAGGAGTGAGAAACGCACGCACACCCCTCTGATCTTCAAACGGTTAAACGAGCAATAAATTATATGTAGGTTACTTGTAGGAATAAGATAAATTATCTGTAGGTTACTGGTAGGAATAAGAGAGAGAAAAGGACATGCAAGTTACAGGTAAGAATAAGATAAAGTATATGCAGGTTACTGGTAGGAATAAGAGAGAATGATATGCAGTTTACTGGTAGGAATAAGAGAGAAATGATATGCAGGATACTGTAGGCTGACCAGATCTCACCTTTAACCGGGGGCACATAGGAAATAGCCATTCTGCAGTACTTCACTGAAATCAACGCAGTCCTGCAGTATACATTTCTCCTATGTATCCCCGGTTAAAGATGAGGTCTGGTCATCCTAGGATACTGGTAGGATTGGGATTAAGATATATGATCTTCAGGACTGGTAGTAAAAGACCTATCTGCAGATTACCAGTAGGACTGGGATTAATTGAAGATTTGAAGGTTACTGGCAGGACATGTTTAATAGAGCAGTGGTCTGTATGTTTACTGGCAGGTCTAGGATTAAATCACCACTGATCAGCATATTACGTGCAAGAATAGGGTTAACCCTTTTATGGACCAGAGGAGTATACTTTTTAATGTGTTCCACACCCATCTGCCTCTTAAATGGTTAAGAAACCGATCTGCAGTTTACTGGCAGGACTAAGATTTGGAGAATTATGGAAAGTAGTTTTTTTGGCAGGAAGGCTCTGAGTAAGAGAGATGATTTACAGTTACTGACAGTGAAGGGGTTAAAATTGATAATCTGTAGGTTACTGGCAGTATATGGAATAAAATGATCTGCAGTTTACTGGCAGGGGATGAATTAAATGGGCAGTGATCAGCCGTTTACTGGCAGGGTTGGCATCCAGAGTATTATGATCAGCTTTCCCTGCAACGGCAGTGGTTCTCAACTTTTGTTTTTTTGTCACACAATCTGGAATTTCCATGGAAATAACATAATATGTCATTCTTCAAGGGAGAAAAGGAGGATACAAATACATAAACACAGTTCTTTTTTTAGCTTTCACAATCAGAAAACCAAAAATAAACCTACTGTGCTTAGGCATTACCGACAACATGCCATGGCACCCTGTTTGACAACAGATGCTCCAAGGTGTGCCCAGGTGAGCAACCTGGTCATAAAAGAGTTAAAGACGGGCTATTCCCAGTTTTGATTGCTCCTTTACCTCACCCAGTGCTGGGTCACTCAATGCTGCTCACCTTAGAGTGTACACTGGTGATGATCTGCAGGTTATTAGCAGGGGAAAGATTAAGGAGATGATCTGCAGGTTACTTGCAGGAGATAGTGTAATCCTTTGAGTGCCAGAGAGGTGGCTAATGCATTGCAGCACAGTTAAAGCGGAACTACCACCGCTAAACAACTTGATGTCTAATAATTCCCCATTTGGCGACTAGCTGCTCAGTAGCGCTAGCTGGCAGAATTTTTACCTTATTCAACAGAATTCTCCATTCTTCCCGGGCTGACGGGCAGGATGGAGCACAGACATCTTTCAATAGTGACGTCTACCCGCCTGCGCTGTCAGTCCATTTTGGAGCCAGACGGCTCCTAGCAACGCCTCCTAGAGCCAGCTGGGACTGACAGCGCAGACGGGCAGATGTCACTATTGAAAGATGTCTGCGCGCCGTCCTGCCTGTCAGCCCGCAAAGAATGGAGAATTCTATTTAACAAGGTAATAATTCTGGCGACTAGCACTACTAAGCAGCTGGTCCCCAGATGGGGAATTATTAGACATCAAGTTATTTAGTGGTGGTAGTTCTACTTTAAAGGGACAGTAATACATCTATTAACCCTTTGAGTACTCAAAGGGTTAAAGGTGATGGTCTGAATCTTCCTTTTTGAACATGTACCTCTTTCTTTCATTACTTACAGTTTTGTAGTTCAAGCGCTATTAAGTCTGAAAGGATCCCCTTCCTGCCACCTCCAATTAGATCTGGAATCCGGTTGTCCCAGTGAGGGACAATCTTCAATCCGTAAGTATAAGGTAAACCCCGCCCCACTTGATAAAGGAGGGCAGATTTTGCTTACTGAAAATTGTCCCTCACCGTGCTCCATCCAGAACCAGACTGAGAGGCAGGGAAAGGGGCAGGAGAGGGATTTGGATTTAGTAGCGCTTGAACTACAAAACTGTAAGTAATGAAATATAACCCTACATGTGAAAGCCCTGCCCCCTTAACAAGCTTTTCAGGGTTTTCCCTGATCTTTATTGAAGATTGTCCCCCTCTGCAATCTACCTGGACACCTCCCTTCTGATCTGGTTGAGCAGTGTTACATCAGTAAAAGGGGCAGGAGGGGGATACTTTGTCATTGAATTACTCTTGAACTACAACTCTGACAGAATTGAAATAACACTCACCAATGTCCAAATGCTATGATGATTAATTAGAGCTGCTTTTATTATGAAACATTACTATCCCTTTAAGGGAGGGAGTCTGACAGGACTGGTATTAAGAGAGATAATCTGCAGGTTATTTGGCAGGAGAAGGCTTAAAGGGTTGGACATGGATAATGTACAGGTCACTGGGCTGAGGAGAGAATGCTGATCATCTTAAATAACCGTCATAAAAAGGAGTAACCGTTTAAGAATCGGTGAAGGGAGTAATGTATTGTAAACACCTTCTGTTTCTTAACCCTTTGAGTGCCGTAGGGGTACGCAACGCATTGCTCTGCAATGCGTTGCGTACCCCTCTGGCACTCAGAGGGTTAATGCAAAAAAGAGGGGTTGATGCAGTTAAGATTTTTTGTTTTCAGGTTGAAGTAAATTTAAAGGGATAGTAACACTTAATATTTAGTAAATTTTATATTGTAAGCTTTCTCCTCCTGAGTACAACGTGGGTACTCCCACTGCTAAGAGGGGTTTTATTAAAAAGTTAGAGCAGCTGAAACGAGAATTTTTTAAGTGCAGTATCTCAGTGGCCTGAAATTGTACAGTGGCGCTGTTGCTACACCATCCTATGAAAGATTATGGTCAATTGACCAGAACATCCCATAGGATGATATAGCAACAGCGCCACTGTACAATTTCAGGCCATAGTGATACTGCACCTAAAAAAAAATTCACGGTTCAGCTGCTATACCTTTATAATAAAACCCCCTCCTAGCAATGGGAATACCCTCGTTGTAGTCAGGAGGATAAACCTTACGCTATAAATATTACTAAATATTAAGTGTTACTGTCCCTTTAAATGAGAAACAGTCTGAAGGTTACTGGCAGGATCAGAGAGAAGAGAGAGAGAAATGATCTGCAGGTTACTCGATTGACTGGGATTAAGACATATGATCAGCACGTTACTGGAAGTACTGGGATTAAAATAGATGATCTGCAAGTTACTATCAGGACTGAGATTAAAAGAGGGAATGAAGTTTACTGGTAGGACTGCGATTGAAAGAGCAATGATCTGCAGGTACCTGGTAAGACTGGGAATAATAGATTATTTGCTGGTTACAGGGAAGACCGAGATTAATAGATGATCTGCAGGGTACTGGTAGGTCTTGTATTAAGAGTGATGTGCAGATTACTGTCAGGTTCAGGATTAACCCTTTCACAGAAAGGGACCACAGTTGTGTCTCCAGCACATTGCTTTGCCACATTTTCAACATCCCTCTGGTACTTAATGGGTTAAGAATGCAATGATCTACACTTTACTGACAATACTGGGATTGACCCTTTGAGTTCCAGAGAGGTACAATGCGATGTGTGCCCATCTTGCACGCAAAGGGTTAATAGAGTGCAGTTTATTGACAGGGGTGGGGTTATATGAGCAATAATGTGCATATTACCCCAGGATACGGGGCTGCAGTAGTAATACTCATCAGATAACTGGCAGGGCAGAGGATACAAGAGAGAACAGTAATTTGCAGGAAAGTGTTAAAAGTAGTAATAATCTGCAGGTTAATCGTTTGAGCCCTTTGTGGATTAGGGGTGCAGTGATCTGCAGGAGCATGCAGGTGACAGGAAGGTGAGGTAATGTTTTGGTGAGTCATGGGGGGGGGGCGATGACATCATATCAGCAGACTGAAAGATTCCGTGTCACACACGTACACATCCGTAACCTGGGGAGGGGGCGTCTCTCTCAGGATTTTCTCATGGAGGGTGGAAGAGGAAACGAAAGAGAGGACGGAGGAGGGAATGTAGAAGAAAGTGAAAGAAAGTAAAAAGAGAAGGGAAAGTAGATTATTACACCCAAAATAATGTCAGGAGGTTCAGAAGGACAGAGCAGGAAAAAACACAGGACTAGTACAGAAGGGAAAACGATACTGCTACAAAAAACGTTTAACCAGATCAGAGGGTGTGTGATGCATTGCAAAGCAATGAGTTTCACCCCCTCCTTTCCTTAAAGCGGAACTTTCATGCCATTAATATTGAGCCCCAAAATAAAAGTACAGAAGCAGTGGTTGGTTGAATATATATGTATGTGTCTGTGCTGTTGTGCATTTTCAGTGCATGTTGAATCACGATTCTTTACTTTTCCACCCACAGTGTATAATAATAGCCTTAAAGGGATAATAGTAATGGTTGCTTTTAACAACATTTAATATTGTAGATATTAACCCCTTAAGGACCAGAAAAAATCTGAGGTGGATTTCAGTTAAGGATCGGAGCAATTCTGACCTTTTTGACTATGTCTTTGTTCAACAGTGTTTTCCCTCTAAGTCTTTTATTCCACCCCCATAAATCATATATTGGGTTTTTTTTAAGCACAAATAGGGCTTTCTTCTGATACCCTACTTATATGGATAACCCACCATTTACTTTATTAAAATTAAAAAAAAATGTAAAACAAATGTAAAAAAACCACCATTTTTGTTTTTTCCTTTGGGATCAGTTGGGCACAAAGGGTTACATTTTTATGGAAACTGCATGAATGGGATGACCGGTCAGTCATACCTACAAAATGTGCAGTTTAAAGTGGCCACTGTCCCCCCCCCTTGGGTGAAAATCCCCATGTCCCTTTTTCCAACCCTATTTTGACACTTTTTTTTATCCCTGACATTTGGCGATGTGTATAAGTGTATTACATGGCTCCACAACAATCACACTTCCAAAATTGTTTAATGAGATTTTTTTTTTTTAATAAAACATTTTTGTAAAAAAAAAAAGCGTGTTGTGTTTTTTTTTTTTTAAAAAAAGTATCATTGCAGGTCAGAAATTGACCTGCATTTAGCAAGCCTCTGGCACCAGCAGTGAAGGGGTTAATACCCCCAGCTGCTGTATTTTCGTTTGCCACTAGGTGTCTCCTGTCTACTTCTGTCTCCCTTACTTTGATAGCCAGGGAGACAGAGGCAGAAGAGACACGCAGAGACAGCATGCTTTCTGTGCTGCCTCTGTCTGTCACTATGCCGGTACATGTGATCACTGCTACGGCAATCGCGTGAACCGGCACAAGCAAGAAGGGCTGAGACTGAACGCCCCAGTCTGGCATTAATGATAGCAGCGTGCACGGAGGCATGCTGCTATCATTTAAGCCATGACGTTCCTGGTACGTCATTGGTCCTTAACGCAAATCCAGGCATGACGTACCAGGACCGTCAAGGGTCCTTAAGTAATAAATTAATTGATGCAAATCCTGTCTCTCAAACATGTATAGTTTGAGAGAGAGAGAGATACACTTCTAAAGTTCCCCGCCCCTTTCACAGATATCAGCCTCTAGCTGACAGCATGAGATTCTGGTCGTGCGACCCGACGGCGGCTCTTCAGCAGAGCCGAAATAGCGATATCTAAAAAGAAATACTTAACTGGAACAGTCTACAAAGTGTGCTTGCAAACCAGGCACACTTTGTAGACCATTCCAGAAGCTTATCTTTCTCAAACTATACATGTTTGAGAGACCGAGCTTACATCAATTAATTTATTTTTTTTAACCCCATAAGGACCTCTTTGATCCTTGCCGACGCACCGGTACAAGTGACCTATTGCGTGTATCGGCGCGCCACTTTGGGGCCTGAAAGAGATCGCTCCAGTCTTGCAGCTGTCAATTTTAGGCCCTGTTTGTACTTACAGCGCTCTCGGTGGAGCTCTGTAAGTAAAAAGTACGTGACGTACTATGACCGTCATCGGTCCTTAAGGGTATAAGGACCATGACGGTCATAGTACGTCATGTAGTCCAGAAGGGGTTAATATCTAAAATATTAAACTTTGTTAAAAGCAACCATTACTATTATCCCTTTAACATGTTATACCACTGAAATCAGTAGTATGTGTAATACTGGGCTGTCAGACCAAAAGTTTGCTGCAAGATGTGTTACTTTGCATCATGCACTACATTTTTCAGCAGTGTGAACAGTCCAATATGACACAGTATTCCCAATTTCATGCACTGGAATAATTGCCATTCAATTGCCTTTGTGAACACTATGTTAAGTAGTATGCAACATAAGGTAGGTAAGTCCTTCTGTTACACACAGTAATTATATAGATACATCTGGCTGCTGTATGATGGACTCCTACCTAGGTAAGTCCTTCTGTTACACACAGTAATGATATAGATACACCTGACTGCTGTGTGATGGACTCCTACCTAGGTAAGTGCTTCTGTTACACACAGTAATTATATAGATACATCTGGCTGCTGTATGATGGACTCCTACCTAGGTAAGTCCTTCTGTTACACACAGTAATGATATAGATACACCTGACTGCTGTATGATTGTCTCCTACCTAGGTAAGTGCTTCTGTTACACACAGTTATTATATAGATACACCTGACTGCTGTATGACGGACTGCTTCCTAGGTAAGTGCTTCTGTTACATACAGTAATTATATAGATACACCTGACTGCTGTATGATGGACTTCTTGCTTCTGTTACACACAGTAATTATATAGATATATATCTGACTGCTGTGTGATGGACTTCTACCTAGGTAAGTCCTTCTGTTACACACAGTAATTATATAGATACGCCTGAATGCTGTATGATGGACTTCTACCTAGGTAAGTGCTTCTGTTACACACAGTAATTATATAGATACATCTGGCTGCTGTACGATAGACTCCTACCTAGGTAAGTCCTTCTGTTACACACAGTAATGATATAGATACACCTGACTGCTGTATGATGGACTCCTACCTAGGTAAGTGCTTCTGTTACACACAGTAATTATATAGATACATCTGGCTGCTGTATGATGGACTCCTACCTAGGTAAGTCCTTCTGTTACACACAGTAATGATATAGATACACCTGACTGCTGTATGACGGACTGCTTCCTAGGTAAGTCCTTCTGTTACATACAGTAATTATATAGATACACCTGACTGCTGTATGATGGACTTCTTGCTTCTGTTACACACAGTAATTATATAGATATATATCTGACTGCTGTGTGATGGACTTCTACCTAGGTAAGTCCTTCTGTTACACACAGTAATTATATAGATACGCCTGAATGCTGTATGATGGACTTCTACCTAGGTAAGTGCTTCTGTTACACACAGTAATTATATAGATACGCCTGAATGCTGTATGATGGACTTCTACCTAGGTAAGTGCTTCTGTTACACACAGTAATTATATAGATATGCCTGACTGCTGTATGATGGACTCCTACCTAGGTAAGTGCTTCTGTTACACACAGTAATTATACAGATACGCCTGAATGCTGTATGATGGACTTCTACCTAGTTAAGTGCTTCTGTTATACACAGTAATTATATAGATACACCTGAATGCTGTATGATGGACTTCTACCTAGGTAAGTGCTTCTGTTACACACGGTAATTATATAGACACACCTGACTGCTGTATGAAGGACTCCTACCTAGGTAAGTGCTTCTGATACACACGGTAATTATATAGATGTACCTGACTGCTGTATGATGGACTCCTACCTTGGTAAGTGCTTCTGTTACACACAGTAATGATATAGATACACCTGACTGCTGTATGATGGTCTCCTACCTAGGTAAGTGCTTCTGTTACACACAGTTATTATATAGATACACCTGACTGCTGTATGATGGACTCGTACATAGGTAAGTGCTTCTGTTACATACAGTAATTATATAGATACACCTGACTGCTGTATGATGGACTCCTACCTAGGTAAGTGCTTCTATTACACACGGTAATTAGATAGATACACCTGACTGCTGTATGATGGACTCGTACATAGGTAAGTGCTTCTGTTACACACAGTAATTATATAGATACGCCTGACTGCTGTATGATGGACTCTTACCTAGGTAAGTGCTTCTGTTACACACAGTAATTATATAGATACGCCTGACTGCTGTACGATAGATTCCTACCTAGGTAAGTGCTTCTGTTACACACAGTAATTATATAGATACACCTGACTGCTGTATGATGAACTCCTACCTAGGTAAGTGCTTCTGTTACACACAGTAATTATATAGATACACCTGTCTTCTGTATGATGGACTCCTACCTAGGTAAGTGCTTCTGTTACACACAGTAATTATATAGATACACCTGACTGCTGTATGATGAACTCCTACCTAGGTAAGTCCTTCTGTTACACACAGTAATTATATAGATACACCTGACTGCTGTATGATGAACTCCTACCTAGGTAAGTGCTTCTGTTACACACAGTAATTATATAGATACACCTGACTGCTGTATGATGGACTCCTACCTAGGTAAGTCCTTCTGTTACACACAGTAATTATATAGATACACCTGACTGCTGTATGATGGACTCCTACCTAGGTAAGTCCTTCTGTTACACACAGTAATTATATAGATACACCTGACTGCTGTATGATGGATTCCTACCTAGGTAAGTGCTTCTGTTATACACAGTAATTATATAGATACACCTGACTGCTGTATGATTGACTTCTACCTAGGTAAGTGCTTCTGTTAAACAAAGTAAAAGCCACTTACTCTTAGGGTATAGTTCCCCTTTAAATCTAAACTCCTTTTGACTTCAGTGAAGCTTTCCCCTTCCCCCATTTCCAAATATTCCCATACAAGACCCTTTTGTTCCTCTGTTAACTTAATCTTGTTGCTGTTGACATAACCCCCACCCACTCACACCTCCATGCTATCCTGGGATTAATTAACACATTACGTCACATTCTCTTCAAGCCTTCAGATCTTCACTGGTACCTTAACCCCTCGGAAGCCATAGTGATCTCTAAAGCATTACAAAGCAAAGAATTGGAGACCTTTCTGGCACATAGGGTTTAAAGTGACAGCCTCATTTTTGTCTGTACGTATTCTGCAGGTGCAGGGTTTGTAAAGTCTAGTTTAGTTTACTTATTTATGCACTGATTTATTTTTTCATTGTCAGTCATTGTTTTATACTCATGTCCCTGACAGGGATCTCACTAAAATTCTGTTTCTAGGGAGCTTTCTGGTAAGGCGCTGTGAATGCAGGGTAGACATATAGTGTACACTGCAACAGAATAGCGTGCCTCTATGACAGTTTACAGAACACTCAGCACGACAGGGATAGTGTTCATTGTATCACCTGCTGTGCTTTCACATTTCCTGAAATAAATCTCTTTCAAAACTGAAATTCGGTGAGCTCCCTGTCAGGTTATCACGGTGCCCGTGATTTGCTGCAGTTCCTTGTCTGTCACCACTAGGGGGCTGCTATTGGCTGTCTGCAGATAGCCCGCCTCTTATTGCCTATTTAAACCTGGATTGGGCACCCTTTGAGTGCCCTTTCGTGTTGTTTCTGACCTTCTTGCTATCACTATGCTAGTGATAGCTGGGCCTCTGTTCCAGTGTTCCTGAGTTCCTGATCTCCTGTGTTCCTGAGTTCCTGATCTCTACTGTTCCAGTGTTTCCTGGATGCTGAGTTACTCCAGTCCTGGTTCCGGCCTAGTCTCTGGTGTTGCAGTTACTGCTGAACTTCTTCTCTGCTGTTTCCTGACCTGACTGATGGTTGCTGGTTCCTGTCATCTCATCACCTGTCTTCAGTATCCTGGCGACCTTCTGCCTGGTCGCGTTGGTGACATTGCTACAAATCTGTGTTGGTCCCAGCGTGCGGACGCTGGTTTGCTCCTAAGCCTTACGGCTATACAAACTCACTTGTTACACCAGTGTGCGGTCACTGGTTTGCTCCAAAGCCTATCAGCTCTACAAATCTGTGTTGGTCCCAGCGTGCGGACGCTGGTTTGCTCCTAAGCCTTCCGGCCATACAAACTCACTTGTTACACCAGTGTGCGGTCACTGGTTTGCTCCAAAGCCTATCAGCTATACAAATCTGTGTTGGTCCCAGCGTGCGGACGCTGGTTTGCTCCTAAGCCTTGCGGCTATACAAGCTCGCTTGTTACACCAGTGTGCGGTCACTGGTTTGCTCCAAAGCCTATCGGCTATACAATTCTGTGTTGTTCCCAGCGTGCGGACGCTGGTTTGCTCCAAAGCCTTGCTGCTTAACGATTCTGCTAATTTGCCAGTTTCATCTGACTGCTGCTACTATCTCTGGGCTGCCCTGCCCGGTATTGGTAAGGCTGGTAGAACCTTTTGCCACATTCCATCTGAGGTTGCCTTACCCGGTATTGGCAGGGCCGGTAGAGCCTACATTGTGTATCTATTGAGGCTGCCTTGCCCGGTAATTTGGTAAGGCCGGTAGAACCGTTATGCTATTCCATCTGCAGGTTGCCTTACCCGGTATTGGCAAGGCCGGTAGAGCCTAAAGACTGTCCTGTCCGGTATATTGACAGGACCGGTAGAGTCTGCCTTCTGTCTGTGCTATATTCTGTATATATATATATATGTATGTTATTGCCATCCTAAGTTATCAATTTATTATTTCAATAAAATTGATTTTTTACCTAAAACTTGTGTCTGAGAGTCATAATAAACCGTGACAGTACGAAAGGGCCATGACCTCAGACAGCAAGGGTGAAGGTAACGCACAGAATATCCATTGGAGGATGGATGTGCTCGAGCAACGTTTGGATCAGTTGGCTGTTGCAATTCAAACGATCCTTGAACGCACGGTACCCGCTGACAAATCGAGCTCTAGTCCGGTGGTCTCGCCAAGTCAGACACCGGAAAGTGATACCAGGCCCCTAGAGGATACTGTTAAAGGGTTAACGGCTTCTGCACCCTTGCCGCTAAGATATGATGGTGACCCTAGTCTCTGCAGAGGGTTCATCAACCAACTCGAAATCTTTATGGAATTGACGGCACACGCATTCCCCAATGATCGTAGTAAAGTGGGGTTCACGATATCACTGCTCACTGGCAGAGCATTTGCTTGGGCTAACCCCTTGTGGGAGAATGCTAAACCTTGTACTAAGAACTTTAGTGAATTTGTGCGTTCCTTTCGAAGAGTGTTTGAGCCTCCTGGTAGAACCACCTCTGCTGCCAAACGCCTTATGGAGATACAACAGGGCAGGCGTACAGTGGGCAACTATGCCATCGAATTCCGCACATTGGCAGCAGAGGTAGGTTGGAATAATGAGGCATTATTGGCAGCCTTTTCTCAAGGCCTGAATGACCACATTAAAGACGAAATCGCTGCTAAAGATCTACCTATTGATCTAGATGAGTACATTGAGTATGTTATGATAATTGACTCCAGAATACGTGAGAGATCAATTGCCAGAGATCGTAAGTTACGGTCAAAAAATAATGAGCCTAGTAGCATGTTTTGCCCACCCATCCCTCCCTTGGCATTGAAGTCTAGTGAACCAGTACGGGAAACAAGTGAACCTATGCAAATAGGCTTCACTAGACTAACCAAGGCAGAGAGACTATATCGCAAAAAACAAGGGTTATGTTTATACTGCGGTAAAAAAGGGCACTTGCTAAATTCCTGTCCGGGAAACGCACACACCTAGGGTACCTTGGGGGACAGGCCCTAGGTGGTGTACAATCGTCCCCAGTGTCGGGCATAATGAAACCCACCATACAGGTGGTATTGTCTTGGGCACAACGCTCTGTGGAGGTTTTGGCCTTGGTTGACTCTGGTGCAGCAGGGTATTTTATGGATAATACCTTTGCTGAATTGCACGGAGTTCCACGCATTGAAAGAGAAAACCCCTTGACTATTGAAGCGATTGATGGTAGACCCTTAGAACCGCCTCAGGTTATGTTTGAAACTATGCCATTGTCTATGACTATTGGGGCACTTCACAGAGAAGAGCAGCAGTTTCAACTGATTAATTCTCCACACCATGCGTAATATTGGGATTTCCGTGGTTACAGTTACATAACCCACAATTCGATTGGAAAAAGTGTGAAATTGCTGCTTGGTCCCAGTTTTGTATGGACAAGTGCGTCATCCAGCCTATTAAGGTCATGTGCACCTCCTCTGCTATACCGGATGTGTACCAACAGTTTGGCGATGTTTTTAGCAAAGGAGAGGCTAGTATGCTACCCCAGCATAGACCTTATGATTGTTGCATTGAATTGCAGCCTGGTGCAGTACCTCCAAAAGGAAGCACTTATCTATTATCTTGTGATGAAAATAAGGCTATGGAGGATTACATTTCTGATGCCCTTGCTAGAGGGATCATACGAAAATCTACCTCTCCAGCTGGGGCTGGGTTCTTTTTCGTAAAAAAGAAAAATGGCGAATTAAGACCATGCATTGACTACCGGGGCTTGAATAAACTAATGGCAAAAAACGCATACCCAATACCACTCATCACCGAGCTTTTTGACAGGCTTAAGGGCGCTTCGATATTTACCAAATTGGACCTACGGGCCGCTTACAATCTGGTTCGCATTCGAGCAGGTGATGAGTGGAAAACTGCCTTTAATACTCGAGCTGGGCACTACGAGTATCTAGTAATGCCTTTTGAGCTGTGTAATGCACCCGCAGTTTTCCAGGAACTGATAAACGATGTTCTGAGAGATATGTTACAGACATGTGTTGTGGTGTACCTCGACGATATACTGATTTACTCCCAAAACATGGCACAGCACATCAAAGATGTATCCGCAGTATTGCTACGACTCCGTGAGAACAAATTATTTTGTAAAATGGAAAAATGTGAGTTTCATAGAACCAGTGTGCCATTCTTGGGGTTCATAATTGGCAATGATGGCATTGCCATGGACAAAGAAAAGTTGTCAGCTGTCCTACAATGGCCAAAACCCAAGGGTCTTAAAGCCATACAGCGTTTCCTGGGTTTCGCTAATTATTATAGGAGGTTTATTAAGAACTTTTCTTCCATTGTCAAACCTCTGTCCGATCTTACGCACAAGGGTGCTAATCCTTGTTGGCCGGTATCTGCTGAGAATGCCTTTGAGAATTTGAAGCTGGCATTTGCTGCGGCTCCTGTGTTATCCCACCCCAATCCTTTACTTCCATTTACGTTAGAGGTTGATGCCTCAGATATTGGGGTCGGGGCAGTACTTTCGCAGCGACACGAGAAAGGTGGAACTCTCAGACCTTGTGGGTTTTTCTCTAAAAAGTTGACTGTCACTCAAAGCCACTATGAGATAGGTGACAGAGAATTATTGGCCATTATCCTCGCTCTTAAGGAATGGCGTCATTTGCTTGAAGGTACTAAGAATCCTGTCTTAATCCTAACAGATCATAAGAATCTGACCTATCTCTCGGAGGCCAAGAGATTGTCCTCCCGTCAGGCCAGGTGGGCACTGTTCCTGTCTCGATTTAATTTCATTGTATCATATTTACCAGGGTCAAAAAATATCAGGGCTGATGCACTGTCAAGACAATTTGAGGCCGACAGTGACAGAGTGGAAGCACCAGCAACTATCATCCAACCTGATAGAATACTGGCTACTATACGCACGAGTATCACTTCTCCTCTAGGGGAGGAGATCCTGGCCTCTCAGGGGTCCGCTCCCCATGAAACCCCAGTGGGCAAATGTTTTGTCGCTGAATCATTTCGTACTAGGCTGCTCGAAACCTACCATTCCTCTAAGGCTGCGGGACATATTGGTAGAGACCAATTGTTATGGTCCCTTTCTCAGTTATTTTGGTGGCCTTCCATGAGAAACGATTGTGCCGAATTTACGAATGCCTGTGCCACCTGCGCCCGAGCTAAGACCCCGAGACATCTCCCAGTGGGCTTGCTTCAGCCGGTGCCTAATGGCGAACGCCCCTGGTCTCATGTTTCCATTGATTTTATGGGAGAATTGCCTATGTCTAAGGGGTATTCCTTTATATTCATGGTGGTGGACAGGTTTTCTAAAATGGCTCATTTCGTGCCCCTCCGTGGCCTTCCTTCGGCTAAGGAATTGGCAATGGTGTTCGCCAGAGAAGTATTCCGGTTGCATGGAGTGCCTAGGGTACTGGTGTCTGACAGGGGGAGCCAGTTTGTGTCGAGATTTTGGAGGGCATTTTGCCAACAGATGGGCATACAGCTGTCCTTCTCCTCTGCCTACCATCCCCAGACCAATGGAGCCGCTGAACGAGCTAATCAGGGCTTGGAACAATTTCTCCGTTGTTTCGTTACTGACCATCATGATAATTGGTCCGATTTGTTGCCTTGGGCAGAGTTCGCCAGGAACTGTGCGGTCAATTCTTCATCTGGGAGCTCTCCGTTTCTGATTAATTATGGGTTTCAGCCCTGTTTGCTTCCAGACTCATTTCAGACGCAACAGATTCCAGCTCTGGATGAGCATATCGAGCAACTCCGTTCCACATGGGCACAAGTTCAGAGGGCACTTGGTCAGTCATTTCAGCGTCATCAGCGCCATGCTAATCGCAGAAGGCTTCCAGCGGTTTCCTTTCAGGTTGGGGATAGAGTATGGCTTTCCTCCAGAAATCTCAAGCTGCAGGTTCCGTCTAATAAGTTGGCTCCCCGGTTTATTGGTCCGTACAGAGTTATTCGTAAAATTAACCCTGTCTCCTATGCACTAGACCTACCTGCATACATGCGTATCCATAATGTGTTCCATGTGTCCCTTCTTAAGCCTCTGGTTTGCAATCGCTATACTACCACACCTGTGGTGCCAGGACCTGTTGAGATCGAGGGCCAGGAGGAGTACGAGGTTCAGAGCATTATTGATTCCCGTAGGCTTAGAGGAAAGGTACAGTACCTGGTGCATTGGAAAGGGTACGGTCCTGAGGATCGATCATGGGTGGATAGTATGGACCTTCATGCACCTAGGCTAACTAGGGTCTTTCATGCCAATTACCCACAGAAACCTAAACCCTATTCTAGGAGAGGGGGTCTTTGAAAGGGGGGTACTATCACGGTGCCCGTGATTTGCTGCAGTTCCTTGTCTGTCACCACTAGGGGGCTGCTATTGGCTGTCTGCAGATAGCCCGCCTCTTATTGCCTATTTAAACCTGGATTGGGCACCCTTTGAGTGCCCTTTCGTGTTGTTTCTGACCTTCTTGCTATCACTATGCTAGTGATAGCTGGGCCTCTATTCCAGTGTTCCTGAGTTCCTGATCTCCTGTGTTCCTGAGTTCCTGATCTCTACTGTTCCAGTGTTTCCTGGATGCTGAGTTACTCCAGTCCTGGTTCCGGCCTAGGCCTAGATTTAAAGGCAACCGTTAAACCAGCCGCTAAGTGAAAAAGGCACATCGCTCGCAAATAATACAGGAGTTACGGCAGATTCAATAACTACTCTACGAGAATAGCTATCGAGCGTAGGCACACAAAAAACACGTAACACAAAACCCGTTGTCGCTCATGTTAATGCACAACGGGCGGACAAATCACACGATAACTGAGCTCCAAACAACATGTAACATAACGGCTGCCGTTGTCAAGCAACCATGATTGATGCCAAAACAAATTCAAACACACATCCAATCCCAAAGCCCCAATGTATCAAATAACTTCAAATACACCTATATATATACCCAAAAATAACCGCCACACACTGTCTGTTATCGAGTTCTTCAGAGCCAGATATCAGGACCCAGGAGCGGAGGATAGTGATCAGAGAGAGGGAGACAGGAGCGTTCATTGGAGGTAGAGGAGTTTTGGAGTTTGGAGAGAGGAGAGCATTGCACAGAATACGACACATAGCACACCTTTGCACATATTACATACACACATACAAACACATACACATACATACACATAGTCCTTTTATTTTATAACACCTCACACATTTTACTTTTATTTTTGACTGTGAATCTGGGAGTGAAAGTGTGTGACAGAGAGTGACTGGATCGAGTGTGTCTGTGAGGGCCTGTGGGAGTGCCTGGGTGTGACTGGGTGAGTGATGGCGAGGAGAGGAGGACAGGAGAGAGGGATGGGGAGAGTAGTGGAGGAGGAGGAAGATCAGGAGGGGATCCCTCAGCAGAGCAGGGGTGGGAGAGGGAGATCCGCAGGGCGGAGGGGGACCCGGCCCACAAGAGCAGGAACACGCAGGACAGGGACAGAACCTGCAGTGGGACGAGGGGTAGTTGCTGGGGAGCACCCCACACAGTCAGGGTCAGACCAGGCAGGGCACTCCGGCTCTGAGTCATCCCATGCCGGAGCTGATGAGGCCAGGATCAGAGACCCAAAGTATACAGAGGAGGAGAACACGGCTCTTGTGGAAGCTGTCCTGGAGAGGCAGAGTGTTCTCCACCCGACAGCGAAGGTCCCTGGCCTGTCAGCGAGGAGGAAAGCAGCCTGGAACCAGATCTGCAGCCGGGTCAACGCGGTGGCTCCATGCAGACGGGACGTGGAGTCCATCAAGAAGCGATGGGGCGACTGCCGGAGGGTGGTCAAGACCAAGCTCTCCGAACTCGCCAAGCACGCCCGAGGCACTGGAGGTGGCCCACCTGTCCCTATCACCTTCTGCGGCTGGGAGGAGATGGTGCGCCAGAATATGTCCCCAACCCTGATCGAGGGGGTTGTTGGAGGAGCTGACACTGGGGATGAGAGGACCCTCCACACTACCGGTAAGTGCAACACTACAGAACAACACACTACAGCAACCAACACCAGCTGCACACACACTCACACCTCAACACATGTCCATCATTCATGCACACAACTGCACCAACACAGCACCCTGAGGGTTAAAAACAGGACACAACACAAGGACAAATATCAAGGTCCAACTTGGAACAAACCTGTCCAAGTCCTACTTCAACCCTCCTGTCGCTGTGCTCATCACACACAATACACAAACCATGCAGTTCCAAATGTCGACTGTCATCACTGTTCACACACAATGTCACCCATGTCCCCGCTGGGATGTCAGCACTTAACCCCTCGAGTGCTAGAGGGATCATCAATGCATCGATCAACAATGCTTTGGCAACCCCTCTGGGACTCAAAGGGTTAACCAGACAACAATCAAGTCAATAGGCCAACGATCACATGCTACACAGGGGACATTCACTAAGCGGTGACAAACACATGGTGGAGAGAAATTCACCCTCACACATCCTCATTTCACCAATACCAGTGTTAGCCTATGGAGAATATGCAATAACATGAATCAAGTTGCTAAGGTCCCATCGTATACACTCCATAGAAAACACTGGAAATGGGGAAATGAGATCACTGGAGAAGTCAGCATTATGTACACTCCATCATGTCAACAACACCGCTTACTGAATCACAAAAAGGATGGAGCAGGTCACACATCACAGTGGCACTGAGAATAACTGCTTGTATGTGCAACACACAGGCCTCAAACAATACCCCAGAATTAAAGGGGGAAAAAGTAGTCCTTGGTGTAGTGTCTGCAATCATTTACCCTAACTTCAAATGACATATCTCACATCTGATTCCCACATGGATCCTCAGGGGTGCTGATGCCATGGATGGATGGTACACCAGACACTGTTTGCAGGATACACATGGGAACCAAATATCATCCATTGTACCTTGGTCACCAACAGGCCATGAATGATAGATATCTCGGATTGAGTACGGTTGCCTCACTCAGAAGGATGGATGGGCTCATACTCAAAGAAAAACAGGCCTCAATCAGAGATATCCCTCACTACTGGCGTGATTGTTGCCCTTCAGGATTCAACTGGAACACACGACATGGACAGGATCCTGTCCAGTTCATCAATCTCTGATTGCCAGGGTGGTATCCCATGCCCTACAATGAAATGCATAGTATATGATCCTGACAACCAGAGAGTCACCTGTCAAGTAATGAAAAATTGTGAATTGGACGGGATCAGCTAAGAAGATAGGGTTGAATAACACTTGATTCCCACTGCACATCTGTTCAAACAAAGATATGCACACAAAGGAAAATGGTCAGATATGTACCTTTCAAATGGCTCAAAATATGTCCCAACACGATGTGAACCCAGAGATCATCTCACTGCCTGTGATTGCCCTACTGGCCAGATATGTGCATCCATCAGAAACTAACTTACATTGATACCATCCAAATACACATACCTAGTATATCCCACTCTACGTAGATGGGATATACGAGGTATGCTCATATCCATCATATCAATCCAATGTATATTTTGATGGGTGCACATATATAGCCAGTAAGGCAATCACACCTACTGAAATGATCTCTGGCTTCATATCTGGAAAGGATATATTCATATCCATATGAAAGGTACACATCCACATGCATATATGACCATTTCTCCTTGTATGTAACTGTAATGGCATAGCAATTGTTAATTTCACCAACATGTGGATCCATGTTAGTCCTATCCCGCCAACCCTCATGGTTAGACAGATATCGCTCTATTTGACAGCTGGAGATTCCAGTCATTAGAACACACGGAGGCTCTTCAGCAGAGCCTAAATTGCCCCATTCAGAGATGGAGACATCTTTGAGATGGTCAACAAAGTGTGCCAGGTTTGCAAGCACACTCTGTTCACCATTCCAATGAGGTTTACATCTCTGAATGGGGCAATTTAGGCTCTGCTGAAGAGCCTCCGTGTGGTGAAATGACTGTCAAACATGTCAAAATGACTGTCAAATAGAGCAATATCTGTCTAACCATGTGGGTTGGAGGGATAGGACTAACATCGATCCACATCTATCTCTTACAATGCCTACAATATTACATCATGGTGAAATTAACCATTGCTATTCCGTTAAAGGGATAGTAATACCTAACATGTGAAAAGAAAAATATATTGCAGGGTTCATCCCCCGAGCAAAACAAGGGTATTCCCACTGCTCAAAGGTGTTTCATTCAAAATGTAGCACAGCTCATAGTTGACTACTCCAGCGGCAATATCACAGTGGCCTGGAACTCTAAAATGGCGATGTTGCTAGACCATCCTATGGACAGCTTACGTCCAGACGCAATAAATTCTCATAGGATAATGTAGCAACAGTGCCAATGTACAACTTCAGGCCACTGGGATATAGCACCAAAGCAATTCTACTCTGAGCTGGGAGACTTTTTGAACAAAAACCTCCTCCAGCAGTGGGAGTACCCTTGTTTCACTCAGGGTGATAAACCACAAAACATATATTTCCCTTTCTGCATTTCATGTATTAGTATCCCATTAATCCCATCATGGCTACGTTTACTAATCACACAATCTCAATTCTCCACACAGCTTATGGGCCTCCATCGCAGCAGGAGCCCGTGGAGGAGCCGACCACACCACCCAGTGAGGAGGATACAGAGGAGGGGACTAGCCACTGGGAAGCGTCTACAACCACCACACCTCCTCCCCAACTGGCTGCATCACCACTGCCTGCCTCTCAACTGCCTGCCTCTCAACTGGCTGCCTCTCAACTGCCTGCCTCTCAACTGCCTGCCTCTCAACTGCCTGCCTCTCAACTGGCTGCCTCTCAACTGTCTGCCCCACCACAGGATGCTCGACAAATGTACAGCGGCTGGATTCAGGGGGAGAGATGGATGCATCCCACTAGCACCGGGAGCTATTACCCTCCAGCAGCAGCACCACCACCACCAGGGAGGCAATGGCTGCCCGGGAATGTGGCCACCAGCCAATATGGGCCATATTCCACCGAGATGGATCTACCCTCCTGGATGGCTCCCCAGCATGGCCCCAGGTATGATCCCAGGTGGGGGCCAAGCACCTACCACTGGCCAAGGTATGACCCTTGGCCACTTGACTACCAACACCTGGGCCTGATTGGGGAGCCCCAGCGCCCTCAGCCAAGGGACTTGTTCACCCCACCACCTCAACCAGCACAGACATCAGTGGGCAGCAGTGGGTCCCTTGATGTGGTGGGCACCCACACACCGTCTGTGCAAGCCACTCCACCAACACAAACAGCAGTAGCAGCCACAGCACACCCAGTACCAGCAGAGGAGACAGCAGAGGCTGGGGAGATAGAGGCTGAGGAGACAGCTGAACCTGTTGAAGCAGAGGCTGAGGAGACAGCTGAAGCTGGGGAAACAGAGGCTGAGGAGACAGCTGAAGCTGGGGAAACAGAGGCTGAGGAGACAGCTGAAGCTGGGGAAACAGCACATGTGTCACCGGCCACTCCCATCTCCAGCAGTCAACGCACCCCAGATCTGGAGGCTGAGTGCATGGCCCTTCAAAGAGGACAGCTCCGGGCAACCCACGCCACCAACGACAACCTCACGAGGAACCGGAGGGAATCCCGGAGGAACACGAACAGGTTGGAGACCAGAATCCAAGCTCTGGAGTCAGAGGTTGCCAGGGGGAACACACAACTCCACCAGATACATACGGGGATGATGGACATGTTTGCACAGGTGCTCGTGGAGTTGCGAGAGATTAACCGCAGGGAGAACCTGAGGATGGAGAGGGAGAACCTGCGTTCCACAGAGGGGTCCACTGCACCCACCACCACTTCCAGTGTTACCCCAGAAGCCACACCTAGGGGACAGAGGGTGACAAGGCAATCAGCCAGGGCATCCACCTCTGGCACCAAGTCTAAGGCCCCCCCCAAAAAAAAAACGAAATGAAAGGCCCAACCTGTCATCTGCCCCCTCAATAAATGAAAATTGTGCTTTTGAATCCTGTCTGATCTGCTGTGTAATCACTTATAGATTGGGTGGCAGGGTTGTCTCCAATGCATTGCCAAACAATGCAGTGAACTCAACTCCTGCCTGGGGGAAATGTTTGTGTGATGTTACAACATGGGTTCACACACACCCACACCGTTGTCCAAATTCACCTGGCAACCCATCCCTGTAGCCATATAACACAACAGTGTTACATGGCCATGATGTGTGTCAGATTTGATCAGAACATACCCCTTAGCACAACAACTGGTGCAACACTGAACATTCGTCTGCATCAATTGTTGTGTTTGAGGGGAAAACCAAACTAACAGCTATGCGACTTAGCAGGGAAATAACAAGCAGGACAGATTGAACATGCATCAATATGGTCTTTAAATCAAAATTCTATTGTGCAGCTGACATACTGGGGAACACAATGTACACCCTAGGATCTCAATGTGTGTGTTACACATTGTGATCCTAGGGTGAGCATTGTGTTCTCCAGCAAGTCAGTTGCACAACAGGAGTTTGAATCACAGCCTAACTTACTGCATAACCCAAAAATCTTCCTAAGATTTCATTGTGTAGCACGCACATTGGAACCTTAGGCTGAGCATTGGCTTATGTATTAAAGGGATAGTAAACCTTGAAAATAAGTTCATTCTATATTGTAGCCCTTAAAAAAACATGTAAAATGATATAAGTCTTATATCCCAAATCATATATGTTTGGTAGATAAGACTGATATCATTTTTCATGGTTTTTAAAGGGCTACAATGTGAAATAAACTTATTTTCAGGGTTTACTATCCCTTTAAGTTGTGTTGTTGTTTAACTAAGGTTATAACACACTTCACCAGTAATAACACTTGTCCACATGGTTGTTTTTGTTGATGTAGCCCATGTACTGAGATATGACAACCTACAGCAATCTCAGGACATTGATTATATTGAGCAACACACAAACCATGGACATCACATCACAGTGGAAGTGTGTCCCCTGTATCACCAGCTAATCACTCACATCACACATCAGTGTATCACTGCCATCATGTCATTGCATGTATACATCACAAAGTCCACTCATGGTCAGGCAACTAGTGGACTCCTGTGATGTAAATCATGCCTTCCTTTGTATGAGGGATACTCTAGCCTTGGGTACGGTTCCACATTGACAGGTGTTTGATCCAACATTCATTCATACAGACACGGATTGAGTAGTGATGTTTCTTGTGTATGTAGCCAATATGCATTAAACACTTGTATGAGCACAAAAAGGTACATCTGAACTAAATAGGAATACATTTGAAATGCTAGTGAACTGCTCATGTGTTGTCTACATCGTTTGGCATCTGTGTATGAGCAGTCTTACTGTACAGGTCTGATACCTGGATGTTAGTACACACATAAATTTGTGTCCATATGTGAATGTTCCAGTAGAGGTTGCTGTGAACATCAGGTCAAACATTGCATCACCAACACAATCACTTGGAACGCCAAGGGGTGAGCTTCATGGAAGTGTTGTCCAGACTTCAGTCCAGTCATATGGAAACTCCTCTGTTCAAGGATGGATCGTGCTATGGATGCCTGTGGGACAAGAGGACAGGATTTGGAACATCACCCTCGAAGTGATCGTCATGCAACAGCTACAACATCATGATCCTCTTAATCTTTCCCGTTACATAAGTCTACACAAACCACTGCTTTGTAATGTGTTGTGTACTGGTCTATGAACCATCATGGGGGGAACTAAGGGGATGTTAACCATCCTTAGGGATATTTGCCCCTGACATGGTTACACACATCAACAAATATGTCCTAATAGCTTCCTGACAACAATATATTTGGGCTGCCACTGTCAGAGACAGGCCAAATATGTTTGGTTCATGGAGCTAGTAGGACATATTTGTTAATGTGTGTATTTCTTTCTGGGGCACATATCACTGCACACACACACACAGGGCAGCATGGTGTCCATGGAGATGTGATCCACATTTCATGAGCTCCATGTTGTGTAACACACTATTACTGTCGATCCACCCCTCTGCTGCTTTCTTCAACTGTAGCAAGCTACTGGTCCCATGTCCCCACGAATGCCCCCTGAACCCCTTATATGAGAGAGTTCTATCCGATGCATTGGCTTGGATGAGACTCCCTTGCTACAGGGGTACCATGGTTGCTATGGGTCTGATCCTAGCAGAACACTTTAGTTGGTGCCTAGGGAGCTGTGGGATATGCTGAACAAGGTTAAAGTGTTGTATCTTGGTTTCCAGGGGGGGCATGCATGATATCCTTGAGGTAGCAGTATCAACATGGACGACAGGTTGTCAGGTGTATTCGGAATCTCTAGGCCCAATCTGACTGGTCCACGGAATAGTTGATGCTGGTGGTCCATACTGCAGCCAGTGACAGGGCTGTGTCACTGATCCTGTGGGGTGAAACAGAACATGTGTGTTGTGGTGGGTGTGTATGCATGGATTGTGTGCATACATGTATTATACTCACAGCAGAAGTGATCCCTGATCAATCTGTCCCTTGTCTGCATCCCTGTTGGGGTTTCCTCACACTCAACGATATCCACAGGGTCTTCAGGTCTGGGTGGGGGATGGACATCGTCGATGAGTCTGGTGTCCACCGCGATATTATGTAGGATGGCACATGCCACGATGATGTCGCAGACCTTGCCTGGTGCATACTGCAATGCTCCCCCCGAGTGGTCCAGACATCGGAATCGGGACTTGAGGAGGCCGAAGGTCCGCTCAATGGCATTCCGTGTTCTGGCATGAGCCTGGTTATATTGTTCCTGGGCATCGTTTTGGGGATTGGCGACCGGGGTGAGGAGCCATGGCTTGCATTCATAGCCAGCATCACCTGTGGAAAGTGAGTGACATGGTGTGACAAGGAGCACATATTGTGGTGAACATACTAGCACATGTGTATGTGGTGTCATTTGGTGCTGTTAACTCACCCAGTAGCCATCCGCCTGTATAGGTCCCATTTTCGAAATCCCTCTGCACAGATGAATTTCTGAGTATATGTGAATCGTGACAGCTCCCGGGAAATTTCGCACAGACATTCATTATGGCCAGGTTGCTGTCACACACCATCTGCACATTCATGGAGTGGAAGTTTTTGCGGTTCAGGAACATATGTCCCTGACGTGCTGGTGCTTTGATACGGACATGGGTGCAATCTATTGCACCCATGACCCTGGGCATGCCTCCCCTTGCATAGAAGCCCTGCTTCAGATGTGTCCACTCCATATCGGTGATGGGAAACGTATGTAGGTACTGGCCTTGGCTTTGAGGGCTGGCAAGACCTGGGCCAGCACCCTGGAGAATGTGGCCTGGGACATGCCAGATGCGTAACCCTCTGTCGACTGAAAGGCGCCACTTGCCATGAAGTGTATGGCACACAGGAGTTTTTGAAGGCCAGTTAGAGCATGGTTATGGGTGCATATGGGATCCACCTGCTCCTTGATGACCTCATACAGGGCTATGATGCTGTGTGGCCTCAACCTGTAGCGATCAATAACCTCGTCATCGGTCATTCCAAAGAGAGTGACCCTTGGACGGTATACCCTGGGCCTTGGTGGTCGTCTATGCATCCTGGGCTGCTGCAGGGGTCCCTGTGGCAGCTGGGGAGCATCCTGTTGCTGCAGCTGTGCATCTGCAGGCAGGTGTCCTCCGGGTGGGGATGGGCTCCTGTGTGGCTGCTGAGCCAGAGCCTCCTCACTTGCAACAGGTGGAGGCTGTTGATGAGGCGTGCTTGGAGGTTGCTGATGTTCCCCAGCTCTCTCCCTTGCACGCCTTCTCCGCAGCCTTCGCAACAATATGTAACCCAACATACTGTTTGCTCTCTCTATCTGTCTCTATCTGTCTCTCTATCTCTATCTATCTCTATCTCTCTCTCTCCCTCCCTGAGTGGAAAACAAGCCACAAGTGAGTGTGTTGAGTTGTCCCTTTAAGTACTTGCTAGGGCGTTGTGTAGGTGTGTTGATGAGGTGAGTGCTGACCAATGGTGAGTTGTTTTTGTCCAGGTAAGTGTTAGCAGGTGTGTGTGTGTTATAAGATGTGGTGTGTTGTGCTTGTTCTGTGTGTGCCATTTGCGGACGTGCAGTTGTGGGGTGCAGGTGGCGTGTTGATGTTGCCCAGGTGAGCTTGTATTTGCAGGTGTCCGCTTTGTGTGATGACCCCCATTGTTCCGTGCCATGTTGTGTTGTTGTTTTTGTGTGTTGTTGTCCCTGTGGTGTTGGTTGTTGTTGTTGTTTGTGTTGTGTGTGCATGTTTTTGTGTTGTTTTGGCATTGCACGGGTTAATTTTCCCATTTACATGGTTGTGCGGTAAGCATTTGGTGTGTTTTCCTCTGTAACGGGTGTTTAGTTTTGGCCGTTAAGTGTCTAACGTGTGTGAGAAGTGGGTCTTAACTTTTAGCCGTTAGGTGTGTCTTTTTTTCAGCCGTTATCAGTACCGCAAGCCTTTGAATAGCTCTGGGGTATGTTGTTCCATGCGTCTGAATGCACGTAGGTGTATCGGCCGTTAGGATTGTGCAACTGCCGTTAGCTGTTGTTTAGACGGATCTTTGAATTGCAACATGACACTTAACGCACCCGTTAGTGATTTTTTTGGTTAACGGTTGCCTTTAAATCGAGCCCCTAGTCTCTGGTGTTGCAGTTACTGCTGAACTTCTTCTCTGCTGTTTCCTGACCTGACTGATGGTTGCTGGTTCCTGTCATCTCATCACCTGTCTTCCGTATCCTGGCGACCTTCTGCCTGGTCGCGTTGGTGACATTGCTACAAATCTGTGTTGGTCCCAGCGTGCGGACGCTGGTTTGCTCCTAAGCCTTGCGGCTATACAAACTCACTTGTTACACCAGTGTGCGGTCACTGGTTTGCTCCAAAGCCTATCAGCTCTACAAATCTGTGTTGGTCCCAGCGTGCGGACGCTGGTTTGCTCCTAAGCCTTGCGGCCATACAAACTCACTTGTTACACCAGTGTGCGGTCACTGGTTTGCTCCAAAGCCTATCAGCTATACAAATCTGTGTTGGTCCCAGCGTGCGGACGCTGGTTTGCTCCTAAGCCTTGCGGCTATACAAGCTCGCTTGTTATACCAGTGTGCGGTCACTGGTTTGCTCCAAAGCCTATCATCTATACAAATCTGTGTTGGTCCCAGCGTGCGGACGCTGGTTTGCTCCTAAGCCTTGCGGCTATACAAGCTCGCTTGTTACACCAGTGTGCGGTCACTGGTTTGCTCCAAAGCCTATCATCTATACAAATCTGTGTTTGTCCCAGCGTGCGGACGCTGGTTTGCTCCTAGCCTTGCGGCTATACAAGCTCGCTTGTTACACCAGTGTGCGGTCACTGGTTTGCTCCAAAGCCTATCGGCTATACAATTCTGTGTCGGTCCCAGCGTGCGGACGCTGGTTTGCTCCTAAGCCTTGCGGCTATACTACTCACTTGTTACTCCAGTGTGCGGTCACTGGTTTGCTCGCAAAGCCTAACGGCTATACTATTCAGTGTTGTTCCCAGCGTGCGGACGCTGGTTTGCTCCAAAGCCTTGCTGCTTAACGATTCTGCTAATTTGCCAGTTTCATCTGACTGCTGCTACTATCTCTGGGCTGCCCTGCCCGGTATTGGTAAGGCCGGTAGAACCTTTTGCCACATTCCATCTGAGGTTGCCTTACCCGGTATTGGCAGGGCCGGTAGAGCCTACATTGTGTATCTATTGAGGCTGCCTTGCCCGGTAATTTGGTAAGGCCGGTAGAACCGTTATGCTATTCCATCTGCAGGTTGCCTTACCCGGTATTGGCAAGGCCGGTAGAGCCTAAAGACTGTCCTGTCCGGTATATTGACAGGACCGGTAGAGTCTGCCTTCTGTCTGTGCTATATTCTGTATATATATATATATATATATATATATATATATGTTATTGCCATCCTAAGTTATCAATTTATTATTTCAATAAAATTGATTTTTTACCTAAAACTTGTGTCTGAGAGTCATAATAAAACGTGACACAGGTATATGAAAGTATATAAATTAAAAAAAAGTAATAATAAATAGGAGACTTGACTTTATACATTATACACATGCAGACTATCTAAAGTCAAAATTTAAATTGTAATATTAACCCTTTTAGTACCAGAGAGAGGAATCCAATGCATTGCGTTAGATACCTATCTGGCACTAAAAGGGTTAAGATCCATAGGCGGTATATACTGCGTTTCACACCACTCTGGTCCTTAAAGGGTTGAACTACAAGTTGCTAATATTCAAAAAACCTTATCATGAATGCTGCAGATATAGCAGTAACAGTTTCTTTGCTGCTGTATAAAGCACAATAGCTATTTTACAGAAAGCAGAGGGAAGCCATTTTGTTTTTGTCCCCTCACTTCCTGGTCAGTGAGAGAACAGAGCGCTGCCTCCTGATACCAGAACAGGAGCTGCAACACCAATATGTTCTAAAGACCCGAACAACTGGAGAAGACACCGCAAAGAGAAAATGTGAAGCAAATCTAAGTGTATAAATCCTATATAATAATTTGCTAAAGGTTGTCACAAGCCGTCATGCGCAGTAGAGATGGCTGAGCTTGTGCCCCGCTCCGTATCAGCAGCTGCATGGGCAGTCTCCACTGCGCATGACTGCACCATGAACTGGCGGCACTGTGGCCGTGTAACGGGCTCTTCAACTAGTTAATCAATAAAACAACATAATAAAACTTAGAACTTGCACTCACATGAGCACTTTGTGGGTTTAAAGGGGATCTATCACCCCTACACAAGTGTGTGTTAAATGTTAAGTTATATAGTGACTAGGGGGATTTCTTTATTATTATTATTATTATTTTTTTTTTACCGTATTTGGCCAATAATTCATGTTTAAAGAGTGCACTTCTGCATTGTTACCACCCGGTGGGTAATGACCCGAGTGATGTCGACACTGGTACAGAAGCTAGGGTGCAAAACTAGAGAGAGAAGCTAGAGTTTGGTGACGGCGTGCCAGGTACTCCTGTGCTGCAGCCAAGGCTGACTTAGAGGTGCTGGTCGCGAAACCAGATTGTTCCACCCCAGCTGAGCCGGGGTGCAACCAGGATAGTGGTACACTGGGAACCATTCAAAACCAGGCTGGCGTGTCAGGCAGGAAGGAGACAGAGGGGTCTTTAATGCCAAGGACAGGAGAATACAGAATGGCCCAGAGCAGGCTGTTGTCAGAACCAGGGGCTGGAGATTCAGAATGGTCAGGAGCAAGTCGTAGTCAGAACCAGGGGGCTGGAGATTCAGAATGGTCAGGAGCAAGTCGTAGTCAGAACCAGGGGGCTGGAGATTCAGAATGGTCAGGAGCAAGCCACAGTCAGAACCAGGGGGCTGGAGATTCAGAATGGTCAGGAGCAAGCCGTAGTCAGAACCAGGGGGCTGGAGATTCAGAATGGTCAGGAGCAAGCCGTAGTCAGAACCAGGGGGCTGGAGATTCAGAATGGTCAGGAGCAAGCCGTAGTCAGAACCAGGGGGCTGGAGATTCAGGATGGTCAGGAGCAAGCCGTAGTCAGAACCAGGGGGCTGGAGATTCAGGATGGTCAGGAGCAAGCCATAGTCAGGACCAGGGGGCTGGAGATTCAGGATGGTCAGGAGCAAGCCACAGTCAGAACCAGGGGGCTGGAGATTCAGAATGGTCAGGAGCAAGCCGTAGTCAGAACCAGGGGGCTTGAGATTCAGAATGGTCAGGAGCAAGCCGTAGTCAGAACCAGGGGGCTGGAGATTCAGAATGGTCAGGAGCAAGACGTAGTCAGAACCAGGGGGCTGGAGATTCAGGATGGTCAGGAGCAAGCCGTAGTCAGAACCAGGGGGCTGGAGATTCAGGATGGTCAGGAGCAAGCCATAGTCAGGACCAGGGGGCTGGAGATTCAGGATGGTCAGGAGCAAGCCATAGTCAGGACCAGGGGGCTGGAGATTCAGGATGGTCAGGAGCAAGCCATAGTCAGGACCAGGGGCTGGAGATTCAGAATGGTCAGGAGCAAGCCGTAGTCAGAACCAGGGGGCTGGAGATTTCAGGATGGTCAGGAGCAAGCCGTAGTCAGAACCAGGGGCTGGAGATTTCAGAATGGTCAGGAGCAAGCCATAGTCAGAACCAGGGGGCTGGAGATTCAGAATGGTCAGGAGCAAGCCGTAGTCAGAACCAGGGGCTGGAGATTTCAGGATGGTCAGGAGCAAGACGTAGTCAGAACCAGGGGGCTGGAGATTCAGAATGGTCAGGAGCAAGCCGTAGTCAGAACCAGGGGCTGGAGATTTCAGGATGGTCAGGAGCAAGACGTAGTCAGAACCAGGGGCTGGAGATTTCAGGATGGTCAGGAGCAAGCCATAGTCAGAACCAGGGGGCTGGAGATTCAGGATGGTCAGGAGCAAGCCATAGTCAGGACCAGGGGCTGGAGATTCAGAATGGTCAGGAGCAAGCCATAGTCAGGACCAGGGGCTGGAGATTCAGAATGGTCAGGAGCAAGCCGTAGTCAGAACCAGGGGGCTGGAGATTCAGGATGGTCAGGAGCAAGCCGTAGTCAGAACCAGGGGGCTGGAGATTCAGGATGGTCAGGAGCAAGCCATAGTCAGGACCAGGGGCTGGAGATTCAGAATGGTCAGGAGCAAGCCGTAGTCAGAACCAGGGGGCTGGAGATTCAGGATGGTCAGGAGCAAGCCGTAGTCAGAACCAGGGGGCTGGAGATTCAGGATGGACAGGAGCAAGCCATAGTCAGGACCAGGGGCTGGAGATTTCAGGATGGTCAGGAGCAAGCCGTAGTCAGAACCAGGGGGCTGGAGATTCAGAATGGTCAGGAGCAAGCCGTAGTCAGAACCAGGGGGCTGGAGATTCAGAATGGTCAGGAGCAAGCCGTAGTCAGAACCAGGGGGCTGGAGATTTCAGGATGATCAGGAGCAAGCCATAGTCAGAACCAGGGGCTGGAGATTTCAGGATGGTCAGGAGCAAGCCGTAGTCAGAACCAGGGGCTGGAGATTTCAGGATGGTCAGGAGCAAGCCGTAGTCAGAACCAGGGGCTGGAGATTTCAGGATGGTCAGGAGCAAGCCGTAGTCAGAACCAGGGGCTGGAGATTTCAGGATGATCAGGAGCAAGCCATAGTCAGAACCAGGGGCTGGAGATTTCAGGATGGTCAGGAGCAAGCCGTAGTCAGAACCAGGGGGCTGGAGATTCAGAATGGTCAGGAGCAAGCCGTAGTCAGAACCAGGGGCTGGAGATTTCAGGATGGTCAGGAGCAAGCCGTAGTCAGAACCAGGGGCTGGAGATTTCAGGATGGTCAGGAGCAAGCCGTAGTCAGAACCAGGGGCTGGAGATTCAGAATGGTCAGGAGCAAGCCGTAGTCAGAACCAGGGGGCTGGAGATTCAGGATGATCAGGAGCAAGCCGTAGTCAGAACCAGGGGGCTGGAGATTCAGAATGGTCAGGAGCAAGCTGTAGTCAGAACCAGGGGCTGGAGATTCAGGATGGTCAGGAGCAAGCTGTAGTCAGAACCAGAAAGACAAGCAACTGCATAATTCTCAATAGACGCTAACAGAGCTTGTGGAACGGGCACTCTATGCTTGGAGTAGCCCGTTCAAATACCATATGTATCCAATAGGAGTGGGTGAGGAGAAGGGGCTCGCCAAGGAACCCTACGTGATAGGCGGAGGCTAGTGAAAGACCAGTGGAGCCGGGTGCATGCTCAGACGCCACAAGAAGGACTGCGGCGTCCTGCGCATGCGTGACCGGCCAGTCACCACAACCCGGAAGAGAATAACCCGTCGTGAGCGAGAAGCGGCCAGCGGGCGGGGAGGAAGCGGTGACATGCATAGACTGCGTTTACCTGCTCTGTAACCGCAGTCTGTCACTCTGCCTCTGCTCCCCTCCCTCTGTCCAGCCTCCTCCAATGACAGAGGCTTTCTGTCTGTAAGCTGGAGCGCTCTCATTGGCAGAGATCAGTGGGGATTTGGAAAAAGTTTATTTGCCCCCATAGTGTAGTCGGTCTGCCCCGGAATTGCAACTTTTGTTTGCATTTTAATTATATTTGGGACATGACTTCTTGATCTCATTGGCGCTTTTGGGCTCTTTCTTTTCATATGATTGAATAACTCTCACTGGGCTGTACGTACCCAAAGTGAGTCATGTGACCTGTTTCCATTTTGCCACTTAGGGCTACTGCGGATTGGAGAGCAGCAGAGTAATTGTCGTGGCTTTGGTGCAGCTGTGTGTGTGGGTCACTAGATATCAGTGCACAACCTGCTCTTTCTCCAGTGTACCACAGTGTTCTAACCACTAGAGGGAGAACTGTCCATTGACTGCTGTGATCGAAAGCAATGCCTGCGGCGGGCTACAAGATAATGTACATAACATCCAAAGCCTTACACTGAAACACAATTGCACAGCATCTCCTGTTTGATTTCAGGATCAAGGCTCAGTTCTCTCTGTAGTGTTTAGAGCTCTGTCTGGAAGCCATTTTGTTGTAGCCCAGCAAAGGCATCACTTCCTGTTACAGTAGGCAATGGACAGTTCTCGTTATAGTGAATAGAACTCTGTGGAGTCTTCATTCCAGGACTTTGTATTGTCCCAGAAGGAGGCTGCCCGTGACATGGGACACACATTTAAAATCCAGTACTGTCCTGTGCAATCCAGGATATGTGGTCACCATAAAAAGTGAACCAATTTTCGAGCAAACCGTCAATTTAAATGGGACTTTCCAAACCTGCCTGAAAGTTCATCAAAACTTGTCATGTTTAAGAAAACATAACATTCCTCGTGATCTCTCTAACAAGCTCAGTCACGCGTGCTCTGAACCATTCTCAGACTAAAGGATCATTTGGAAACTTGGAAGCATTTGCACAAAGAAAAATGGAGAGAGAATGGAACGACTTAACCCTTTCAGTGCCAGAGGGGTATGCATCATTGCAACACTGAGGACAATTTATAAAAAACAAACAAACATGTAAAATTGCTTAAAAAATGGATATACCCCATTTAAACATTTGTTTGCCGGAGAGTAAAGCAATGCACTGCAACACAATGCACTGGATACCTCTCTGGCACTCAGTGGGTTAATTTGAAGGATTTGTATATGTTCCTTATACGCATACCTTTAATCCATCTAATCCCATGCCTTTTGAAATCCAGATGAGGCAATTCTTGTCATAAAGTGGCCGGGGGCTTTATGGGGTGGGTGGGATTGGACGAAAGGAATGGGCAGGGAGTGACCGGAACTGGCAGCAAAATGGGAGGAGTCACGGGGGAACTCACTGAGCCTTGAGACTCAGACTCTGTTCCTGGAGACCCGTTAATTAAAGGGATAGTAACGGTTGTTTTAATATTGCAGATATTAAAAATATTAATACAATGAGGTACGTCCCGGCTCTCAAACCTGTATAGTTTGAGAGATATAAGCTTATAAAGTTCCGCCCTCCCTCCCCTTTCGCAGACGTCAGCGCTCCAGCTGACAGAAAGAGATCCTGGTCCAGGGACCAGCCGGTGGCTCTTCAGCAAAGCCGAAATAGATTTATATAGAAAGAAATACTTCATTGGAAAGGTCTACAAAGTGTGCCTGGTTTGCAAGCACGCTTTGTAGACCGTACCAATTAAGTATTTCTTTCTATATAAATCTATTTCGGCTTTGCTGAAGAGCCACCGGCTGGTCCCAGGACCTGGATCTCTTTCTGTCAGCTGGAGCGCTGACGTCTGCGAAAGGGGAGGGAGGGCGGAACTTTATAAGCTTATATCTCTCAAACTATACAGGTTTGAGAGATGGGACGTACCTCATTGTATTAATATTTTTAATATCTACAATATTAAACTTTGTTAAAAACAACCATGACTATCCCTTTAAGTATAAACCCTTTGCGTGCCAGAGGGGCACTCAAAAGAGTTAACACTGGAGTCTCTGGGTCCGATCCGAAGAGTTTGCGGGTATGCCTATACAGCAATTGGATTACAAAATAAATACTCCACTTTTGCATATATAGAAAAGAAATGTGGCGAATATATATACTATATAGATGATGATGAGGCTGAAAAAAAACCTGGGTCCATCAAGATCATGCCTTATCCGTTGATCCGGAAAAAAGCAAATAAAAAATACTTATTGATGCCATTTCCAATTAAGCCTTAGGTATGTAAAAAAAATCCTTCCTGATTCCAAAATATAGTTGGATAGTTCCCTGGATCAACATGCTATCTGGTGTCATTATTCTCTATATTGTTCTGTACTAGATAGGTATCCATTACTTTTTGGAAAACGGTTACAGTATCTGGAAGCACAGCATCCAAAGGCAAAGGATTCCATAACTTTACTATAAAAAAATCCCTGCCTTTGTTTTAGTCGAAAGCTCCTTGCTTCTAATCTAAATGGATGACCTCTTGTTTTTTACTCAGCTCTTTGAATAAATAGTTCCTTAGAGAGTTCTTTGTATTGACCTTGACTATATGTATAATTGGTAATCATATCACCCCTTAGATGTCTCTTCTCTAATGTAAACAAACCCAGTCTAGTCTCTCTTTATAACTCAGTTCCTCCAATCCCTTTATCAGTTTTGTTGCATGTCTCTGCACTTCTTCCAGTTCAATAATGTCTTTTTTTAAGAACTGGTGCCCAAAATTGTAATCCATATTGTAGATGAGAACTAACCATGGATTTATACAGAGGTAGGATAATGTTAACATCCCTTTCATTTACACCACTTTTTATGCAGGATAGTACCCTATTTGCTCTTGCAGCAGCTGAGTGACTCTGCACACTGCTGTGAAGTGTATTGTCTATCAGTACTCCTAACTCTTTCTCTATTGAGGATTCCCCAAGTTGTTTCCCATTAAAGGGATAGTAATACTTAAAATGTAAGGTTATACATTTGGGCTTCAGAAACAAACATGCTACAAATACACTTAAAGGGATAGTAATACTTAATAATTACTTATCACTGTTTTGTATCCCTTAAATAAAGAAGAAAAATGCCACCAGCGGCATCTCTCAAAGTTCTCCCCTGCGTGACATCAGCGTTCTCACTGACAGCAGGGGAATCTTCTCCTGGGATCAGCCGATGGCTCTGCAGCAGACCCGAGATTGTGTTAATGAAAAAAATCTTTCACTTAAAAGGTCTTCTACGTGTGCTTGCAAACCAAGCACACATAGAAGACCTTTTTAGTGAAGGATTTATTTTTTATTAAAGTGATCTCGGCTCTGCTGCAGAGCCGCCGGCAGGTCTGTGGACTGGATTCCAAATCTGTCAGTTGGAACGCTGATGTCAGGCAGGGGAAAACTTTGTAAGCGGTTATCTCTCAAACCATAAGGGTTTGAGAGTTGCGGCTGGTGGCATTTTTCTTCTGTATTTAAGGGATACAAAACAAGGATAAGTAATTTTTAAAGGGATAGTTATACTTCGTTTTAACTTTATTTTATTTTGTAGGCATTAAAAAACATGAAGAACGATATAAGTCTTATCTCTCAAACCTTTATGGTTTGAGAGATATTCACAAGCAAAGTTTCTCCTCCCGTCCCTTTTACCTAGTGTAAGCTATCTCTTCTCAGATGTGGAATCCAGTCCATAGACCAGACAGATAACAGAAGGGGACAATCTTCTTCCTATGAGAACAATGAAAGCCCTGCCCCCCTTGACAAGTTTTTCAGCTTTTTCCCTTATCTTAATTGAAGATTGTCCCTCTCTGCAGCCTACCTGGGCACCTCCCTTCTGATGTGACTGAACGGGGGGGGGGCATACTTTGCTTGTGAATATCTCTTAAACCATAAAGGTTTGAGAGATAAGACTTATATCGTTCTTCATGTTTTTTTAATGCCTACAAAATAAAATAAAGATAAAACGAAGTATTACTATCCCTTTAAGTATTACTATCCCTTTAAGTGTATATGTAGCATGTTTGTTTCTGAAGCCCAAATGCATAACCTTACATTTCTCTGTATTAAGCCTCATCTGCCACTTTTTCACCCATTTCCTCAGTTTATACTCGAGATGCTGTGATTCCAGATACTGTAACCACTTGAAAAAAGTGATGAATACCTATTCAGCACAGAACAATATTGAGAATTATGACAGTTGGCTTCAAAGCAGACAGGATGTTGATTCAGGGAAATATCTGACTGCCATTTGGAGTCAGGAAGGACTTTTTTACCCACTTGGGGCTAAATTGGAAATGGCTTCAATGTTTTTTTTTTCTTTTGCTTTCCTCTAGATCTGGAATGGGCTGGACTTGATTGACACGTGTCTTTTTTCAGCCTCATCAGCTATGTTACTATGTTTCTGCAGAGAAAAAAAACGTCCTTCTCTGTATGTATTTCCTTAGTGCCATCAGAAAAGATTGAGACTTTACTTTCAATACACAGTTCTAGATCATTAATAAACAAATTAAAAAGCATTGGTCCCAGGACTGAACCCTGCGGCACCCCACTTATAACTTTAGACTAATTTGAAAAAGTTCCATTTACAACAACTCTCTGCCATCTATCATTTAACCAGTTCTCAATGCATGTACAGATATCCCCTCCCAAACCGAAGCCTTTTAATTTATGCAGTAACCTGCAGTGAGGCACTGTATCAAAGGCTTTTGCAAAATCCAAGTATACTCCATCAACAGCAATCCCCCTGTCCAAATTACTACTTACCATTTAGTAAAATGCAAGTAAATCAGTTAGTGCTATAAAAAATGCTTGCAAACCAGGCACACATTGTAAACCGTTCAAATGAAGTATTTCTTTGTAACTACTGCGATCACGGCTCTGCTGAAGAGCCGCAGGACAGTCTATGGACTGTGAGCTCCGTCTCTAAGTTTGAAAGCTGACGTCAGCACAAGGGGAGGGAGGGGGGAACTTTGCAGACTTATATCTCCCAAACCATAAAGGTTTGGGAGATCGAAAAAGGCACAATTAACTTATTTTTAAATTATCTATTGAATTAAATGTACATGTTTTCAAGTATTACTATCACTTTAAATAAAATTCACCCTGCGGTATGAATGGTGATTACAATTTATGAAATCTAGCTGTATATTTATGTCAGTATATTTATGTATGTCTGTGCTGCCCTCTTGTGTTTGGTCTCTGCATAACAATATCAACATAAATTGATTACACCAGCACATTTGGCTTACTTGACACGGTGAGGGTAGGGTTGCCACCTTTTCTTAAAAAAAATACCGGCCATGGCATTCCCTCCATAGACTTAACATTGGACAGAAGCCAATTTTTTTACTGGCCTGCCGGCAACCCTAGTTGAGGGTAGGGCTGTTAGATCATTCCATTTAAACTGGACACATTTGCAAAATGCCTGCTGCATGGACACCGGAGAACCACTGCAGCACAGTAATAACCACTGCAACAGACAGTTTTCATATTTGTTTTATCCCTTTGAGTGGCAGAGAGGTACACAGTGTGATAGGTTAAAGGGATAATCTGTTGAGGGGATTGTACGAATTTGCCAGCTTTGCTCATATCTATCTTCTATATATATAAAAGAATAAGCCTCATTGCGTAATTTATGGTACCTCACACACAGAACGTAATTTATGTCTCCTCAGAAAACAAACACACATTGAACAGAATGCCTCATTACATAATTTATGTCTCATTAGGAGACACAACTCCTATTGGGTGATTGAAAGGGGACTTTACTGCTCCCATTGGGTGATTCAATGGGGGCATGTTTATGATACAGGAAGTTGGTCCGCCCCCTCCAGCCCGCCCACCACTATCCAACTAACAAAAAAAAAAATATAACTGCCACTCGCTCCTGAAGTAGGGATATCAGTAACTTCTCCTGGTTCACACACACTCTCACTAAGGATCATGACCCCACAAACACACTGTGTCACCTCCCACAGATAATTTTAACCCTCCATACACTCTGTGTCACCTCCCACAGATAATTGTAACCCTCCATACTCTGTTTCAGTACGAGGGTGTAATGTTTCCATAAAATACAAACTCAGGGATAAACTTAATAACAACTCTTTTATTTAAAGCTTTTCATCTCTTCAGTCACCTCACTAACTGTCTGTTTTCAACTGTCACTCCTCCACTTCCTGATTCCCGCCCTTTCTCCTTAAAGGGAGAGAGATGCTTTGCTGTATGTTACAGAGGGCAAGCCTCCAACACCACTATCTATTTGTTCCCTCAGCATATTGCTACGTTGCCTCAACTGAAGAGCCACCGTGTGTTATATTGCTATGTTACCATAACTTAACCCTTTGAGTGCCATACCCCACCGCATTGCTTTGCAATGAGTTGCGTACCCCTCTGGCACTCAAAGGGTTAAGTAAGGAGGAGTTACTGCTCCCATTGGGTGATTCAATGGGGGAGTGATTTAAATCATGCAGGGGGTTGGCCTGCCCCCACTATCCAAGTAACTGAAAAAACAGAATGGCTGCCACTCGCTCCTACACCACAGACACAAACACATCAGACAAAAAACACACACACTCGCACTCAATCACACACACTCAATCACACACTGGCACTCACACACTGACACTCACACTAATTCACACACTCACACATTCACTTACACTCAATCACACACACTCACACTGAATCACACACACACTCTCACTCACACACTCAATCAAACACACTCACTTACACTTTCAATCACACACACTCTCACTCAATCACACACACTTTCACACACTCTCACTCACACTCTCTCACTCTCATACACCTTCTCACTCACACACTCTCACTCAATCACACACACACTCACACAATCACTCACACGCAATCACTCACTCACACCCCGGGAGCCAGCACGATCCACCTTCCACCATAGTCTCACTCACACCCCGGGAGCCAGCACAATCCACCTTCTACCATAGTTTGTGGAATTACCACATGCATTTCAGCTACATGAATGAATGCCACTCACTCACACACACTCACTCACACCCCGGGAGCCAGCACGATCCACCTTCCACCATAGTATGTGCAGTCACCACATACATTTCAATTATATGAATGAATGCCACAGTGGAGGCATAAGTACAAACACAAACTCATTACAATGACACATAAGTCACCCCCTTGTGACTCACTTCTGTGTATGCATGTGTGTCTCTGTGTGTTCCTCACTATGTGTGTTGCATGTCTGTATCACACTCTATGTGTCTTCATGTTGTGCATTGCATGTATGTATGTATGTATGTATGACTGTGTCGATCTTTATGCATCTCAGTGCATGCGTGTGCATTTGCGTGTGTGTCTCTGTGTGTGTTTGTCTTGCATCCATGTGTGTGCGCATTAATTCCCTATATATCCTGACGGGCAATGCCATCCCACATTGCTAGTTCTATTATATTAGTGTCTGTGGCACTTGTGGGTAGAGCGTACAATCATGATAGTGCACACTGTGCTATCATTATATGGATAGTATAATAATGTTTAAACTAATGGTAATGTTTCACAATAAAGCTGCTCCAATTAATCTTCATAGTATTTGGGTCATGGAGAGTGTTATTTCAGTACTGTCAGAGTTGTAGTTCAAGAGTAATTGAATGATAAAGTGTCCCGCTACCACCCCTTTTACTGATGTAACACTGCTCACCTCAGAGCAGCAAGACTGTCTGGATGGATCTCAGCAAGGGACAATCTTCAGTGAGTATAAGGGAAAAACCTGTCAAGGTGGGTAGGGTTTTCCTTATGATCACAGTAAGAAGATTGCTTGCTGTGATCTGTCCGATCAAGAGACCAGATTCCACATCTGAGGGGAGGTGGCTTACACTAGGTAAAAGGGGTGGGAGGGGGATACTTTATCATTCAATTACTATTGTACTACAATTCTGACAGTACTGAAATAACACTCTCATGGCCAAAATACTATGATGATTAATTGGAGCTGCTGTTTTTGTGAAACATTACTATCCCTTTAATTTAAAAAAAAGGATTTTTGTGTTTTTACCTGTTTAATACTTTCACTTTCAATCATATGGAATGCAGGTACCATGGGGTTGGGTCCCTCCTCCTGAAGGGTAGAATACATCACAAAAGACAGGGTGTCTGAGAAGTAGACTCTCTCCTCTCCCTCCAGATTAACTCCCCTTTTGCTTTGCAGTACTCGTTTGGCAATAGTTTCAGCAAAAGAAATAAGTGGGTAAGAATAAAAGAAAATCTCCCAGGAACTAGATCCTAAGAGGTCTCATCTGTCCAGGGAAACAATACAACTGGAGACTTTCACTGGGTGGGAGACCTGTGTTCCATATTGACTAAAGAGAATGCTAAAATTCTGTTGTTTTTTCCTTACATCCAATATTGAACACAGGTACAAAGGGGATATACCAAAGCATCCCTAGTTTAGCGGGAAGGCAAGTGGAGAAGGATACCCACACATTCACATGATACCAGAGTTCCCTAGGAATGTTCTGGATGTGCATAACCATAGGTGTCAATGAACACCAAACTAGCACAGCACACCAAACAAGGCTGAAAAACTACTGAACAGCAAATGGCAGAAAAGAAAAAGATCCTTAAACAGGCAAGGCTGCCTGACAGACCGTCCAGCCAAAGCTGTTCTCAGTGGAGGCCAAAACATTGATGCGTTAGTCTTCTTTGTATTCTTTCTCCAAACACTAAGTCACAAACTTTCACTGTTCATCTGAGGCCTGGTTCTTGTAGGCCCAAGAAGCTCCCACATATCTGGTGGAATGCTCTGTGATCTTGAAGGGAACCAGTTTCTTCCTGATATTGGAAGTACAATTATGGTAGCCTTAATTCAAGAGGCAATGGTAACCTTGGATGCAGCCTGAACCACTCTAGGCCCTTCAGGGATGACAATAAAGAGAGTCAGCCTTATGGAAAGTCTTAGTGTGATGCACAAAAAACGTATGGCAACGCATAACGTTGAATAGGTGGATCTCACTCTCCTGAGTGAATGAAGGGTCAGATCAAAAAGAAGACAATCTCTTTATTGATGTGGAACTCAGACTACCTTAGGAAGAAACTCCTGGATCCAGGAAAGGTGGCTTCAGAGATTTAGATTGCAGCTCAGCTACCCTCCATACAGAGACAACTGTCAAGAGAAAAGGAGATGGAAGCTAGAAGCTCACAAAGAGGCCTTTGAAGCATGCTCAAGACTAGACTGATGTGGTGTGGAGTCCCAAAAAGAGGGAAAGACATGAGCCACCCACTGTAGAAAAGTCTTCATGTCTGGGCTAACAGCAATTTGTCTCTCAAACAGAACAGAGGGCTGAGATCTGAATGTTGAGGAAACTCAGGCTGAGGCCCATTGTTGACTCAATCCTGAAGGAAGGACAGCACCATGGGAAGTCCAAAGACCTGTGGGGGCATATTTTTGTCCATGCACCACCTGTGGAAAAGGGACCAGGCCCTATGGTATGCCTTAGAGGAAACAGGCTTCTAATCCTGCATCATGGTAGAGATTATATAATCAGAAAATCCTTTCCTTTTCAGAATGGTGGCCTCAAAAGCCATGCCATCAAGGCCAGCCTCTCCACATCCTCGTACCACAAGGGCCTCTGGAGAAACAGATCCAGCCTGGGAGGCAGGCAGATAGAATCCTGAGTGGACAGACTGACTGGAGCATTAAGGATGGCCTTTGATTTCTCCAGCCTGATGTTCTGGATCACACTGGGGTGAGAGGAATCAGGGAAAGCACATAGGATAGGTGAAAACTCCATGGAATGGACATGGCATCCATTATGAAGGCCAGATGATCCCTCATTCAACCACAGAATGTTGGATCCTTCCTGTTCTCCCTGGTTGCCATTATGTCTGTCCCTGGGACCCCCTAGTGCTGGACTATCAGGTAGAACTCCTCTGGATGGAGCTTCCAGTTCACTGGGTCTACGTTTTGAAAACTGAGAAAGTCTGACTGTAAGGCTGAGATGGCTGGAAAATGAGCTTCTGCCAAATGAGTAGATCCTTTACCTCTCTCCATGCTATCTCATTGTGGGTTCCCCCTTGGTGGTTGATGTACGCCACTGCCGTGGTGTTGTCTGTTTGCATTATCACCAGAATCCCCAAGAGTACCTGGAACCAATGAAAGAGAGCCAGGCTAATCGCTCTGAGCTCCAGAATGTCTGATGGACAGTAGAATTTCCTTTCCAGCTGCCCTGGGCACCCATAACCCAATATCACACCCCAGCCTCTCAGGCTGGCAGTCTGTCACCACCAAGGTCCACTCTGGATTTACAAAGCGCCTCCTACTCTCCAGACTTGGACAATGGAACAACCACTGAAGGTCTTCCCTGACCTCTGGACACAAGATCATCTGATGGGAGAGATGCTCCATATTCCTGGACCACATTTGCAGGATGTTCCTCTGAAGTTCCTTCGTGTGAAACTGTGAGGAGGGGACTGCTTCCAGAGTGAACACCAGCTGGCACAGGGCACTCATGTGGTCCCTGATTGTGGTTGACTGGCACTCCAGTGCCTGAGACACATCCTGGAACATAATTCTTCTCCATGAGAAAGATTGAAGGGTTTCGAGCCTCATTACCAGGAACACAAAACCTGGGATGAGACAAGACTTCTTGAGACTGAGAATCCAGCCATGATGCACCAGAATGCTGTTGCACTCATGGATATGTTGAGCAAAGAGTTCTTCTGAAGGAACTTTGAGCAGGAAATCTTCTAAATATGGAAGCAGAGAAATGCCTTGGGCATGGATGTATGTGGTCAAGGCTGCCATGATCTTTGTGGAAATTCTGGTCTCCAAAACCAGGCCAAACATCAGAGCCGGGAACTGGTAGTGATTGGAGCCAAAAGCAAAATTCAGGTAGCGTTGGCTGTCCAGTTTGATCAGGAAGTGTAGGTACATGTTCTGAAGATCCAGGAAGGCTAGATACTCCCCTGGGCACATTGCTGTGATGATAGAAAGTAAATATTCCATCTTGAAGTACATAGTAACCGCATAACTGTTGAGGCATTTGAGGTCCCGGATAGGACTGCAGCCACTGTCCATCTTGGGAACCACAAAAAGTTTGGGATAGAAACATGAAAAGCGCTCTTTGGCTGGGACCAGCAACAGAACTTGTTTTTCCAGCAGAGTTGAAACAGCTTTGTGGAAAGGTCTTGCTTTTTCTGGCTTCTGCAGAACCTTTGAGGAAAAGAAGTGATATGAAGGAACGGATCTGAAATCTATGCAGTAACCTTCTGATACCACCCACAAAAACCACTGGTCCATTATGGAGGATTCACAAAAGAAGATTGAGATGGCCACCTAAAGACAAGGACAAACCAGGATTCCATAAGTCATGCAGAGGTTGCTTTGTGAGACTTAGACTTTGCAGCTGATCGGTACGGCTGCCAGGTGTGTCTGGGCTTTGTGGCAGGATGCAGTTGGGAAATCTGAGGGGTTTGTACCTTCTGTGCCCCGGATTGGTGGGGGGAAACTAAGTCCACTAGCATCACTAATGATTTGTTTCAGGTCAGGCCCAAAGAGGATCTTGCCCTGAAAAGCCAAGGATATCAGTGACTTCTTAAAAGACTGGTCCTCAGACCAAATCTTAAGCCACAAGGTGCGGCATGCAGAAACAGAAAAAGCTGAGGATTTGCATGAAAATATGGCCACATCAAGCAAAGCCTCACTGATGTAGGAATTAACTTCCATGATACTGACCACCAAAACTAATGTGACTTTCTTAGGCATGTCAACACGCATAGCTTCTGGCAAATGCTCATCCCACACAGCAATGGCCCTATTTACCCAGGAGTAGGCAAATGTAGCATTGTGTCACGGTCACTAGAGCAAATAATCACATGAAACAGTACAAGTGAATTGAAACTAGTTTATTGAGTTAAATAATAATAGCGAACACTTCCTCAGTCAAAGGGGAGACAGATGTGAGGACAGTGTGTAGTCCACTACCCAGGAGCTGACACTGAACTACCGCAGGTATGATAGTGCTCAGTCTCAGAACAAACCAGCACTGACCAAGGATAGGAATCAGAATGCTAAGACTAGCACATGAGCGTACCCGGACAGTCCTACGGAAAGGAATGTCAGCAAGAGGATTTGGATAGCCCAAATATGAGTAATATCCAGCGGAGGCACAGAGTGTAGGATAACCAGCAGATACCAAGACAGTATACTGATAGCACTGTTTGAGGCAGCAGAGTGAGTGCATGGATAGAGGCAGCCAGATAGGAGCGCACAGAGGTGAGACAAAGGAGCAAGGCTAAGCTGCAATCTACCAACCTGAAGGCAACTGGGAAGCACAGAGCGTAGGTAGTATCGTAAGTGCTTAAGCAAGGCAGTTTATAGGTAGTGCACCAAGCAAGAGCAACGGAGAGAGACTGAGCTGCACTTACTGCCCTGAAGGTAATTGGAATGCACTGAGTGAAGGCAACCTGCAAAGCTACCAGCTTGGTAGCTGAGAAGCAGGGTAATGGAGCGCACCCTTAGACCGGCCCAGTGGTAGTCAGACAGGAGCGAGGGACAACACGGAGTGTCAGTCAGACAGGCCACAGTCAGGAGCCGGATCAGGTAGTCAGCAGTAGCTAGAGTCAGCACGGAGCGGGTAGTCTGACAAACTAGAGCCATACACGGATCAGGAAGTCAGCAACAGCCAAGGTCACAACCGGAGCGAGTAGTCAGACAAGCCAAGGATCGAACACCAGGAGACAACATAAGCCAAGCAAGAGTCAGAGGAACAAACTGAACGCGCACAGGAACACCACGAAAGGGCGACTAAGACCAGTTCGCTCCCAGCATATACGGCCGTCACCTGAAGGCGGAGCCTGATCAGCCAACTAACAGGAAGCTACAAAATAGCGAGCACGATGTCAGAGACGCGCGCTCTCAGACAGCTAAGGCAAGCAGCATGTAGCACACTCAGGTCACTGAACTGACACAACAAGCAAGTAATCACGGCACTGTGATACACTGCCCCAGTGGCTGCAAAGTTGTCCATTAGTAAAGAATCAAGCCTAGTCCTTGAGTCCCGTGGCATCCACCATGGGAAGGATAGTGTTCTTCACCAAGTGTGAGATAGGGGTGTCCTTCAACAAGTGTGAGATAGGGGGGAGAAGCCCTCTTCCCCAGGATCTTGGCCATAAAAGGATATAACATAGAGAATCATTTAAAGGGATAGTAATACTTAAAATGTAAAAAAAAATATGTTGTAGGGTTTATCTCCCTGAGTAAAACAATAGTACTCCCACTGCTGAAAGGTGTTTCATTCAAAAGTTATTAATTTTCAAAGTTGGATTTTTAGGTGCAATATCACAGTGGCCTGAAATTGTACAGTGGCGCTGTTGCTACACGATCCTGTGGACAGCTCTGGTCTATCCCTTTAATGTCATGTATTATGCAAGGTGCAGTAGAAATGGTGTAGTTTTCCCCCATTTCCTGCGCATTCTGTGTTACAGTGAACAGACACTCTACTGTCTACGATGAGGCACAACCACCGGCCTTTGAGGCTGAGCTGAAGGATTTCTTCATTAACCCAATTACATAGTATTGTTACATAGCTCCTTAGTTGCAAGCAGGCATCACCATTGGTTCCCAAAATAATCAATACATGACAAGGCAAGACAAAGAAGAGGGGCAACTTTTATTTAGATCTCGCAGCTACAGAGTTTCTTGGAATGTTGTTGTACAATTTAAATCAGTGGTTCAAAAACTGTTTCCTTCTCTGCAACCCTTTAGTGTCAAATTAAACTCCAAGGAACCCTTGCTAAAAAATCATAACCGCTTAAAGGGATAGTAACACTTCGTTTTAACTTTATTTTATTTTGTAGGCATTAAAAAAACATGAAGAATGATGTAAGTCTTATCTCTCAAACCTTTATGGTTTAAGAGATATTCACAAGCAAAGTTCCCCTCCCCGCCCCTTTTTCCTAGTGTAAGCCATCTCTTCTCAGATGTGGAATGCAGTCCATAGACCAGACAGATAACAGCAGGGGACAATTGTCTTTGTATGAAAACAATGAAAGCCCTTCCCCCCTTGATAAGTTTTTCAGCTTTTTCCATTATCTTAATTGAAGATTGTCCCTCTCTGCAGTCTACCTGGGCATCTCCCTTCTGATCTGGTTGAACAGGGGAGGGGAACTTTGCTTGTGAATATCTCTTAAACCATAAAGGTTTCAGAGATAAGACTTATATCGTTCTTCATGTTTTTTTAATGCCTACAAAATAAAATAAAGTTAAAATGAAGTATTACTATCCCTTTAAGTGCTAGAAAGGTGTCCCATGCATTGCTTTGTTAATTGATTCTGGTATCTTAAAGGGATAGAAATACTTTAATATTACTATTCTCCATAGTGTAGCCATTTGAAAAAGAATTAAATTGCCCCCAGTGTCATCTCTCAAACCTTTATGGTTTGAGAGATAACCAAACGCAAAGTTACCCCCTCCTTCCCTCTTCCCTGAGGTCAGCATTGTACTGACTGCAGGGGAGGTCTGTCGTATGACTGCCCGGCGGCTCTGCAGCTGAGATCGCATTAGTGAAAAATAATTATTTCACTGAAATGGTCTTCTACGCGTGCTTGGTTTGCACATAACCCCTTGTGTGCTAGAAAGATTATCATTGCATCGATCAACAATGCTTTGGCAACCCCTCCGGTACTCAAAGGGTTAACCAGGTAACAAACACAAGTCGATAGGCTAACGATTACATGCTACACAGGAGACTTTCACTAAGCGGTGAAAAAGAGATGATGGGGATACATTAACCCTTACATACCCTCACTTCACCAATCCCAGTGTTAGTCTATGGAGAATATTCAATAACATAACTCAAGTTGCAAAGGTCCCATTGTATAGACTCTGTAGAAAACATTGCAAATGGGGAAATGAGATCACTGGAGAAGTCAGCATCATAATCAGTTCATCAGGTCTACTTCACCGCTAACTGAATCACAAAAAGGATGGAGCAGGTCACAAATCACAGTACCAATGAGAATAACTGGCTGTATGTGCAACACACAGGCCTGAATCAATTCCACAGAATTAAAGGTGAAAATGTAGGCCTTGGTGTTGTGTATGCAATCATTTATCTAAATTGAATTTACATCTCACATTTGATTCACATATGGATCCTCAGGAGTGCTGATGCCATGGATGGATGTTACACCAGCCACTATTTGCAGGATACATATGTGAACCAAATATGAACCATTGTAGTTTGGTCAATAACAGGCCACGAATTATGGATATCTATGATTGAGTCTGGCTGCCTCACTCAGAAGGATGGATGGGCTCATCCAGAAAATAAAAAAACAGGCCTCAATCAAATATATCCTTCAATACTGGCTTGATTGTTGTCCTTCAGGATTCAACTTGGACAGACCTCATGGACAGGATCCTGTCAAGTACATCAATCTCTGATTGCCAGGGTGGTGTCCCATCCATCACAATGTAATACATACCATCATGACAACCAGAGAGTGACATGTAAAATAATACAAAATCTTGCATTGTACAGGATAAACTGATAACATAGGGATGAATTCCACTTGAATCACACTGCAGATCTGTTCCAAAAAGATATGTACACAAAGAAAATGGTCAGATATGTGGATAGGTACCTTTCACATGGGTACAAATCTGTTCCAACAAGATGTGAACCCAGAGATCATTTCAGTACATGTGATTGTTTTACTGCCCATATATGTGCACCTATCACAAACTAACTCTTATTGATATCATCAAGATACACATCCCGCATTACTTAGATGGGATATACGAGTTATGTTGTTAGTTATGATATCAATAAACGTTAGTTTGTGATGGGGGCACATATATAGCCAGTAAGGCAATCAAATAGACTGAACTAATCTCTGGGTTCATATCTAGGAACGATATATTTGTACCCATGTGAAAGGTAAATATCCACATACATATCAGACCATGTTACTTCCTGTGTACCTTTAACGGGATAGCAGTGGTTAATTTCACCTTGATGTAATACTGTAGGCATTGATATAAGATGTGGATCGATGTTAGTCCTATCCCTCCAACCCTCATGGTTAGACAGATATTGCTCTATGTGACAGATGGAGATTTCAGTCATTTTACCACACGGAGGCTCTTCAGCAGAGCCAAAACTGCCCCATTAAGAGATAAATACTTAATTGGAATGATCTACAAAGTGTGCATATTTTGCAAGCATACTCTGTGGACCATTCCAAAGAAGTATTTATCTCGAAATGTGGCAATTTTGGCTCTGCTGAAGAGCCTCCCTGTGGTCAAATGACTGAAATCTCCATCTGTCATATAGAGCAATATCTGTCTAACTATGAGGGTAGGAGGGATAGGACTAACATCGAACCACATCTGTTTTCACAATGGCTACAATATAACATCAAGGTGAAATTAACCATTGCTATCCCGTTAAAGGGATAGTCATCCCTAAAATGTGAAAAGACAAATATATGTTGTAGGATTCATCCCCGAGTAAAACAATGGTATTCTAACTGCTGAAAGGTGTTTCATTCAAAAGGTATCACAGCTCAAACTTGTATATATCAGGGGCAATATCACAGTGGCCTGAAATTGTACAGCGGTGCTGTTACTACACTATCATATGGACAGCTCTGGTCCCGGGACCAGAAATCTACATGCGAGGGTGTTGCAACAGCCTCACTGTACTATTTCAGGCCACTGTGATATTGCACCTCAAAATTAAACCTTTACCTGTAATAACTTAAGTATAAAACACCTTTCAGCAGTGGGATTTCCCTTGTTTACTCAGGGGGATTAAACCAACAACATGTACTTTTCTTTTCAACATTTTAAGTATTACTGTCTCTTTAATCCTATGGCTACGTTCACTAATAACAACATCTCTTTTCTCCACACAGCTTACGGCCCTCCAGCACAGCGGGAGCTTGTGGAGGAGGTTACGTCACCACCCAGTGAGGAGTACACAGAGGAGGGGACCAGCTGGTGGTCACCATACCCACCATCCTCATCTCCTCCAACACAGTCTGCACCACCACCTTCTGCACCACTACAGGCTGTTCCACCACCTTTTGCAACACTACAGGATGTTCCACCACAGGCTGCACCACTACAAGCTGCACCTCCCCAGTACAGTGGCTGGATGCAACAGGAGGAGAGGTAGATGAATCCAACCAACTCCACCAGCTACTACCCTGCAGCAGCACCACCACGAGCAGGGAGGCAATGGCTGCCAGGAACAGTGGCCACCATCCAGTATGGGCCATATCCATCCCAGATGAACCTACCCTCCTGGATGGCTCTCCAGCATGGCCCAAGGTATGACCCCAGGTGGGGTCCAAGCACCTACAAGGTATGACCCTTGGCCACTGGACTACCAACACCTGGGCCTGATTGGGGAGTCCCAGCGCCCTCTACCCAGGAACGATTTCACACCTCCACCAGCACAGACATCAATGGGCACTTGATGTGGTGGGCATATGCCCATCATCCGCACCAGCCATTTCAACAGCTGTCACAGCAGCTGCAGTCACAGGACACTCAGCAGCAGCAGAGGACACAGCAGCAGCAGAGGACACAGCACACACAGCAGCTCAGGACACAGCAGCTCAGGACACAGCAGCTCAGGACACAGCCGCTCAGAACACAGCCGCTCAGAACACAGCAGCTCAGGATACAGCAGCTCAGGACACAGCAGCTCAGGACACAGCCGCTCAGAACACAGCAGCTCAGGATACAGCAGCTGAGGACACAGCAGCACTAGGGTCACCAGGCACATCCACCTCCAGCACTGCACACCCCACGGGGATGGAGGTGGAGTGTATGGCCCTACAAAGGAGACTACTCCGGTCAAGCCATAGCACAGATGAGAATATCACCAGGAGACGGAGGGAATCCCGGAGGAACACCAACAGAATAGAGTCAAGGATCCATGCCCAGCATCAACACTCCATCAGCTCCAAAAGGGGTTGATGGACATGTTTGGACAGGTGCTGGTGGAGTTGAGAGAGCAGAACCGCAGGGAGAACCTACGGTTAGACAGGGAGAACCTGCGTTCCACAGAGGGGTCCACTGCACCCAGCACTCCCTCCAATGTGACCCCTGAAGCCACACCTAGGGGTCAAAGGGTGACAAGGTGATCATCCAGGGCATCCACCTCTGGCACCCAGTCTGAGGCCCCCCTTCCCCCCCAAAAAAATAAATAAAATGGCCAACTTGTCATCTTCCCCCTGAATAAAGGAACATTGTGCATTTGAATCCTGTCTGATCTGCTTTGTATTTAGTTGTAGTTTGGGTGGCAGAGTTGTCTCCAATGCATTGCCAAACAATGCAGTGAACACAACTTCTGCCTAGGTAAAATGTTTGTGGGATGTTACAACATGGGTTTACACGCACACACCGTTGTCCAAATTTAACTGGCAATCCATCCCTAGAGCCATATAACACGAGAGTGTTATATGGCGATGTGGGTTGAATTTGAACAACAAAACATACCCCTTAGCACAACAACTGGTGCAACACTGAACATTCGTCTGCATCAATTGTTCTGTTTAAGGGGATAACCAAACAGCTATCTGACTTAGCAAAGAACTACCAAGCAGGACAGATGGAACATGCAGCCAAATAGTCTTTGATTCAAACTATTATTGTGAAACTGACTTACTGAGGAACCCAATGTTCACCCTAGGATTACAATGTGTAGCACACACATTGAAACCCTGGGGTGAGCAATGGGTTCTCCAGTAAGTTGAGTTGTTGTTTTACTAAGGTTGTAACACACTTCACCAGTGATAACACCTGTCCACTTAGTCTGGTTGTTTGTTGATGTAGCCCATGTACTGAGATATGTCAAACTAAAGCAATCTCAGAACATTGATTATATTGAGCAACACAGAAACCATCAACATGAAATCACTGTGGATGTATGTCCCCTGTATCACCTCATTATCACTCCCAACACGCATTAGTGTATCACTGCCATCATCTGTTTGCATGAATACATCACAGAGTCCACTCACTGGCAAACAAGTAGTGGACTCCTGTGATGTGGGTCATGCCTTCCCATGTATGGGGGATACTATAGCCTTGAGTGTGGTTGCGCATTGACAGATGTGTAATCCAACATTTCATCATGCAGACACAGAATGAATAGTGATGGTTCTACTTTATTGTGTCTCAAAGTACATTAGAACGTACATATGTTTTCTGGGTATATTGCCTATATGCATTAAACACTTGTATGAGAACACTAAATGTACTCTGAAACTAAATCTTACAACTTCACTAACACTACTGTCCTGCTCATGTGTTGTCCACAAGGTTTGACAACTCTGTAGATGAGCATCCTAACTGTACAGGTTAGTACACACATGAATTCATGTTTTCTGTGTCTATATGAGAATGTTCCAGTAGAGGTTGCTGTGAACCGTAGGTCAAATATTGCATCACCAACACAATCACATAAAACAGCAAGGGGTGAGCTTCATAGAAGTGTTGTCAAGACATCAATCCAGTCACATGGGAGATCTTCAGTTCAGGAATGGATCGTGCTATGGATGCCTGTGGGACAAGAGGACAGGATTTGGAGCAGCACCCTCGAACTGATCATCATGCAACAACTTCATAATCCTCTCAATCTCTTTCTTTACAGGTGAGTACACAAACCATTGCTTTGTAATGTGTTGTGTACTTGTTTGTAACCCATTATGTGGTGAACTTAGGAAATGTGAAGCAGCCCTAGGGAGATGTGGCCCTGACATGAATACACACATCAACAAGTATGTTCTGAGAGCTCCATGAAAATAATGTATTTGGGCTGCCACTGTGACAGCGACAGTGGCAGCCCAATTTTATTTGTTCCATGGAACTATTAGGACATATTTGTTGATGTGTGTATTCATGTCAGGGCCACATATCACTGCAAACAAACAGGTCAGCATGGTGTCCCTGGAGAGCTGAGCCACGTTTCATAACCCTCTGCTGCTCTTCTCAGCTCTAGCAAAGTATAAGTCCCATGTTGACTCCAATGGCCCTTTAACCCCTGATGTGACAGAGTGTTATCCAATGCATTGCACTGGCTAACACTCTTTCGCTACAAGGCTACCATGGTTGCTCTTGCTATGATCATGGCAAATCACGTTAGTTGCTGTCAATCAAGCCCTGTAAGGTGATGAACATGGGTTATGTGTTGTACCTTGTTTCTCCTGGGGGTGTGCGTGATATCCTTGGGGTCTGTATGTCAACGTGGAGAGGGGAATGGAGGATGGTTTTTGAATCCACACACACCATTTGCCACGTCCATGGTATGGGTGATGTTTGGGGCCATGCTGCTGCCAGTGCAGTGCTGTGTCAATGTTCCTGTGGGGTGAAACAGAACATCACGTGTGGTGTGGTTAGTGTGTTGGCACCAGTTCACGGAACTGATGGACTTGAATTGGATTGTTTGAATGCCTGTGTTATACTCACTGGTAAAGTGTTCCGTGATGAGCCTGTCTCTGATCTGCGCCCCTCTCAGGGTCTCTTCAACATGGCCGATGTCCATTGGCACTTAAGGTATGGGGGGGGGCTGGATATCAACCAACAGCCTGGTGTTCACTGCGAAGTTGTGCATTATTGCACACTCCATTATGATATGGCATACTTTTCCAGGTGCATACTGCAGTGCTCCCCCCAAGTGGTCCAGACATCTGAATCGGGACTTGAGGAGGCCAAAGGTCTCTTCAGTGGCATTCCTCATTCTGTCATGAGCCTGGTTGTATCTTTCCTGGGCATCTGTTGGGGGATTGGCGACCGGGGTCAGTAGCCAGGATTTGCAGCCATAGCCAGCATCACCTGTGGAATGTGAGTGACATGTTGAGACAGGGAGCACATGTTGTGTGAATAATGTTTTGTGTTGTGGATGTACTAGCTGTGGGTCAGGAGCATGGTGAGCAGTGTTGTGTGTACACCTATGGATGTGGTGTGATGTAGTATTGTGAACCATTGTGAGCCATCCCCCTGTATAAGTTCCATTCTTGAAGTCTCTGTGTACTGAGGAGTTTTGGAGAATGTACGAATCATGAGAGCTGCCAGGATATTTTGCACAGACATTCATAATCCTCATGTTGCTGTCACACACCATCTGCACGTTCATGGAGTGGAAGTTCTTCTTGTTGATGAATAGCTGTGTGTCACGTGCTGGGGCTTTGATACGGACATGGGTGCAATAAGCCCTGCTTGAGATTTATCCAGTCCATGTCGGTGGTGGGGAAATGTATGTAGGTACTGGCCTTGCTTTTGAGGGCTGGCAAGACCTGGGCCAGCACTCTGGAGAATGTGGCCTATGACATGCCAGATGCGTAACCCTCAGTGGACTGGAAAGCACCACTTGCCATGAAATGTATGGCACAGAGGAGTTTTTGCAGGCCAGATAGGGCATGGTTGTGGATGTAGATGGGATCTACCTGATCCTTGATGACCTCATACAAGGCAATGATGCTGTGTGGCCTCAACCTGTAGTGATCAATCACCTCGTCATCGGTCATTCCAAAGATGTTGACCCTTGAGTGGTATACCCTGGGCCTTGGTGGTCATCTATACATCCTCCGCTGCTGCAGGGGTCCCTGTGGCAGCTGGGGAGCATCCTGTTGCTGTGGAGCATCCTGTTGCTGCAGTTGTTCATCTGCAGGCAGGTGCTGTCCTCCAGGTGGGGATGGGCTCCTGTCTGGCTGTTGAGCCAGAGCCTCCTCACTCGCAACAGGTGAAGGCTGCTGATCAGGTGTGCCTGGGGCTTGCTGGTGTTCCCTAGCTCTCGCCCTTGCATGCCTTCTCCGCAGTCTTCTCATCAATAAGAATCCCAACATATATATCTCTCTCTCTCTGAGTGGAAAACAAGCCACAAGTGAGTGTGGTGAGCTGTCCCTTTAAGTACCTGGTAGGGCGTTGTGTAGGTGTGGTGATGAGGTGAGTGATGACCAGTGGGAAGGTGTTTGTTGTTCAGGTAAGTGTTTGCAGGTGTGTGTGTGTGTGTTATAAAATGTGGTGTGTTCTGATTGGTATGTCTCTTCGAGTTGGGGGTGTGAAGTTGTGGGGTGCAGGTTGCGTCTGGATCGTGTGGTGATGTTGCACAGGTGAGCTTGTTTTGTATTGGCAGATGTCCGTGTTGTGTGATAAACCGCATTGTTCCTTGCCATGTTGTGTTGGTGTTTTTTTGGGGGATCCTTGTCCCTGTGGTGTTGCTTGTTGTTGTGTGTGACAGTGATTTGTGGTGTCTGTCATGTTTTTTGGCATTGCACGGGTTAATTTTGCCATTTACATGCTTGTGCGGTAAGCCTTTTGTCTGTTTTCCTATGTAACGGGTGTTTTGTTTTGCCCGTTAAGTGTCTAAAAGCTAAGAAGAGTGGGTCTTAACTTTTGTCCGTTAAGTGTATCTTTTTTCCACCATTAACAGTACAGCAAGCCTTTAAATGGCTCTGGGGAATCTTGTTCCATGAGTCTGAATGCACGTCAGTCTATCGGCCGTAAGGATTTGTGAACTGCCGTTAGCTGTTCTTAACACGGACCTTAAATGGCTCACAAGACGTTAACGCACCAGTTAGTGGGTTTTTTTTTTTTACTAACGCCTGCCTTTAAATCTACCCCCTAAAATCTAGTTTACAAATATGTCTCTATATGAGAAATATTTGTCGCATACATAGCTTATACACTGTCGCTATATACTTCAGTTAAGAACAGGTAAACCACCAAAACGACCTTTGTTCTTGGAGCAATTAGCAAATTTATTTACACAAAGTTATTTGAACCATTTGAATGTCTACTCCACTTTTCAAAAGCCAACTGATTGGCGTTAGCATTTAGCGAAAATGTTGCTAAAAGTTTATATATATATATATATATATATATATATATTCATGTCTCTTTGCAACAGTTTTACAGATACTTTTTTATTACACCAGTGTTATACATCTCCCTAAGTGTTCTATAGGTGTATCTGTGTACTATGTCATGTGACTGCGAGACTGTAATAAATATAGACACCACTTTTATATTTGCCATGACTTTTTATCAGAGCCTGATCAACAATAAGCCCATTTTCATCACTAGTGACCCTGCAAGGAGATCCGCAACTCACTCACCCAGTATTTCTTCTCTAGGAGACCATCATCTAAGATATTACTGTTACTGCCCCAGTTTGGTTATAAACTGTGTATGCAAGTGCAGAAAAACAAGTGTTGGATTCCACAGCTGGCTATCCAAGATAGGATGATCAGGCAGAATAGCACTGGTACACTCTAATTACATCCACCACCACTATCAGCCTGTTGCAAATCACGGTGCACAGACTAAGGCGTGTATATATGCGTACCCTTTTTCTCTCTAGGTATCCTATTGAAATGTCACCCTCTAGTTGGCGACCATGAAAAGGGCAAGATCTTAATGTCGCCTTGTTGTTGAGGGTAACATTAAGAAGTCACCTTTTTGATTCGGGCAACAGTATGATGTCACCCTTTTGATTGGGGCAACATTATGATCTCGCCCTTTGATTCGGGCGACATTCTGTTTTTGCACTTTTGATGGTCGCCAACTAGAGGGCAACATTTCAATAGCAACCATCTTTCTATACTGTGAAGGACTTTGTCTATGTTGCCATGAGTTGCCACTGGGTTGAAGGCAGTATTAAAAATACTTACACATAACAACAGACTGATAATATATGTTTTTGGAAATACTAGCATCCCAGCACTTCTGGAATTGGGACTCTCTTCACTCCAGTGAATTTGATGCAGAATTATCTTGATTCTCTTCTCAGTTTATCATTTTACCATTCTGCAGATACCACCACTTCATCTTCATTATCACCCTAGGATTAGCGGGTTACATTTACACTAGGGAGCTTTAGCTCTGTACACTAAGACACAGAACCTATATAGACATCATGTGGTTTATACTAGGGAGCTACAATCTGTACACTATATAGTCATCATGTGGTTTATACTACGGAGCTTCAAATCTATACACTATATAGACATCATGTGGTTTACACTAGAGAGCTACAATCTGTACACTATATAGACATCATGTGGTTTACACTAGAGAGCTACAATCTGTACACTATATAGACATCATGTGGTTTACACTAGGGAATTACAATCTGTACACTATATAGGCATCATGTGGTTTACACTAGAGAGCTACAATCTGTACACTATATAGACATCATGTGGTTTACACTGGGGAACTACAATTTGTACGCTATCATGTGGTTTACACTAAGGAGCTACAATCTGTATACTATATAGATATCATGTGGTTTACACTAGAGAGCTACAATCTGTACACTATATAGATATCATGTGGTTTACACTAGAGAGCTACAATCTGTACACTATATAGACATCATGTGGTTTACACTAGAGAGCTACAATCTGTACACTATATAGACATCATGTGGTTTACACTAGAGAGCTACAATCTGTACACTATATAGACATCATGTGGTTTACACTAGAGAGCTACAATCTGTACACTATATAGACATCATGTGGTTTACACTAGGGAATTACAATCTGTACACTATATAGGCATCATGTGGTTTACACTAGAGAGCTACAATCTGTACACTATATAGACATCATGTGGTTTACACTGGGGAACTACAATTTGTACGCTATCATGTGGTTTACACTAAGGAGCTACAATCTGTATACTATATAGATATCATGTGGTTTACACTAGAGAGCTACAATCTGTACACTATATAGATATCATGTGGTTTACACTAGAGAGCTACAATCTGTACACTATATAGACATCATGTGGTTTACACTAGAGAGCTACAATCTGTACACTATATAGACATCATGTGGTTTACACTAGAGAGCTACAATCTGTACACTATATAGACATCATGTGGTTTACACTAGAGAGCTACACTCTGTACACTATATAGACATCATGTGGATTACACTAGAGAGCTACAATCTGTACACTATATAGACATCATGTGGATTACACTAGAGAGCTACACTCTGTACACTATATAGACATCATGTGGATTACACTAGAGAGCTACAATCTGTACACTATATAGACATCATGTGGTTTACAATAAGGAGCTACAATCTGTATACTATATAGATATCATGTGGTTTACACTAGAGAGCTACAATCTGTACACTATATAGACATCATGTGGTTTACACTAGAGAGCTACAATCTGTACACTATATAGACATCATGTGGTTTACACTAGGGAGCTACAATCTATACACTATATAGACATCATGTGGTTTACACTAAGGACCTACAATCTGTACACTATATAGACATCACATGGTTTACACTAGAGAGCTACAATCTGTACACTATATAGACATCATGTGGTTTACAATAAGGAGCTACAATCTGTACACTATATAGACATCATGCAGTTTACAATAAGGAGCTACAATCTGTACACTATATAGACATCATGTAGTTTATACTAGGGAGCTCCAGCTCATTACACTATATAGATATCATGTGGTTTACACTGGGGAACTACAATCTGTACACTATATAGATATCATGTGGTTTACACTAGAGAGCTACACTCTGTACACTATATAGACATCATGTGGTTTACACTAGAGAGCTACACTCTGTACACTATATAGACATCATGTGGTTTACACTAGAGAGCTACACTCTGTACACTATATAGACATCATGTGGTTTACACTAGAGAGCTACAATCTGTACACTATATAGACATCATGTGGTTTACACTAGAGAGCTACAATCTGTACACTATATAGACATCATGTGATTTACACTACGGAGCTACAATCTGTACACTATATAGACATCATGTGATTTACACTACGGAGCTACAATCTGTACACTATATAGATATCATGTGATTTACACTACGGAGCTACAATCTGTACACTATATAGATATCATGTGATTTACACTACGGAGCTACAATCTGTACACTACATAGATATCATGTGATTTACACTACGGAGCTACAATCTGTACACTATATAGATATCATGTGATTTACACTACGGAGCTACAATCTGTACACTATATAGATATCATGTGGTTTACACTAGGGAGCACCAGCTCATTACACTATATAGACATCATGTGGTTTACACTAGAGAGCTACACTCTGTACACTATATAGACATCATGTGGTTTACACTAGAGAGCAACACTCTGTACACTATATAGACATCATGTGGTTTACACTAGAGAGCTACAATCTGTACACTATATAGACATCATGTGGTTTACACTAGGGAGCTACAATCTGTACACTATATAGACATCATGTGGTTTACACTAGAGAGCTACAATCTGTACACTATATAGACATCATGTGATTTACACTACAGAGCTACAATCTGTACACTATATAGACATCATGTAGTTTACACTAGGGAGCTACAATCTGTACACTATATAGATATCATGTGGTTTACATTAGGGAGCTACAATCTGTACACTATATAGACATCATGTGGTTTACATTAGGGAGCTACAATCTGTACACTATATAGACATCATGTGGTTTACACTAGGGAGCTACAATCTGTATACTATATAGATATCATGTGGTTTACATTAGGGAGCTACAATCTGTACACTATATAGACATCATGTGGTTTACACTATGGAGTTACAATCTGTACACTATATAGACATCATGTGGTTTACACTACGGAGTTACAATCTGTACACTATATAGACATCATGTGGTTTACAATAAGGAGCTACAACCTGTACACTATATAGACATCATGTGGTTTACACTAGGGAGCTACAATCTGTACACTATATAGACATCATGTGGTTTACACTAGAGAGCTACAATCTGTACACTATATAGACATCATGTGGTTTACACTAGAGAGCTACAATCTGTACACTATATAGACATCATGTGGTTTACACTAGAGAGCTACAATCTATACACTATATAGACATCATGTGGTTTACACTAGAGAGCTACAATCTGTACACTATATAGACATCATGTGGTTTACACTAGAGAGCTACAATCTGTACACTATATAGACATCATGTGGTTTACACTAGAGATCTACAATCTGTACACTATATAGACACCATGTGGTTTACACTAGAGAGCTACAATATGTATACTATATAGACATCATGTGGTTTACACTACGGAACTACACTCTGTACACTATATAGACATCATGTGGTTTACACTAGAGTGCTACAATCCGTAGACTATATAGACATCATGTGGTTTACACTAGAGAGCTACAATCTGTACACTATATAGACATCATGTGGTTTACACTAAGGAGCTACAATCTGTACACTATATAGACATCATGTAGTTTACAATAGGAAGCTCCAGCTCAGTACACTATATAGACATCATGTAGTTTACAATAGGAAGCTCCAGCTCAGTACACTATATAGACATCATGTGGTTTACACTACGGAACTACACTCTGTACACTATATAGACATCATGTGGTTTACACTAGAGAGCTACAATCTGTACACTATATAGACATCATGTGGTTTACACTAGAGAGCTGCAATCTGTACACTATATAGACATCATGTGGTTTACACTACGGAGCTACAATCTGTACACTATATAGACATCATGTGGTTTACACTAGAGAGCTACACTCTGTACACTATATAGACATCATGTGGTTTACACTAGAGAGCTGCAATCTGTACACTATATAGACATCATGTGGTTTACACTAGGGAGCTACACTCTGTACACTATATAGACATCATGTGGTTTACACTAGAGAGCTGCAATCTGTACACTATATAGACATCATGTGGTTTACACTAGAGAGCTACAATCTGTACACTATATAGACATCATGTGGTTTACACTAGGGAGCTACACTCTGTATACTATATAGACATCATGTGGTTTACACTAGGGAGCTACAATCTGTACACTATATAGACATCATGTAGTTTACATTCGAGAGCTACATTCTATACACTATATAGACATCATGTGGTTTACACTAGGGAGCTACAATCTGTACACTATATAGACATCATGTAGTTTACATTCGAGAGCTACATTCTATACACTATATAGACAAAATATAGTTTACACTAGGGAGCTCCTGCCTCTCAGACTCATGACCTATACAGACATCATGTGGCTTATGTTCAGCTCTATACACTCAGACAGAGAACCTATATAGTCATCCTGTAACTTTCACTAGGAAGGCTCTGCTCTATATACTGAGGCAGAGAGACTACACAGACATTCTTTGGCTTAAACTAGGGTGATTCCACTCTATACATCCAGACACAGAACCTATATAGACATTCTGTGACGTAAGCTATGGAGGTTCCTTACTATGCACTCAGACACAGGACCTATATAGACATTTTGTGGTTTACCCGAAAGAGGTGCAGCTCTATACACTCAGACAGTGAACTTGTATAGTCACCATGTAACTCACACTAGTGAGGTTCTGCTCTATACACTCAGACAGAGAACTTGTATAGTCACCATGTAACTTACACTAGTGAGGTCCTGCTCTATACACTCAGACAGAGAACTTGTATAGTCACCATGTAACTTACACTAGTGAGGTCCTGCTCTATACACTCAGACAGTGAACTTGTATAGTCACCATGTAACTTACACTAGTGAGGTCCTGCTCTATACACTCAGACAGTGAACTTGTATAGTCACCATGTAACTTACACTAGTGAGGTTCTGCTTTATATACTCAGTCAGAGAACTTGTATAGTCACCATGTAACTTACACTAGTGAGGTCCTGCTCTATACACTCAGACAGTGAACTTGTATAGTCACCATGTAACTTACACTAGTGAGGTCCTGCTCTATACACTCAGATAGTGAACTTGTATAGTCACCATGTAACTTACACTAGTGAGGTCCTGCTCTATACACTCAGATAGTGAACTTGTATAGTCACCATGTATCTTACACTAGTGAGGTCCTGCTCTATACACTCAGACAGTGAACTTGTATAGTCACCATGTAACTTACACTAGTGAGGTCCTGCTCTATACACTCACACAGAGAACTTGTATAGTCACCATGTAACTTACACTAGTGAGGTCCTGCTCTATACACTCACACAGTGAACTTGTATAGTCATCATGTAACTTACACTAGTGAGGTTCAGCTCTATACACTCAGACAGTGAACTTGTATAGTCACCATGTAACTTACACTAGTGAGGTCCTGCTCTATACACTCAGACAGTGAACTTGTATAGTCACCATGTAACTTACACTAGTGAGGTTCTGCTTTATATACTCAGTCAGAGAACTTGTATAGTCACCATGTAACTTACACTAGTGAGGTCCTGCTCTATACACTCAGACAGTGAACTTGTATAGTCACCATGTAACTTACACTAGTGAGGTCCTGCTCTATACACTCAGACAGTGAACTTGTATAGTCACCATGTATCTCACACTAGTGAGGTTCTGCTCTATACACTCAGATAGTGAACTTGTATAGTCACCATGTATCTTACACTAGTGAGGTCCTGCTCTATACACTCACACAGAGAACTTGTATAGTCACCATGTAACTTACACTAGTGAGGTCCTGCTCTATACACTCACACAGAGAACTTGTATAGTCACCATGTAACTTACACTAGTGAGGTCCTGCTCTATACACTCACACAGTGAACTTGTATAGTCATCATGTAACTTACACTAGTGAGGTTCAGCTCTATACACTCAGACAGTGAACTTGTATAGTCACCATGTAACTTACACTAGTGAGGTCCTGCTCTATACACTCACACAGTGAACTTGTATAGTCATCATGTAACTTACACTAGTGAGGTTCAGCTCTATACACTCAGACAGTGAACTTGTATAGTCACCATGTAACTTACACTAGTGAGGTCCTGCTCTATACACTCAGATAGTGAACTTGTATAGTCACCATGTATCTTACACTAGTGAGGTCCTGCTCTATACACTCAGACAGTGAACTTGTATAGTCACCATGTAACTTACACTAGTGAGGTCCTGCTCTATACACTCACACAGAGAACTTGTATAGTCACCATGTAACTTACACTAGTGAGGTCCTGCTCTATACACTCACACAGTGAACTTGTATAGTCATCATGTAACTTACACTAGTGAGGTTCAGCTCTATACACTCAGACAGTGAACTTGTATAGTCACCATGTAACTTACACTAGTGAGGTCCTGCTCTATACACTCAGATAGTGAACTTGTATAGTCACCATGTAACTTACACTAGTGAGGTCCTGCTCTATACACTCACACAGAGAACTTGTATAGTCACCATGTAACTTACACTAGTGAGGTCCTGCTCTATACACTCACACAGAGAACTTGTATAGTCACCATGTAACTTACACTAGTGAGGTCCTGCTCTATACACTCACACAGAGAACTTGTATAGTCACCATGTAACTTACACTAGTGAGGTTCTGCTCTATACACTTAGACAGAGAACTTGTATAGTCACCATGTAACTTACACTAGTGAGGTTCTGCTTTATACACTCAGACAGTGAACTTGTATAGTCATCATGTAACTTACACTAGTGAGGTCCTGCTCTATACACTCACACAGAGAACTTGTATAGTCACCATGTAACTTACACTAGTGAGGTTCTGCTCTATACACTCAGATAGTGAACTTGTATAGTCACCATGTAACTTACACTAGTGAGGTTCTGCTTTATATACTCAGTCAGAGAACTTGTATAGTCACCATGTAACTTACACTAGTGAGGTTCTGCTCTATACACTCAGATAGTGAACTTGTATAGTCACCATGTAACTTACACTAGTGAGGTTCAGCTCTATACACTTAGACAGAGAACTTGTATAGTCACCATGTAACTTACACTAGTGAGGTTCAGCTCTATACACTTAGACAGAGAACTTGTATAGTCATCATGTAACTTACACTAGTGAGGTCCTGCTCTATACACTCATATAGTGAACTTGTATAGTCACCATGTATCTTACACTAGTGAGGTCCTGCTCTATACACTCAGACAGTGAACTTGTATAGTCATCATGTAACTTACACTAGTGAGGTCCTGCTCTATACACTCAGATAGTGAACTTGTAGTCACCATGTATCTTACACTAGTGAGGTCCTGCTCTATACACTCAGACAGTGAACTTGTATAGTCACCATGTAACTTACACTAGTGAGGTCCTGCTCTATACACTCAGATAGTGAACTTGTATAGTCACCATGTAACTTACACTAGTGAGGTCCTGCTCTATACACTCACACAGAGAACTTGTACAGTCACCATGTAACTTACACTAGTGAGGTCCTGCTCTATACACTCACACAGAGAACTTGTATAGTCACCATGTAACTTACACTAGTGAGGTCTTGCTCTATACACTCACACAGAGAACTTGTATAGTCACCATGTAACTTACACTAGTGAGGTTCTGCTCTATACACTTAGACAGAGAACTTGTATAGTCACCATGTAACTTACACTAGTGAGGTTCTGCTTTATACACTCAGACAGTGAACTTGTATAGTCATCATGTAACTTACACTAGTGAGGTCCTGCTCTATACACTCACACAGAGAACTTGTATAGTCACCATGTAACTTACACTAGGGAGGTTCAGCTCTATACACTCAGACAGAGAACTTGTATAGTCACCATGTAACTTACACTAGTGAGGTTCTGCTCTATACACATAGACAGAGAACTTGTATAGTCACCATGTAACTTACACTAGTGAGGTCCTGCTCTATACACTTAGACAGAGAACTTGTATAGTCACCATGTAACTTACACTAGTGAGGTTCTGCTCTATACACTTAGACAGAGAACTTGTATACTCATCATGTAACTTACACTAGTGAGGTTCTGCTCTATATACTCACACAGAGAACTTGTATAGTCATCATGTAACTTACACTAGGGAGGTTCAGCTCTATACACTCAGACAGTGAACTTGTATAGTCACCATGTAACTTACACTAGGGGGTTTTTGCTCTGTACACTCAGAGACCCTGTGACTGTCCTGTTTTCCCAATAAGATGCTTACACAGTGTTTCAGCCAATTGCTTTTATAGTCAATTATTCCAGAGTCTGGTAGACAAGCATGACAAGTTGTAATCCTATATATACTTTCTGGCTCCATGTTTTCTAAACATGCAGAGATAGCGGTGACAGCAGCTAAGTTAAACTAGATGTCTTCTTGTTTTTGACTACATGATGGAAAGAGATGTCTCCTTTTAGATATAATTCCCGTGGAGGGGTGCTATAGGGAAACTATGAAACGTGGAGATTTTCTTGACCCTAGTCCAAGGGGAGTCAATCTCTGGACATCCAGATGTTGGAAACTACAACTCCCATAGCTGGTTGGGGATGTTGGGAGTTGTAGTCTCCAATAGCAGGAGGCCAAAGTTGAACTACTTCATAGTCCAGGGTAGAGGGAGCCATGAGACTGTCCCGCAGATCAGGGTGACAGACAGAAGGGAGCTATGAGACTGCCCCTTCTTCTGAAGGGTGACAAAGACAGGAGGAAGCTATGAGTCTGTCCCTCTTCCTGTAGGGTGACAAAGACAGAAGGGATTTATGAGTCTGACCCTCCCACTGCAAGGTGACACTGAATTGATCTATGAAACAGCACCACCCTCTGCAGGGTGACACAGGCAGAAGGGATCTAAGAGACTGCTTTCTATATAACTCTGTCTCACCCTCTGCAAGGTGATACTGAAAGAAGGGATCTATGAGCCTGTCTTGCACTCTGCAGGGTGATACAGACCAAAAGGATCTGAGTCTGTCTCTCCCTCTGAAGGGTGACACAGACAGAAGGGAAGTATGAGTCTGTTCCTCCCTCTGCAGGGTGGTAATGTTGTCACTCCCATTGCAGTGTGGTACAGATGAAGGGAAATATGAGTCTGTCCCGCTATTTGCAATGTGACACAGACAGAAGGGAGCTACGAGTCTGTCCCTATCCCCCTCCAGGGTGACCAACAGAAGACAGCTATAAGTCCATTTTCCCATTGTTTGACATGAGGGACCTATCATTCTGTCCCTCCCCCTTCAGGGAGACATGATGTAATGCATGTGGTGACCCTGTAGTATTAAGCAGGCAGCTTATATGTCACCCCTTTTTGCTGGTAAAGTTTCTCCTCCCGCTCTCTCAGCACTGCCAGAGGGGGGACCATGCACCAGGCTAGCAGTATTGATCCCATTCAGGACGGGATACATTGTGGTTCCGAAGTGTGTGGGACAGGTCCTCACGCTCTGGAATCCTTCTTTATGTTGGGTTTGTTTCCAAGGATCTGGTCAATTTCGCCTATGACCTGGGGGGTCAACTGAGACAAAACCTGTGAGGAGAGAGGAGAAAGTCATCATACGTGCAGCCTGTGACTTCCTCCCATCTAGAATGAGTTGAACTACACCACATTGGCCTCATTTGTGTTCCTCTCATCTAGAATGAGTTGAACTACACCACATTGGCCTCATTTGTGTTCCTCTCATCTAGAATGAGTTGAACTACCCCAGATTGGCCTCACATCTAGAATAAGTTTTAACTATACCAGACTGGCCTCTTTTGTGTTCCTCCCATCTGGAATCAGTTGAGCTACACCATCATCCTCATTTGCACCCCATGGGCATGCTCAGCATTTTCAGCTAAAAGTGGCTTAAAAGGATAGTAATACTTAAAGGGATAGTAATGTTTCATAATAAAAGCAGCTCATATTAATCATCATAGTATTTGGAGTGTTATTTCAATTCTGTCACAGTTGTAGTTCAAGAGTAATTCAATGACAAAGTATCCCCCTCCCGCCCCTTTTACTGATGTAACACTGCTCAGCCAGAGCAGAAGGGAAGTGCCCAGGTAGACTGCAGAGAGGGACAATCTTCAATTAAGATAAGGGAAAAACCTGAAAAACTTGTTTAGGGGGGCAGGGCTTTCATTGTTCTCATAGGAAGAAGATTGTCCCCTTCTGTTATCTGTCTGGTCTATGGACTGCATTCCACATCTGAGAAGAGATGGGTTACACTAGGTAAAAGGGGCAGGAGGGGGAAACTTTGCTTGTGAATATCTCTTAAAACCATAAAGGTTTGAGAGATAAGACTTATATAGTTCTTCATGTTTTTTAATGCCTACAAAATAAAATAAAGATAAAACGAAGTATTACTATCCCTTTAAATTTAACTTTAAAGCATATAGTAGGCCTTAAAATAAATTAAATGACCCCACCGGCATCTCTCAAACCTTTATGGTTTGAGAGATATCCGCTTTCAAAGTTCCCCCCTCCCCTGACGACATCGCTCTAGCTGACTGAAAGGAATCCTGTCCCTGAACAAGTGGCGGCTCTGCAGCAGAGCCGAGATCGCATTATTGCAAAAGAAATCACAGAAAAGGTCTTCTACGTGTGCTTGCATAGAAGACCGTTCCAGTGAAGGATTTATTTGTTCATAACGCGATTTCGGCTCTGCTACAGAGCTGCCACTTGTTCAGGGACAGGATTACCCTGCAGCCAACTTGAGCTCTGATGTCAGGGGAGGGGGAAATTTGAAAGAGGATATCTCTCAAACCATAAAGGTTTGAGAGATGCAGCTGGGGTCATTTAATTTGTTTTTTTAAGGGCTACAATATGCATTAACCCTTTGAGTGCCAGAGTGGTACGGAATGCATTGCTTTTAGTTCTGTCCCAAATTATAGCACACTGCTTGAGGTCCATGAGCACTTCATTGGCTCTTAGGCATCAGGTTTAGAAACGTGACATCCTCTGTTCATATATTCCCTACGTTCTACAAAGTTAAAGGAGCAGTAAACTTTTTTTATGAAAACACATATTTTATAGAGCATTTCCTGCTGAATAAAACAAGGTCACTCCCACCGCTGTCAGATATTTTATTCAAGAATTCTATCAGTTTAAATAATCAGGAAGTGAATTTACTGTGTTTACTTCCTGATAGTTCTAACTGACAGGAAGTGAATTTACTGTGTGTTTACTTCCTGGTTTGTTCTTCTAACTGACAGGAAGTGACAGGCAGTTTCTATCACATTCTATGGAGAACTGTATATCACTGACTTTTCTCTCCATTAGAATCTAACAGGAAATCTAATTAGAATTTGTCCACTAGAGGGCACTGCTAATGTAAAAAAACATGTGTTTAAACTGTAATAACTCTGGAAATATAAATCTCTCGGCAGTGGGAGTACCCTTATTTTACGCAGTAGGAAAATCCCTACAATATATATTTTTTCATAAAAAAAGTTGGCTGCTCTTTTAAGGTACTCGCTTCAGCAGATGTCAGTGTGGAAGCAAGCAGCAGCACTGCAATGATTTGCTGTTTGTAAACTGACCTCCAGGTGAAGCATGAAGGGTTAAGTAGGGCGGAAAAAAGGGAAAAATATTCTTCTGGTTTGGAAGTTAACTTTTAAGTGCCCTGTCACTTTACCCCAGGGTCCCTGTGTCCCCCAACGGACTAAGGATCTAATATCAATCTCATTATTATACAGCTTCTTGCCTATATCTTGACTAGAAACGTACACTATAGCAGGGCTCAAAATTTCCACTCGGCCCTGGTGGTATGTAATGGCTTGCAGTGGCGAGTAACTTTTCAGGTCTGGCTAGTAGCAAAGGACTTAAAATTATAAGCCCTGCACTATAGCTTTTCTTCCACAGGGTCTGATAGTATCACAAATGGGGGTACCTTCACTTACCTGAATGGACCCTAGGTTCTCCAGCAGCTGGTCACAGTTGGAGACACCCAGAAGCACAGAACTAACTCCCTCACTGCGCAGACACCATGCTAGAATTAATAAGAGATTATATTATGCTTTGTAATAAAGGGGCGGTTGGTATTAATGCATGGAAGTGAGAAGAGAGATCTGGGTCTACTCTTACCAATGGCAAGCTGAGTGACCGTGCAGTTGAGACGTTCTGCAATGGGATGCAAGTCCTTCACCTTTGAGTGCTGCTTTTTCCCTTCTTCACTTTTGGCTTTTTCCTTCAACCAGTGGTAGCCCTAAACACAAGACAGATGTTGTTTTATCTGGATAGGATATGTTCATAAGTTATATCTGTCTCAGCCTTTCTAAACTTCTCACTGACAGATTACTAACAGCCCATGTTCTATCTCATTGCACTCTACTGATTATTTGGGTTTGGATTCTTGCCCAGAGGTAACATGGGGTTATAGACTGTACTGTTTTTTAGGTATACCTCCTTGTCCAAGTAAATGACAGAGACCATGTGACTTGTGTGTTTCGGACAAACTGAGTAACTGGGCAGGCAAATGGCATATGAGATTCAATATAGACAAGTGTAAAGTTATGCATTTTGGGTATAATAATAAAAATGCAACATATAGTTTAAATGGTGTTTCTCTGGGGAAATCTACTAATGAAAAGGATTTGGGAGTAATGGTAGACAGTAGACTTAGCAGTAGTGCGCAGTGCCAGATAGCAGCTGCAAAGGCCAATAAGATATTGGCATGTATTAAAAGGGGTATTGACTCAAGGGAGGAAGATATTATCATGCCTCTTTACAGGTCCATGGTAAGACCCCACCTAGAATATGCTGTTCGATTCTGGGTGCCCTTTCTGAAAAAGGACCTTATGGAACTAGAGAAAGTGCAGAGGAGGGCTACAAAACTAGTAAGGGGAATAGAAAGTTTTAGTTATGAAGAAAGGCTAGAAAAGTTAAACTTGTACACACTAGAGAAACGGTGTCTTAGAGGGGATATGATAACACTATATAAATATGTTCAGGCCCCATACAAAGGGCTCTCCAAAGACCTGTTCATTAACAGAACAGTACACAGGACAAGGGGCCACCCGCTTAGACTTGAGGAAAGGAGATTTCATCTACAGCAGCGGAAGGGTTTATTTACAGTAAGGACAATAAAGGTATGGAATTCACTGCCTGAGGAGGTGGTGCTATTGAATACATTAGATGCCTTTAAAAAGGGCCTGGATACTTATTTAAAAGAGCATAACATAGAGGGCTATGTACGTTAGTATTGGGATTAATATTTAGTTAGGGCTTGTTTATCCAAGGAGAAATCTGATTGCCATTTGGAATCAAGAAGGAATTTTTTTCCCCATTCAGGGTAGAATTTGAAATTGCTATATTGAGGGGGGGGGGGGTTGCCTTCTTTTGGATCAACGATGGTAAACAGGAATAGGAAAAGGGTCGAACTAGATGGACGCAAGTCTTTTTTCAACCTAAATTACTATGTTACTATATGTACATGAAGTAGGTAGATACAGAGAGTTTGTGTGCATTTTAGCAAGTGAACTGGCCAACTTACAGCTTGCCAAATGTGTCTTCACAAGCATCATGGACACTGCCATCCTGTTGGGGTGGTCACAGTGTTTAATGTATACCAGGAATGGTATAAACCAGCAACTATTCAAATAAAAAGCAGCCCTATGGTCAGTGACAGTATGTTGATGAGAGAATTTGTTCTAGCATCAGCAACCCTATGGAGGTATCCTACTGAAACGCTGTCACCTACATGGTGACCCTCAAAAGGGTGACATCAGAATGCCGCCCGCTTAAGATGCGGCAACATCATAATGACGACACTGAAGCCTGCAAAATTCTGATGTCACCCTTTTCATGCAGGCGACATTTTTAATGCAACATTTTCTTGGTCACCATATAGAGGGCGACATTTCCATAGTAAACTCCCTATAGAAAGCTTCTTGCACCTCATATAGTCCATGACACAATAACTGGAGGCTCTGTTGCCATTAGGTTGGTGTACATAATAAACTGGTTACTCAGTCTATGTTCCACTAAGACTAAACAAGACAGAAACAAGGGAACTTGAATATCTGTTAAACATAATGGAAAATCAGAGTAACTGTAAATAATAATGAATCTTTTTTCTTCAAATTTCCTGTAGCTGCTAGTACATAGTAGGTTGTAAAAAATGTAAATCCTAGATTTATTCCTTGGTTTGACTTTCCAAACCCTTCTCTTGCATTCTATATATTTTCTGGTTTGGAGTTTGACCCTACTCTCTTGAATTGGAGTTTCAGAGCCTTTCTGTGTGGTTAGAGTGGTAAATGGTTGACACTGTACTGCAGCCTACTCAATCCAACTAACTCCAATGAGCTGTATGAATTATTATCACGGTGCCCGTGATTGCCTCCAGCAATTGTGCTTGCAGGTGACATTCCCTTACTTCCTGGTTGTCGCGCTGAGGCACAATCACTATTCTTATAGGCTACTGTTTATTGCCTGTGTGAGTCTCCACCTACATGCTAGGCCTTAAAGGCCTCAGCCTGCCATTAATCCTTTGCCTTTCATGGTGTACCTGTGCGCTATAGCTCTTGTGATTCCGATGCTCGATTCCAGTGTATGACTCCTGGCTACGTTTGACTTTGGCTCCATTGATCCCTGACTAGTTCTCAGCTCCGGTTTGACTCCTGGCTCTGGCTGACTACCTGCTCCGGTTTGACTCCTGGCTCTGGCTGATTAGCCGCCTGGACTGACTCCTGGCTTTGGCTGACTACCCGCTCTGGACTGACTCCTGGCTTTGGCTGACTACCCGCTCTGGACTGACTCCTGGCTTTGGCTGACTACCCGGTCCATACTAACCCGGCTACGACTGACTATCGATTCTCTATACCCGTGGCCTACTGTTTCCGCTCGCACTCTCAGTGCTCTGGTATTTCCTCCATCTGAGCGGTATTCAGTTTGCAACAGTCTGTGCTACTGGCTTTCCGGATGCCTACCAGTCCGGTTACCCTAGCATTCTAGGGAGTCTCAGTCACCACTGCCTGACCGGTTACCCTAGCGTTCTAGGGAGACTCAGTCACCACTGCCTGACCGGTTACCCTAGTGTTCTAGGAAGTCTCAGTCACCACTGCCTGACCGGTTACCCTAGCATTCTAGGAAGTCTCAGTCATCACTGCCTGTTTGGTTACCCTAGCGTTCTAGGGAGACTCAGTCACCACTGCCTGTCCGGTTACCCTAGAGTTATAGGGAGTCTCAGTCATCACTGCCTGACCGAGTACCCTAGTGCTCTAGAAAGTCTCAGTCTCCACTGCCTGCCCGGCTACCCTAGAGTTATAGGAAGTCTCAGTCACCACTGCCTGTCCGGTTACCCTAGTGTTCTAGGGAGTCTCAGTCACCACTGTCTGTCCGGTTACCCTAGTGTTCTAAGGAGACTCAGCCACCACTGTCTGGCTACCCTAGCGTTCTAGGGGGTCTCAGTTACCACTGCCTGTCTGGTTACCCTAGCGTTCTAGGGAGCTTCCGTTACCATTGCCTATCCGGTTACCCTAGCGTTCTAGGGATCCTTAGTTCCCGCTGCCTGTTGGGTTACCTGAGAGTTCTAAGGAGATCTGTCTCTGCTGTGATACACCCTAGCGTACTAGGGGAATTTCAGTGTTGTTATTACAGAGTCTCCCCATGACAACTATACTCAGATAACCCCAGACTAATCTCCTACATTGCTTTGCAACAAATTCCCTATTTCTCTGTGTTTTAAGCTTTCATGAGGAAAGACCTCAGCTCCTATTATTTCAGAGGAAGGATACTGTATGGTATTTATGTTCATGTAACCACTATTGTATAGTGGTATGGAATACATTATGTGATTATAAATAACAGCTACTAATATATTACCATACTCATCTTCGGGGATAGAATTCCAGACCTTCTATGGTTGTAGAATGGTTACCTCTGGTCTCTATTGTTTATTGTATGTCCTTATGATTAATGTTACACACTACTTCCTAATATTAGAGTTTCAGACTAACATTGTATGGTTGGAATTTCAGATTTCAATATGGGTGGAATTGCGTACCTATCACATTAGTTGACATTAGTGAGAACTCCTATAAGGTCTGAGTTCTAGTTCTCTCTATGTGCTACTAGCTATAAGTTTTGAATTTCAAACCCCTCTTCATGTTCATAGTTCCGTATCCCTGTGTAACTACACTTCTTCTCATAAAGTTACCTTAAAGGAAGCTCTTGATTTCTCTGGAACACTTTCGGCATATTTTCCAGTGATAAGACCACATGCAAGAGGAGACCAAGTCATAGAACCAACACCTGGTAGAGAAGGAGAATTCAATTATTAAAGAAAATGAGAAAAGCTGAGATAGAGAGAGTTGGACAGTAGAAAAGAAATAGAAAATAGAAATAAACAAGTTTGAAGGAACAGTAAAGTAATATTATGAATATAATATAGCGATACTCAACCAGGTTGTAGTGATACTTTTGGGTGCTCTGGGTACCTGCTTAGGGTGCTAGGTTTTTCCACGTAGAAGTTTAGAAAAGTATGAATGTTGTATTAACCCCTTCGTGACAAAGGACGTACATGTACGTCCTCTGTGGGTGTCACTTAGTGACAGAGGACGTACATGTACGTCCAGGAAATCCGGCTCCCCGCGCGGCTGCACGCCGTTCAGGGACTCCGGATTCTTTAAAAAAAAAAAAAAAAATGTTAGACGGGCGTTAAGTGACGTCCGCGTCTGCACGCGGCCGTCACTAAGGGGTTAAATAATAATAATAATAATTTGTGATGTTTATAGCGCTTTTCTCCCTGTGAGACTCAAAGCGCTTTACAATTCTATAAACTGACATAAAATGTAAGGGTTCCTTATGGTTAGTTGAGTTGACTGTATGCCTGATAAAAGAGATGGGTCTTTAGCTTTTTTTTAAAAGTCTGTAGTGATGGTGCCTCTCTGATTGAGGACGGTAAAGAGTTCCAGAATGTGGGGGCAGCGTGGCTGAATGCCCGGGAACCTGAGGTTGTCTTTATTCTGGGCACTGACAGGAGGGATCTGTTGGCTGACCGCAGTGAGCGGGATTGAATATAGGGTGTCAGGAGGTCTTTCAGGTACTGTGGGCCTTGATTATTTAAGGCTTTGAAGGTCAGCAGGCCAATTTTAAAATATGTTCGCCATTTAATTGGAAGCCAATGCAGGGAGTGGAGAACAGGTGTTATGTGACATGAGCGAGTTTTATTGGTCAGTAGTCTGGCTGCTGCATTTTGTACTGTCTGTAGGCGATGGAGTTCTTTTTCTGGGAGGCCCAAGTAGAGTGCATTACAGTGATCTAGACGAGAAGACACAAATGCATGGACTAATGTTGGCATAAAAATGTATATTTATGGATATTGTTCTGTACAATATGTTTGTTTTTGTCATCCTCAGTGGTAAATTCCCTGACTATGGAGCCTGTTCAAGCCTCAAGGTTGCAGGTTCAAATCCCGGCAGGGTCAACTCAGCCCTTCCTCCTTCCGAGGTCGATAATGATCACCACTGATTGGGTAATAATAACATCTATTATTTCATCTGCCGATTCGGTTAATTCCGAGAGCGTGCGCTGAAAGTGCTTTGAGTCCCACTGGGAGAAAGGCGCTATATAAATACTAATTATTATTATCCTGATTGTGAGAACTAAGAATAAGTTTATTATTATGTCTTTCTCCCTTCATTGCGTCTTTGGCAAGTGACGTAAAAAATTTTACGGGGGCCCTGAAAGTTAAAGGAGCAGTAAACTTTTTTTACTCAATAGGGATTTTCCTATTGAGTAAAATAAGGGTACTCCCACTGTCGAGAGACTTATATTTCCAGAGTTATTACAGTTTAAACCCATGTTTTGTTTTGTTTTTTCATTAGCAGTGCCCTCTAGTGGTTGAATTGTAATTAGATTTCCTGTTAGATTCTAATGGAGAGGAAAGTCAGTGACATACAGTTCTCCATAGAATGTGACAGAAACTGCCTGTCACTTCCTGTCAGTTAGAACTATCAGGAAGTAAACACAGTAAATTCACTTCCTGTCAGTTAGAACCATCAGGAAGTAAACACAGTAAATTCACCTCCTGTCAGCTAGAACTATCAGGAAGTAAACACAGTAAATTCACCTCCTGTCAGTTAGAACTATCAGGAAGCAAACACAGTAAATTCACTTCCTGTCAGTTAGAACTATCAGGAAGTAAACACAGTAAATTCACCTCCTGTCAGTTAGAACTATCAGGAAGTAAACACAGTAAGTTCACCTCCTGTCAGTTAGAACTATCAGGAAGTAAACACAGTAAATTCACTTCCTGATTATTTGAAGTGTTATAATTTTTGAATAAAACATCTGACAGCGATGGGAGTGACCTTGTTTTATTCAGCAGGAAATGCTCTGTAAAATATGTGTTTTCATAAAAAAAAAGTTTACTGCTCCTTTAAAGTCTGTGTGTTAGGAGTGCCTTGAGCAAAGAAGATTGATAACCACTGATATAATATATAGAAATCGGTGCCAGTTGAGAAAAAAAAAAAATATATATATACATAATATACATATATATATAATTGCAATTGATTATCCACAGCTGATAGGTATGAATAGAAGTATACTCAGGACAAGGTAGAGAATCAGAAATGCGTGGATTGCTTTCCAAAATGCACTTCCAGCCTTTAACCACCTGTTTGTTCTGCATTGATTTGGAACATTTGCATTCTTTCATAAAGACTGGAACTAAAACGGGTGGCCATTTTGGCTTTTGTGATGAGGATCTTGTTGAGAATAGGAAAGCTGGCTCTGCAGTACTTCAACACATCAGGGTGGCTTTGTGCACTGTGTGATCTGACCTCTGTACCTAGATGCCTGATGTCTACTGTTCTTCTTTAAACATAATTCATGGACTTGAGCAGAGTGTATTGGATTGTCCATTTTCCTATTACCTAGATAAAATTCTCAGAACACTTATGTGTAGCCCAGGAATTTTGGGATTTCCTTACTAAAACATGGGAGCTGTTTAATTCAAAACTTTTTACAACTCAAAATGTCTTTTTTATTATTATTATTATTATTATTATTAAACTGCAGTTAACAGCCCAACCTGTTGTGCACACAGATATTTCTATTCCAGTCTCTGAGACATAGGCTACTTCACTTCATAGTAATCGAAACTAAAAGCTTCTCCTCATGTTTGAAGTTTGAAGGGATAGTAATACTTGAAAATAATTGTAATTTATATTGCAGCCCTTAAAAAACATTAAAAATGATATAAGTCTTATCTCTCAAACCTTTATGGGAGATAAGACATCATTGCTCTAGCTGTTAGATTTGGAATCCAGTCCGTACACGGGCCGCTGCTTTTCAGAAGTGCCGAGTTCACGATCTTTAAAAACAATTTCTTCATTGGAATAATCTACAAAGTGTGCTTGCAAGCCAGGTACACTTTGTAGACAGTTCCGATGAAGTAGTTCTTTTTAAAGATCGTGATCTCGGCACTGCTAAAGAGCTGCTGGCTGATCTGTGGACCGGATTCCAAATCTGTCCACTAGATGGCAGACTTGGCTAAAACAGCCAGGAAAAGGGAACTTTATTTTACTTGCTAATATCTCCCAAACCATAAAGGTTTGGGAGATAAGTCTTATATTATTTTTAATGTTTTTTTAAGGGCTACAATATAAAATAAAATTATTTTCAAGTGTTACTATCCCTTTAATTACTTTTGAAATAAGCTTCTTTCAGCAGAAGAAGTAACCTTACTGAACAGGAAAAAAAACACTACAATATAGTTTCATAATAAAAAGTTCCTGCTCATTTAATAATTAAAACAAATAAATAGTAACAGGAAAGGAGATGAATCCAGCTTAACAGGATTTAGGGGGAATTCTTTATACCGTAAATGGCCGAATGCTCAAGGAAATGCTTTCTCATTTAACCATGTACCAATTCATCAATGGCCTGATCTAATTGGGCACTCACTTATTCATCAACCAGGAAGTGTCAGATAGATTTGCCAGTTCCATCCTCCAGTTTCAGGCTGGTGGATCCCTTAGAAATATATGGGGCAGAAACTTATAATCACAGGCTGTAGGCTTTTGTGCATGTGTTGCACAAATTTTTCAAATTTCCCTGCCTCACGTACAAATGTTAGAGAAATACAATTGATAAATACCCAAAGGTACCCGTCAAAGACCAAAATAAAGAGCAGCTCTTCCGGCAGTTTAATTAATCCTGTCCATAATTTGAGAAAAGGATATTAGAAAATAAATAATTCAATTAATAAATTCTTTATCACATTTGAGATACTGAATGAAAAGAAGGGAGGTAAAGATCACCCGTGTCTAGTTCCCATGTTGCCCATCTCTCACCTATCTTGTGATATAGCTCTGGGAGTTGAGTCTCCACCTTTTCTCGCTGGAAGAGGTGATACTCTGCTTGTTCACACACCGGGGGAATTAGGTTAAACTGGCGGGCCACAGAATACGCTTCCTGTAGGAATGGAGAAGATTGTTTTAAATGAGAACCACATGAACAAAAGAATAACATTCAACACATACCACCAAATGCGTTGGAGAAAACACTAACATTCAAGGGCTTAAAAGTCCCTTTGAATCAATGGAAGTTTTCATTTGGCCCTTATATTGCAGTTGTTTTGGACTGGTAACATATACTTAGTAGTTCAATGGCCACCCGAGGTAAGGTTCATCAACTAGATTAACTAGCAGTGTCATCTACACAGAAGATGATTGGGATAGCAATGTAATCCAAGTAAATATAAATGCTATTTGAGAGAACAGAACACTGGTCCTCAACGAAGTTATGTATATTATATAGATAGATAGACCGATCGATCGACTGATCGATAGATAGATACCTACAAAAGGGAGGGAGGAATCCCCCAAACATATGTGTTGTACTGCAAGTTCAGTTTCAAACAAATATGGTGCATCATCCCTTAAAGGGATAGTAATGTTTCATAATAAAAGCCGCTATAATTAATCATCATAGTATTTGGACCATGGAGAGGGTTATTTCAGTTTTGTCAGAGTTGTAGTTCAAGAGTAATTCAATGACTAAGTATCCCCATCCCGCCCCTTTTACTGATGTAACACTGTTCAGCCAGATCAGAAGGGAGGTGCCCAGGTAGATTGCTGAGAGGGACAATCTTCAATTAAGAACTCATAGGGTTAAGATACCACTACCTAGACAGCATACATATTTTAAGTACAAAGGGACACCATATTTTTCTAATGTAATGTGTCAAAATGTTACTGTGTAAGGGGACAATGTATATCAATGTGGAACTGTGGAGCAGCATGAGGAACATGTGGAACATCACCATTGTGTGTTAGACCCCACCTAGCACACCCAGCCTGGGGGGTCCAGACAATGTACATGGGGTTTTGTCTATCAGTGGGCAAGGGAACAAGGCTGGGGGGCAACTGGTAGGCACAAATCCCCATGGACGCTGCCTGACCCCCCCCAACCTTGTTCCCTTGGGAGCATGCAACATGTATGAGATATATATAATACAGAGCTGAGGTGATAATTGTGTAGTGCTTGGTGTACTTTTCTTATGGCACTCAAAGGGATAAGGGAGAGATGCTGTCCATGGTGCTGAAAGTATTCTCCTCTACCAAGTGGGGCAGCAGAGATAATGGGGAGATGTATAAAACTCGAGTTACAAAGAAAGTGTCCCAAAGACACATAAGTATATGTATAATCATCTAATGACATTTTGCTAAGCACTAACTCCAATTAGTTGACTTTTTTGAAAAGTGGAGTAGAAATGGCCAAATAAGAACTGTGTCCCAATTCTATAAAATAATTCGCTAGGATGTTTGTCAGAAGCTGTCATGCGCAGTACAGACTGCCCGCACGTACAGAATGCTGGGAGCACAGAATGCTGGGAGTTCTGTGTTGAGAGCATAGAATGCTGGGAGTTCTGTGCTGAGAGCACAGAATGCTGAGAGCATAAAATGCTGGGCGTTCTGTCCTGGGATCACAGAATGCTGGGAGTTCTGTGCTGAGAGCATTCTGTGCTCTAATTGAACAATCCAAAAATTGGCCTAGATTCACTAAAGGTCGATGCTATGGTGATATAATTTTGTTGATGTGTTCGAAACACTTCGACATAGTTACTAAAATTTAGGGATGCAAGGGGAGGGGAGGAGAAGGTCCCTATTAGAATACAGGATTGCCAAAGCGCTATCGGTGTGGAAGGGATCTCCTCCCCTCGCACATCACCAACATTACAACAATATTGACATCAGAGACCATTCTCTCTGCTTCCCCACTTGGCCAGTAGGGAGAGTGGAGAGTAAACTTACAGCATCCCTCCCTTATCACTTTGAGCGCCATATGGATATGCATTGCTCACCCCTGTGGCACTCAAAGAGTTAAGAAAAGTACACCAACAATGCACAATTATCCCCTTAGCTCTGTATCATATATCATACATGTTGCGCGCTCCCAAGTGAACAAGGCTTGGGGATTTGTGGCTACCACTTGCCCCCCCAACATGGTTCCTATGCCTACTGGTACACAGATCCCCATGTACATTGTCTGGACCCTCCCCAGCCCTTTCCCCTTGCCTACTGGTAGCCACAAATCCCCACAGGCACTGCCTGGGCAAGGGAACAAGGCTGGGGATGTAGGGGTGTCAGGCACAATGGCGATGTTCCCCATGTTGCCCCCCACAATAGTGGTATGCAACATATTGCTTTGCAATGTATTGCACACCCCCTCAGCACTCAAAGGGTTAATATCACACATATGCTGCCCTCTTCTGCCCCACACTATTGCTGTCTTTCACAATGTTTAACCCTTTGAGCATTGCAAAGCATACCTCTCTGGCACTCAAAGGGTTAACAAAATACATACAGTGCAGGACCCCTATTCCTGCACTACGCTCCTTTTAAATTCTTTTTAATCTTGTATTTTTTCATCTCGTAAAACAATCAATCAGGACCCCTCCTGATGCCCCCCCCCGCACTGATCACCTATCCAATAGGATAAGTAACCAATGATGTGACCATGAAGGTGATCAGCCCCTTCCACTAATGGCTGCTACTCAACTTGGCTGCTTTTTTATGAATTTGCTGGTTGAGGAGGGGATTCTCAACCAGTTCATTCATTAGCCCTTTGAGTGCCAGAGGGGTGCGCAACTCATTGCTTTGCAATGCGTTGCATACCCAACTGGCACTCAAAGGGTTCAAAGCAGCCGGCTTCTGTAGGAGTGGGTATGCTAAGGCACTGTTCACTGTCTCTGCAAATGAATGAATGAGTCTCTCAAGCAGGTTTTTATCAACGTGTGTTTGTATCGTCCTACACAAGTGCTCATTGACAAAAACTAAAGCGATTATGTAGGGGGTACAAGTGGAAGGGGCTGATCACCATCCTGCTCCTCTTGGTCACAACATTGACCACCTATCCTATTGTATAAGTGATCAATGACAGAGGGACATCAGGAAGGGTCCTGATGCCCCCCTCGAGGTCTGACTTTAGCACAATCACAAAAACATAATATTTTACCTTTAACCCTATGAGTGCCAAAGGGTACACAACGCATTACAGTGCAATGCGTTGCGTACCCTCTGGCACTCATAGGGTTAATATACCACTACCTAGACAGCATACATATTTTAAGTACAAAGGGACAGCACATTTTTCTAATGTAATATGTCAAAATGTTACTGTGTAAGGGGACAATGTATATCAATGTGGAACTGTGGAGCAGTATGAGGAACATGTGGAACATCACCATTGTGTCTTAGACCCCTCCTAGCACACCCAGCCTGGGGAGTCCAGACAATGTACATGGGGTTCTGTCTATCAGTGGGCAAGGGAACAAGGCTGGGGGGCAACTGGTAGGCACAAATCCCCATGGACGCTGCCTGACCCCCCAGCCTTGTTCCCTTGGGAGCATGCAACATGTATGAGATATATATAATACAGAGCTGAGGAGATAATTGTGTAGTGCTTGGTGTACTTTTCTTATGGCACTCAAAGGGATAAGGGAGAGATGCTGTCCATGGTGCTGAATGTATTCTCCTCTACCAAGTGGGGCAGCAGAGATAATGGGGAGATGTATAAAACTGGAGTTACAAAGAAAATGACTGTAAAAGTGTCCCAAAGCTACATAAGTATATGTATAAACATCTAACAACATTTTGATAAGTGATAACTCCAATTAGTTGACTTGTTTGAAAAGTGGAGTAGAAATGGTCTGAGTCAAATAAGAATTGTGTCCCAATTCTATATAATAATTCACTAGGATGTTTGTCAGAAGCCGTCGTGCGCAGTAGAGACTGCCACAATTACCAGAATGCTGGTAGCACAGAATGCTGGGAGTTCTGTGCTAAGAGCACAGAATGCTGGGAGTTCTGTGCTAAGAGCACAGAATGCTGGGAGCACAGAATGCTGGGAGGTGTAGGAATGCTGGGAGTTCTGTGCTGGGAGCATTCTGTGCTTTCGGGCAGTCTCTACAGTGCAGGACTGCATCAGCGGCAAGACACAGGGCAGGAATGGCCTCTTAACATCACACGGACCTTGGCCCGTGTACACCGGCTTTTACACTAGTGTATTTATAAGGAAATTCGCTGATTGCGCCAAAAATAAAGCCAGTTTTAGGGATTAAATCATAACGCCAGGTAAAGCCTGTTCTTATTGTAAGTATATAATACCGCTATGTTGGTGAATTTATATTCGCAGGTGCGAATATTCACACAGTTTTCTCAGAATATTTGCAGATAGACATATTTATAAACGTGACTTTATTTCTTTATAACTATGACCAGGCGTTGTGAATTTTAGTGGCGATTCTTAAGAATACACTAAGAAGGCTTTTTATACATCACCCCGAGTGTTCTTAGACTTCAGAATTGTTGTAGAGGTAGTGATGTGTGAGGGAGATCATCCATTCCACATCAACAGCAGTTCAGAACCCTCCCTGCTTGTGATTGAGGGTTGTTACTGCATAGGAAGGCACAGGGAGATCCCAACTTTGCCAACCTCAGGCAGGTGAAGTTGAGACTGTGAACTCTGACAGCAGAGGCTGCTGTCGGAGTTTAGTGAATGTGTCGAAATGTCACATTATCAAACCAATACACCCTCTTGCATACAATACTTGCTCATTATACTGCATTTCCATACAGAAATTAGTCCTTATGGTTCGTTTCCATATGGATATAGGCCATTGTCGATGTGATGAGTGAAAATTCATAAACCTGTCGGATGGATGACGACGTGGGCAGATTTTTGTTGGACTGATGGGGACGTGATGTCAAAGACCCTTTCATGAATACTGTCATTTTGCCTTCGACACTGCTGCGACAGGACATCGACATTTTCAGCCCTCTTCCAACTCTCGAAAATCTAGGCCACAGTGTTTTAACGCTGTCTAGATTTTTGATTACAGATCGTACAACCACATAACATGTATTCAGCAATGTATTCTGTACCCCCTCTGGCACTCAAAGGGTTATATGTTGGGTGCCCAATGACCCAAGAGTGTGGTCTGCCTGACATGTTTTTTAAAATATATTTTTTACCTAATTAAAGGAATAGTAATACTTCGTTTTATCTTTATTTTGTTTTGTAGGCATTAAAAAAACATGAAGAGCGATATAAGTCTTATCTCTCAAACCTTTATGGTTTGAGAGATATTCACAAGCAAAGTTTCCCCTCCCGCCCCTTTTACCTAGTGTAAGCCATCTCTTCTCAGATGTGGAATCCAGTCCATAGACCAGACAGATAACAGAAGGGGACAGTCTTCTTCCTATGAGAACAATGAAAGCCCTGCCCCCCTTGACAAGTTTTTCAGGTTTTTTCCTTATCTTAATTGAAGATTGTCCCTCTCTGCAGTCTACCTGGGCACCTCCCTTCTGCTCTGGCTGAGCAGTGTTACATCAGTAAAAGGGGCGGGAGGGGGATACTTTGTCATTGAATTACTCTGGTAATACAACTCTGACAGAACTGAAATAACACTCTCCAAAGTCCAAATACTATGATGATTAATTAGAGCTTCTTTTATTATGAAACATTACTATCCATTTAACCAGCACACATGAACTAGTAAGCCAACTGGAATGAATGCCCTGTACTGTACAGTCACAGGATAGAGGTCTGTTATATAGCAGTACTGTCACTGATTTCATCAACAAATAAAAATAAATCTTTGCATTGCTGATGCACTATAGTTCATCATAATTATCAGTAAAAAAATAATGTGGCTCTTACGCTTACGGTTTTCTGATCACGTGGCCCAAAACTTGGATGACCCTGGTTTATCTAATATCTTTCTCATCCTTCCTTTGCTGCAGATTTACATTTAAAGGGATAGTAACACTTCGTTTTATCTTTATTTTGTTTTGTAGGCATTAAAAAAACATGAAGAGCGATATAAGTCTTATCTCTCAAACCTTTATGGTTTGAGAGATATTCACAAGCAAAGTTTCCCCTCCCGCCCCTTTTACCTAGTGTAAGCCATCTCTTCTCAGATGTGGAATCCAGTACATAGACCAGACAGATAACAGCAGGGGACAATCTTCTTCCTATGAGAACAAAGAAAGCCCTGCCCCCTTGACAAGCTTTTCAGGTTTTTCCCATATCTTAATTGAAGATTGTCCCTCTTTGCAGTCTACCTGGGCACCTCCCTTCTGATCTGGCTGAGCATTGTTACATCAGTAAAAGGGGCAGGAGGGGTATATTTTATCATTCAATTACTCTTGAACTACAACTCTGACAGAATTGAAATAACACTCTCCAAAGTTCAAATACTATGATGATTAATTAGAGCTGCTTTTATTATGAAACATTACTATCCCTTTAACTCTTTTAACCAACCTGCTTCTTATAATTTCCTTACTGCTGCCTGACATTGAATGCTTTATCGAATCTCTCATTCATCCTTCCCATAATGCACACAGACACTGAACTGTTTAACCCTCCGAGTTCCAGAGGGGTACGCAATGCATTGCTTTGCAATGCTTGTGTACCACTCTGGGACTCAAAGGGTTAACCAGTATCTGTCTGATCTATTCCATGCTGCAGACTGACATTAAACTCTAACCCATCTGTTCCTCATTCTTTCCTTGCTTAACTTTGGAAGGGTCAGAGGAGTGTGGAACACACTGCATTGTAATATGGTTCCCAAACAGATGTGTAACTAGAAGCAACCGGCCCTGGTACAAAAGTTGCCATGGGCCCCACCCCCTGACCACATTGCCCCCCAATGTCTTCTCTCCACATTGCCCCCCCAGTGTCCTTTCTGCACCTCCACATTGCTCCAATGTCCTTTCTCCACCTTCACATTGCTCCCAATGTCCCATAATATCCATCTCTTACCTCCCTGGTGGTCCAGTGGCATGGCAGGAGAGGTCTGTGCCTTCTGCACAGACCTCTATTAGCAAACTCAGAGCTCCCGCACAGTCCTTTCTCTAGTAATGCAGAGTGCTGGGAGGTGATGTCATTACTAGAGTGCCAGAGGGAGCTCAGCTGCTAATAGAGGTCTGTGCCGAAGAAGGCACTGAACTCAGCTTATTGTGGGTGCCTGGTGGGGCAAGGGGGGGGGGTAGCAGGGGGTGGCTGGATTCCTGGAGTGACGGGCCCGTTTGCGACATGCTACCCCTGCCACCCCTTTTGTTACTCCACTGTTCCCAAAGGGTTAAGAATGAAGCTGAACCAATCTTTAGCTCATTCTTCCTTTGTTGCAAACAAACACTGAACATGTAACACCTTGTTAATTCTCTCCATGTAGCAAATTAACCCTAAGCTCTGCCATAATGGTTTTTGTCTACTCTATTCCATCTGCTTATATCATATCCTTCCTTTTCATTACCATAATTTCCATTGCATTCCAGCGAGATGTCCCCCAGTACATTGCCATCCCTTGGTTGATGACAAATGTCATGGCTCGAACAATTTCTACAAAAAAATGTGAGAAAAGACACAGTTAATTAAATATATATATATATGTGTGTCAAGGACTGGCTGACTTATCCAGAACTTTCTTAGTATAGCTGCACAATAGAGAAATGACTAACTCAGCTATCTATCACCTTTATATACAGAGAGAGGACAGACTTATCTATCTATCACCTGTATATACAGAGAGAGGACAGACTTATCTATCTATCACCTGTATATACAGAGAGATGACAGAGTGATCTATCTATCAACTGTATATACAGAGAGAGGACAGATTTATCTATCACCTGTATATATAGAGAGAGGACACTCTGATCTATCTATCACCTGTATATATAGAGAGAGGACACACTGATCTATCTGTCTGCTGCATATACAGAGAGAGGACACACTGATCTGTCTATCACCTGTATATACAGAGAGGACAGAGTGATCTATCTATCACCTGTATATACAGAGATAGGACAATCTGATCTATCTATAACCTGTATATACAGAGAGAGGACACACTGATCTATCTATCACCTGTATATACAGAGAGAGGACAGACTGATCTATCTATCACCTGTATATACAGAGAGAGGACAAACTGATCTATCTATCACCTGTATATACATAGAGAGGACAGACTGACCTATCTATCACCTGTATATACAGAGAGAGGACAGTCTGATCTATCACCTGTATATACAGATCTATGACAGATGTGTATATATATATATATATATATATATATATATATATATATATATATATATATAAAATATATAATAGATTCACGCTATAGGCATTTTGTGTGACATTGTTTCCTACCCAGTCCAAGCTGGATACAAATTGTCATGCTCCTGCAGTTATATTCAGTTAAATATAGAACTATTTATTTATAGACACTTTGTTCTGTGTCCATCTGCAGAGAGACCTGCACACTCGGTGTGACGGGAAGGCAGAGAACATGCATTTTGCTAAGGTCAGCAAAAAAAAGGCAAGAAAACAGAGTACGCATAGAGAACGGAGAGAAACAGAGGGACAGAACACATGATGAGGGACTGATTAACCTTTTGAGAGACAGAGGGCGTTACATACCACTCTGGCACTCAAATGTTTAACCCTTTGAGAGTCAGGGGGTACGGAACGCATTGCAAAGAAATGCTTTCCGTACATCTCTGGCACTCAAAGGGTTAAAATGTATTTAGCACCTTAGTTAATTTGGAAATATCTTTCAGAATCATCTATATGATTTGCTAATCATTTATTAGTTAACACAATGCAGAATTATTTGTCGTCTTAAACAGATTACACTGTACTTGCCAGCATGCCGGCAAGCCATTCCACACTGTCCTCCTTTCCACCTGGTAAAAAAGGCAAAAGCGCAAAAAAATCGGGGAGACTTCTGTATGTACCGATTCCTATCTAGAGTGTCTGTACTTACAGGAAGTAATAGTCATAAAATGCCCATCGAAAGACAATGCACACAGCTGGTGAGCCTCCTTCTATGAAGTGGTGCTTAAAGGTATAGTAATGTAATGTTTCATAATAAAAGCAGCTCTAATTAATCATCATAGTATTTGGACTTTGGAGAGTGTTATTTCAATTCTGTCAGAGTTGTAGTACAAGAGTAATTCAATGACAAAGTATCCCCCTCCCGCCCCTTTTACTGATGTAACACTGCTCAGCCAGATCAGAAGGGAGGTGCCCAGGTAGATTGCAGAGAGGGACAATCTTCAATTAAGATAAGGGAAAAACCTGAAAAACTTGTCAAGGGGGGCAGGGCTTTCATTGTTCTCACAGGAAGAAGATTGTCCCCTGCTGTATCTGTCTGGTCTATGGACTGGATTCCACATCTGAGAAGAGGTGGCTTACACTAGGTAAAAGGGGCGGGTGGGGAAACTTTGCTCGTGAATATCTCTTAAACCATAAAGGTTTGAGAGATAAGACTTATATCGTTCTTCATGTTTTTTTAATGCCTACAAAATAAAATAAAGATAAAACAAAGTATTACTATTCCTTTAATATGATCTTGCTCTACACACCCTCAGTCCTAAATGAAATATAAGAAATACAGGGGCAGAAAACCACCCTCTAAGGGTAACACCGCTAGATTAGGGTGACCTCATTTCAATTCTGCCATTCAGGGACACTACGGACAGAAGAGCACAACGCTGAGTTCTTGGCACTAGAGGGAGAACTGCCCATTGAGTGCTGAGACTGAAAGCCATGCCTGTGGTAGACTACAAGATGATATACATCACACCCAAACCCTCAGACTATCTTCACACTACAACAAAATTCCACTGTAGCTCTTGTTTGATGTCAGGTTCAAGGCTGTAGTATTTAGAGTACAGTCTGGAGGCCATTTTCCTGTAGCCCAGAAGAGTCATCACTTCCTATCACAGTAGGCAATGGGCATTTCTTCTAATGCTTTGAACTCTGTGCTCTGGAATCTTCATTCTGGGAGTTACCAAGAACAGAAGTCTACCAAACCATTAAAACCATTACTTGGCAGATACCATATATGTACCTATCTGTAACAATACATTGTTGCGATCTCCCCCCATTTAAGGTACAACTACCTTCTGAAAAGCCAAAAGGAAAGCAGTAAAGGGTCTTTGTTATTTACATCTTTAGAACTCAGAAACATCCATGGGTTGAATGGCTGTTCCTTGTGTAATGTTGCACAATGCTCCTGCACTCAAATCCACATAGGTCTTACAGTTTTGCCAACATATATCCTATTGCAGGGCCACTGTAGTATATATACATTACAAACAGGTCTCTATCATTGAAAAATATATTCAGTCTGTATTAAATCAAGCAAGTCTAGGAATTTTATCTGTAAGCCTCCAAATTAGTAAACCCCCCGAAAAACTTTAAGCCAAATGATAGGAATAATAAAAACACACTTAATGCCCTCGTTCCCATCTCTCAATCCGTTATGATTTGAGAGATGTAATAAAATAAAGACCTCCGCTCCCTCCCCCTTCTCATGTGTCTGCTGTATAGTGACGTCATGAGATCCTGTTTCCGGGACCAGACGGCGGCTCTTCAGGAGCGCTGTCATCTACATATCTAACTATAATTACTTCATCGGAATGGTCTACAACATGTGCTTGCAACCCAGGCACACATTGTAGACCATACCAATGAAGTAATTCTAGTTAGATATCCCGATGTCAGCGCTCCTGAAGAGCCGCCTACAGTCGGGTGACCGGATTCTGCCTCTGACAGCTTTACAGCTCGTCAGGCAGAAACGGGAGGGAGCGGAGGACTTTATTTTCTTACATCTCTCAAACCATAACGGTTTGAGAGATGGGAATGAGGGCGTTAAGTGTGTTTTTATTATTCCTATCATATGGCTTAAACTTTTTTGGGGGGTTTACTATCCCTTTAAGGAAACCATTAAAGGGATAGTAATGTTTCACAATAAAAGCAGCTCTGATTAATCTTCATGGTATTTGGGCCGTGGAGAGTGTTATTTCAATACTGTCAGAGTTGTAGTACAAGAGTAATTGAATGATAAAGTATCCCTGTCCCGCCCCTCACTACTCAACTCAGAGCAGCAAGAATGTCCAGATGGATCACAGAGAGGGACAATCTTCAGTGATCATAAGGGAAAAACCTGTCAAGGGGGGCAGGATTTCCTTATGATCACAGTAACAATATTGTCCCTTTCTGTGATCTGTCCGGTCAAGAGACCAGATTCCACATGTGAGGGGAGGCAGCTTACACTAGGTAAAAGGGGCGGGAGGGGGATACTTTATCATTCAATTACTCTTTAACTACAACTCTGACAGTAATGAAATAACACTCTCCATGGCCCAAATACTATGAAGATTAATTGGATTTTTGTGAAACATTACTATCCCTTTAAGAAAACAATTCCAGCAAGACTCTTCATCACCTCTCCAAAGCAGTAGCATCTTATCCACACGCCGACCCCAGAAAACTATTGGATCCTTGAATGGATTAGAACTCAGTCAGAACTATGTCTTGCTCCCACACACCCTGAAAATATTTGTATATGTGGGAGCCTGTCGGACACTTCTATTCTATGGCCTCCCACCTACCTCTAAGGCTAAATACCTCTTTCTTTTGCTATGCTGAATGCAACTAAAGCCCTAATCCCCTAGTACTGGAAAAAAAAATGGAATCCCCGTCCTTAAAAGATTGGGGCAAGAAAGTTGAAGAGCAAATTCTCTTCATCAAATTGGCCTGGAAAAATAAACATAGCGACCCATCCCCCATAAAAGTTTTTACTGGGATGCTCTGTAATTCCAACATAATCCCTCCAGCTGATAAGACACCGTCGCCTTATTGGGGATTTGCACTAATTTGGACTTGTGCACCCCAGAGCTGTGTTCAAACCTCACCCGTTTCTAACACTCCTTTCCCCATATCCCAGCCCTCCTGATTCACCTTCTCTCGTTCCTCTGCTCTCTCCGCTCCCCTAGACTCTTCCTACCATTCTGTCTTACTACTCTGCACCTCCATGTCTCCGTTTCATCTTTCCTTCCTTTTGTACTTCTTCATTCTTGTCTCCTCTCCTTCCTTTTGTTCTTCTTTATTCTTGTCTCCTCTCCTTCCTTTTGTACTTCTTCATTCTTGTCTCCTCTCCTTCCTTTTGTACTTCTTTATTCTTGTCTCCTCTCCTTCCTTTTGTACTTCTTTATTCTTGTCTCCTCTCCTTCCTTTTGTACTTCTTCATTCTTGTCTCCTCTCCTTCCTTTTGTTCTTCTTTATTCTTGTCTCCTCTCCTTCCTTTTGTACTTCTTCATTCTTGTCTCCTCTCCTTCCTTTTGTACTTCTTTATTCTTGTCTCCTCTCCTTCCTTTTGTTCTTCTTTATTCTTGTCTCCTCTCCTTCCTTTTATACTTCTTTATTCTTGTCTCCTCTCCTTCCTTTTGTTCTTCTTTATTCTTGTCTCCTCTCCTTCCTTTTGTTCTTCTTTATTCTTGTCTCCTCTCCTTCCTTTTATACTTCTTTATTCTTGTCTCCTCTCCTTCCTTTTGTACTTCTTTATTCTTGTCTCCTCTCCTTCCTTTTATACTTCTTTATTCTTGTCTCCTCTCCTTCCTTTTGTTCTTCTTTATTCTTGTCTCCTCTCCTTCCTTTTATACTTCTTTATTCTTGTCTCCTCTCCTTCCTTTTGTACTTCTTTATTCTTGTCTCCTCTCCTTCCTTTTATACTTCTTTATTCTTGTCTCCTCTCCTTCCTTTTATACTTCTTTATTCTTGTCTCCTCTCCTTCCTTTTGTACTTCTTTATTCTTGTCTCCTCTCCTTCCTTTTATACTTCTTTATTCTTGTCTCCTCTCCTTCCTTTTGTTCTTCTTTATTCTTGTCTCCTCTCCTTCCTTTTGTACTTCTTTATTCTTGTCTCCTCTCCTTCCTTTTATACTTCTTTATTCTTGTCTCCTCTCCTTCCTTTTGTTCTTCTTTATTCTTGTCTCCTCTCCTTCCTTTTATACTTCTTTATTCTTGTCTCCTCTCCTTCCTTTTGTTCTTCTTTATTCTTGTCTCCTCTCCTTCCTTTGAATTAAAACAAGGCTGATGCCGGGTAATATTCTTAAGAAACTTTGCCTGACCCCAGACCAGATGAATACCTCTAGCCTGATTTAGTTGCCAAACTTGTATTTGTTATGCTTAGTGATATTGTAGCTAGATCACAACAAGTTGTAAACGCTTCTCATATATCAAGACCAATGTTTGTACATGACCTCTCTTATGTCTGTATGTACCTGTTTCAGTCTTTTAATAACTATTTTATTACAAAAGATAAATTCCAGGCACTCCATCTGAAAAGCAACAGGCAGATGGTCCACAATGTCATCCAAAAGTGTCCTTCTTACTAGTGATGAGCGAGCACCCCAATGCTCGGGTGTTCGGGTGCTCTGACCGAGCACCCCCGGAGGCTCGAGTGCTCGGCCGAGCACCCGAGCCCCATTGAAGTCAATGGGAGGACTCGAGCATTACACCAGGCACCCCCTGCTCTGATGAGGGGAGGGTGCCTGGTCCATAGGAAAAGGGAAGAAAATGATGGAAACACCACAGAAATGGTTCAGGGACAGCATAGGGAGGATGTCTGGATGCATCTTGGACTCCAACATTGCTGCTGGGAACGATCTTTCGCCCGTAGTACGCCATTTTTACAGACTGACCGTAAAACACACAAAAAGGAAAATAAAAACGACTTTAGGCGAAAAATTGTTACCAAACAATATTTGCTGTATATTTACTTGTATATCATCTGCAAATTCTCCCAAAAATTTCCTCGATTTTTCTGAAGTGAGGCCATGATTAAGAGGGAAACGTGCGCAGAGGCAAATTCTCCCAAAAATTTCCTTGATTTTTCTGAACTGAGGCCATGATTAAGAGGGAAACGTGCGCAGAGGCAAATTCTCCCAAAAATTTCCTTGATTTTATTGAACTGAGGCCATGATTAAGAGGGAAACGTGCGCAAAGGCAAATTCTCCCAAAAATTTCCTCGATTTTTCTGAACTGGGGCCATGATTAAGAGGGAAACGTGCGCTGAGCCGACCATCTAAAACATTATGGGTGAGGGTCTGCTGCGGAGCTGACCATCCTAAACATTATATGCGAAGGCCCGCTAGTGAGCTGACGCTATAAAACATTATATGAGAGGGCCCGCTAGAGAGCTGACCCAATAAAACATTATATAAGAAGGCCCGCTGGTGAGCTGACCTATACCAAAAGTTGTCAAACAGGGCCCGCTGGTGAGCTGGCCCTATATAAAAATTATATCACAGGGCCCGCTGGTGAGCTGGCCCTATATAAAAATTATAGCACAGGGCATATGGAAGAGGAGGAGGAGGATGAGAAGATTAAGAGTCAACCATATACCCGTTTTTTGGGTGGAAGGGGTGAATGGGAATACAGAGTATTCCCATCATTGTAAATAACATATATAAAGTGAGTTTATGTTCCCCCAGGGCTTTCCTCCAGTGGAGTGGAGAAGTCAGGGGAAATCCAGGCCTTGTTCATTTTTATAAGTGTCAACCTATCAGCATTGTCGGTGGAAAGGCGGATACGCTTATCTGTTATGATGCCACCAGCAGCACTAAATACCCGCTCAGACAGAACGCTGGCGGCAGGGCAGGCCAGCACCTCCAAGGCGTAGAGTGCCAGTTCATACCACGTGTCCAGCTTGGACACCCAGTAGTTGTAAGGCACAGAGGGATCATTGAGGACGCTGACACGGTCTGCTACGTACTCCTTCACCATCTTCCAAAACTTTTCCCTCCTTGTGACACTAGGCTGCGCATCAGGGTGAGGGTGCTGGCGGGGTGTCATGAAGGTGTCCCACGCCTTGGAGAGTGTTGCCCTGCCTTTGTCGGAACTGCTGTGTGCTCCCCTTTTCTCCCCTTCTCTGTTGGCCAAGGTAGCACGTACTCTGCCGCCAGCGTTGTCAGATGGAAAATTTTGGAGCAATTTTTCAACAAGAACCTTCTGGTATTGCACCATTTTGCTTGTCCTCTCCACCGGAGGAATGAGAGATGAGAAATTCTCTTTGTAGCGGGGGTCCAGAAGGGTGAACACCCAGTAATCCGTGTTGTCTAAAATGCGTATAACGCGTGGGTCACGGGAAAGGCAGCCTAACATAAAGTCAGCCATGTGTGCCAGAGTACCAACAGTCAAGATTTCGCTGTCCTCACCAGGAGGATGACTCTCAATCTCCTCATCCTCTTCCTCCTCTTCTGCCCACCCACGCTGAAGAGATGGAACTAAAGTTCCATGGCTACCCTCTGTAGCGGAGGCAACCGTGTCTTCCTCCTCCTCCTCCTCCTCCGCCTCCTCCAGTTGTCGCTGAGAAGACGAAGTGAGGGTGCTCTGGCTATCACCTTGTGTAAGCTCTTCCTCCCGCATTTCCACCTCTTCCACATGCAAAGCATCAGTTTTAATTGTGAGCAGCGAGCGTTTCAGTAGACACAGAAGTGGGATGGTTACACTGATAATAGCGTTATCGCCGCTCACCATCTGTGTCGATTCCTCAAAATTGCGTAAAACCTCACAGAGGTCTGACATCCATTCCCACTCCTCACTTCTGATTACAGGAAGTTGAACGGAGAGGCGACGACCGTGTAACAGCTGGTACTCCACTACTGCCCTCTGCTGCTCACAAAGCCGGGCCAACATGTGGAAGGTGGAGTTCCAGCGCGTGCTCACGTCACACAGCAGCCGGTGAGCTGGCAATTGTAAGCGCTGCTGCAGCTTCAACAGGCCGGCTGAAGCTGTAGATGACTTACGGAAATGTGCACACACGCGGCGCACCTTGGTCAAGAGATCATGCACATTGGGGTAGGTTTTTAGAAATCGCTGAACCACTAAATTAAATACATGCGCTAGGCATGGTACGTGTGTGAGCTTGCCGAGCTCCAAAGCCGCCACCAAGTTACGCCCATTATCACACACAACCATGCCTGGTTGCAGGTTGAGTGGCGAGAGCCACTGCTCGGTCTGGTGACTAATCCCCTGCAACAGCTCTGAGGCCGTGTGCTGTTTGTCCCCAAGGCAGATCAGCTTCAGCACGGCCTGTTGACGCTTCCCCACTGCAGTGCTACACTGCTTCCAGCTACTGGCTGATGGGGGAGTGGCGCTGCGTGTAGAGAATTCGGAGGTGGAAACGGAGGAGGAGGAGCCAATAACGTAGGTGCTGGCGGAAACCCTGATGGAGGTAGGGCCCGCAATCCTCGGCGTGGGTAGCACCCGTGCCATCCCAGGGTCCGAGTCGCTCCCAGCCTCCACGACATTCACCCAGTGTGCCGTCAGGGAAATGTAGCGTCCCTGGCCACAAGCACTTGTCCATGTGTCAGTCGTTAAGTGGACCTTCCCAGTAACTGCGTTGGTCAGGGCACGGGTGATGTTACGGGACACATGGTGGTGTAATGCGGGGATGGCACACCGGGAAAAGTAGTGGCGGCTGGGGACCGCGTACCAAGGGACAGCTGCTGCCATCAGGCTGCGGAAGGACTCAGTGTCCACAAGCCTAAATGGCAGCATTTCGATGGCCAGTAATTTGGAAAGGTGTGAGGTTAGTGCTATGGCCTGTGGGTGGGTGGCTGGGTATTTTCGCTTGCGCTCAAATGCCTGGGGTAACGACATTTGGACGCTGTGCTGGGACAGGGAAGTGGATGTGGTCGCTGATGGTGCTTCAGATGGTACAGGTGCAGGGCGGGAGGTATGCGGGCCTGTGCCTTCGACAGGCGATTGGCCGGCACCGAAAACAGGGGAAGAGGAGGCAGTGGTGTGGCCTGCAGACACAGATGGGCGATCCAGGCGTTCCTCCCACTTATTACGGTGCTTGGATGCCATGTGTCGGATCATGCTGGTGGTGGTGAGGTTTCTAGTGTTCATGCCTCGGCTCATTCTGGTGTGGCACAGGTTGCAAACTACAATTCTTTTGTCGTCCGCACTTTCCTTAAAAAAACGCCATACCGCGGAACACCTACCCCTTGGCAAGGGAGATGTACGCAAGGGGGTGCTCCGTGGAACATTTGCGGGCCGGTTTGGTGCGTTCCGCCTTCTTTCTGTATCCACACCACTGCCTCTTCCAGCCTGTTGCGGTGCTGCAGATGGCTCACCCTCAGGACTGCTGTCATCGCTCGGCTCTACACCTTCCCAGGTGGGGTCAGTCACCTCATCGTCCACCAAGTCCTCCTCCACTTCCTCACTCTGATCATCCTCCTCATGTCTTGATCCCACCACATACTCAGTCATTGACAACTGTATAACATCCTCCTCAACAAGGTCTTGAGACAGTAATAGTGGTTGATTTAATGGCAACTGTGTCTCATCATCATCATCATCCACTACTTCCTTTGACCTTAAATGCCGTTCACATCTGTCATCTTCTTGTGATTGGGTACCCTCTAGAGGTTGTGAATCAGGGCATAAGATGTCATGTTCCTCTGCAAGCGTGCTTGGAGAGAGGGTCAAATGAAGGATTGGTGATGAGACGAGCTCATCACTATATCCCAGTGTGGGATCACTTCTTTGACCAGACTGTCTATGGTGGGAGGAAGGATGATCAGAGTGAGGATTATGTTGACCAGACTCTTGGCTACTGAGAGTGGACTTGGTGGAAGACAGGGTGGTGCTTAACCGACTGGAAGCAGTATCAGCTGACATCCAACCGACCACCTGTTCGCAGTGGTCGGACCTCGAGAGTGATGTCCTGCGACGCCCTGTAAAATTAGACATGAAGCTAGGTATGGTGGATGTCTTTCTTTCTTGTGCTCTGGCACCAGGCACAGTTTCTCCGCGTCCTGACCCGCGCCCTGAACTATCAGGATCACGTCCACTTCCCCGTCCCTTTTTACCCGCCTTCTTCATCTTACACGGAATATGTGACTTTGATATTTTAGTTTGAAGACTTAACAGTATTTCTTCCTATTCTGCAACTGTGCAGAGTACACAGAATAGGCTGCTAAACTGCGGCGAAGCACACTGAATGGAATATGTGACTTTGATATTTTAGTTTGAAGACTTAACAGTATTTCTTCCTATTCTGCAACTGTGCAGAGTACACAGAATAGGCTGCTAAACTGCGGCGACGCACACTGAATGGAATATGTGACTTTGATATTTGAGTTTGAAGACTTAACAGTATTTCTTCCTATTCTGCAACTGTGCAGAGTACACAGAATAGGCTGCTAAACTGCGGCGACGCACACTGAATGGAATATGTGACTTTGATATTTGAGTTTGAAGACTTAACAGTATTTCTTCCTATTCTGCAACTGTGCAGAGTACACAGAATAGGCTGCTAAACTGCGGTGACGCACACTGAATGGAATATGTGACTGATATTTGAGTTTGAAGACTTAACAGTATTTCTTCCTATTCTGCAACTGTGCAGAGTACACAGAATAGGCTGCTAAACTGCGGCGAAGCACACTGAATGGAATATGTGACTTTGATATTTTAGTTTGAAGACTTAACAGTATTTCTTCCTATTCTGCAACTGTGCAGAGTACACAGAATAGGCTGCTAAACTGCGGTGACGCACACTGAATGGAATATGGGACTTTGATATTTTAGTTTGAAGACTTAACAGTATTTCTTCCTATTCTGCAACTGTGCAGAGTACACAGAATAGGCTGCTAAACTGCGGTGACGCACACTGAATGGAATATGTGACTTTGATATTTTAGTTTGAAGACTTAACAGTATTTCTTCCTATTCTGCAACTCTGCACAGTACACAGAATGTGCTGCTAAACTGCGGCGAAGCACACTGAATGGAATATGTGACTTTGATATTTTAGTTTGAAGACTTAACAGAATGTGCTCTAATCTGCAACTTTGCACACTAAACAGAATGTGCTCTAATCTGCAACTTTGCACACTAAACAGAATGTGCTCTAATCTGCAACTTTGCACACTAAACAGAATGTGCTCTAATCTGCAACTTTGCACACTAAACAGAATGTGCTCTAATCTGCAACTTTGCACACTAAACAGAATATATGAAATTTTTTTTTTTTTTTTTTTTCCCCCCACACAAAATAACCTGCTGCCCCCACACACAGTAGTCCTAAAAAGGACTTTTGGTTCTTTTTTTTCACAAATTTGCTTTTTTTCTCCCTACACTGACTTTCCCTTCCTATCCTCTTCTCTCCCTGGCTAAGACTGAGCCGAACTCGCTGGTCAGGTGCTATACAGCACCCGACCACGGGTTCTGGCCAGCCAATCAGTGTAATGCCAGTAGCCAACATGGCTGCTGGCATTACACTGATGTCAGAGCCTCCCTGCACGTTTATTGGCTGCGCAGCAGCCGCAAAACGTGCGGGGAGGAGACCCGAACATGGCGGGCGAGCACATGCGGTACTCGTACGAGTACCGCCATGTGCCGAGCAGAGCGATGCTCGAGCCGATCCGAGCATCGGCCGAGCATGCTCGCTCAACACTACTTCTTACTGCAGATAGGTTGTCCTTATGGTTGATATTTCTGTACAATAAGACAACATCAATTGTTGCCCAAGAGTTTTCTAGTACCCTTGTCGGTTATTTAAAGGGATAGTAATACTTCCTTTTATCTTTATTTTATTTTGTAGGCATTAAAAAAACATGAAGAACGATATAAGTCTTATCTCTCAAACCTTTATGGTGTATGAGATATTCACAAGTAAAGTTTCCCCTCCCGCCCCTTTTACCTAGTGTAAGCCATCTCTTCTCAGATGTGGAATCCAGTCCATAGACCAGACAGATAACAGCAGGGGACAATCTTCTTCCTATGAGAACAATGAAAGCCCTGCCCCCCTTGACAAGTTTTTCAGATTTTTCCCTTATCTTAATTGAAGATTGTCCCTCTCTGCAGTCTACCTGGGCACCTCCCTTCTGATCTGGCTGAGCAGTGTTACATCAGTAAAAGGGGTGGGAGGGGGATATTTTGTCATTGAATTACTCTTGAACTACAACTCTGACAGAATTGAAATAACACTCTCCAAAGTCCAGATACTATGATGATTAACCCCTTAAGGACCCTTGACGTACCAGGACCGTCACGGTCCTTGAACTACTCAAGGACCGATGACGATCATGGTACGTCACGTACTTTTTACTTACATCGCTCTACCGGGAGCGCTGTAAGTAAAAATAGGGCCTGAAATAGACTGCTCCAAGATCGGAGCGATCTCTTTCAAGCCCCATAATGACGCGCCGATACAACAGGTCACGTGTACCGGCGCGTCCAAGTGCACCTATGCGGTCATTATGGGATGCAAATGTCCCATGACCGCCAGTCCTTAAGGGGTTAATTAGAGCTGTTTTTATTATGAAACATTACAATCCCTTTAAGATCAGCAATCACTGAGCCAGTATCTGTAATGTAGGAGCTTTAGGATGTGGCATATTTAATTAATTCAGAGTTTAAGAACTGAGACATCACTAAAACTTCCCTTGCCCAACACAGTAGGTCCACCTCAAGGTCTTATTAGGTCCTAATCAGCAGAAAATATCAAACTGGATGTGCTGGGCATGGAGGGAGGGTGGGAGAGAAAGTTGTCCAGCTCTCTATCAATAATGCTCACTTTCTTTCCAGTTCTGAGTGGGATTTCCACATAATTGTTCATACAATGTGCTGTCAGTATGCTGTCTTTTAGATTCCTTTAGATAGTAATTCCCAGAGAGGACCATGTTACTACCCTTATCCACTCTAAGAATCACTATAGCTTACTGATTTTTAAGTTTCTTTAGTTCGTTGTGCTCATTCTCAAATAGTTTATGAACAATGGGTTTCTCAACCAAACGTTTCAGTTCTTGTATAACCAGTTGTGAGAGTACTTCGATGAGAGAATCTTGTATTACAGGTGGATTGAACTTAGATTTTTACATTTCTCTAAATTTTTAGGATCTAAAATATTTCTGCTATATGACTCTCATCAAAATACATAAAGACACATAGGAGTCCTCATTTACCTTACCCATCCCCAGCAAAATGTCAGATCTCCTATCCTATCTCCCTGTTTTTCCATAAAGGGACAGTTCCACTTTATTCTGCAAGTGCACGACATGTAAAGTCAGGTTGTCTATGACTGATTTTCGTCGTCACTTTTTTTTACACATTTACGTCCTTGACAATGCTCTAGCTGAATTTCCGTTTCCAGAGGTTTTGGATGTCTGGGACTATGACAGAAGAGCTATTTATACAATACTGAAGTCTCCTTTACTACATTGTTTCACAGTCTTATATACACTGTATAAACAGGTGAACCTGTTATTGTAACCAATAGCTGTTGATTCATCACCACTATTGCTGGACTTGGGGTATAAACTACCTAATACGAGGGTAGTTGTGTATGTTGTATTTTTGCACACTGAATGATTTTTAATGGACATGGGATTTGTCTTATACAGTACAGAGTGCCCCCACACTTTTCTGTCTACTCTTCTGCCTTATTGTTACTTTATGCCACAACAAAAGAAGATACAAAAGTTGTGCTGTATACAATGATGAGCTAGACACTTGCTGATTGATTTAAAGGGATAGTAAACCCCCCAAAAAACTTTAAGCCAAATGATAGGAATAATAAAAACATACTTAACGCCCTCATTCCCATCTCTCAGACCATTATGGTTTGAGAGATGTAAGAAAATAAAGACCTCCGCTCCCTCCAAGCCAGGCACACGTTATAGACCATAACGATGAAGTAATTCTAGTTAGATATCTAGATGACAGCGCTCCTGAAGAGCCGCCTACAGTCAGGTGACCGGATTCTGCCTCTGACAGCTTTACAGCTCATCAGGCAGAAGGGGGAGGGAACGGAGACCTTTATTTTATTATATATCTCAAATCATAATGGTTTGAGAGGTGGGAATGAGGGCATTAAGTATGTTTTTATTATTCCTATCATTTAGTTTAAAGTTTTCTGGGGGGTTTACTATCCCTTTAAATCTGGTTCTGAGTCCCTTGAATACTGGAGAGATCTAGAATTGAAGGATTTAAATGCCCTGTTTAAATCAACAGGAATTTATAGGGGGAGATTTACTAAGCAGTAATAAATAGACTTGTGCATGGCACAAAATTTTCGGTAAAATTCAATGTGAGGCGAATTTTTTTTTTCATTTATCGACTCCGCAATTCGGATCCAACCTGTTTGACTCGGACGAAAGTCGTCGACTTTAAAATACCTTTAGAAACACAATAAAAAATGAAAATTAAATGAATGGAACCATTTCCAGGGTCTAAATGAAGATGGTAGAACAGGGTAAGGTGGGCATTTAGCCTTATGGTACTATGGATGAAGTAGCTAACGTATAGATGTAGCAATAAGGCACCCTGTCTGCCTACACAATACACGTACATAACTGGCTGTATCTGGCTGCTGGCTGAAGTGTCACTCTGAAAATTATTCAAACAAATCCCTAATACTTTACACAAGAACAAACGTGACTCTCCCTTGCAGACCCAACAAGATACTAGGCCTGCCTGCAGAACTGTGAGACTGGCTGTGTCACTCTGAAAACTATTCAAACATATTCCTACTATTATTTATAATGTTAAACACAGAATCAAAGGTGACTTTCCCTTGTGGTGGTAATAAGGTACTAGACCTGCCTACAGAACTGTGAGACTGGCTGATGTGTCACTCTGAAAATTATTCAGACAAATCCCTAACATTACTTTTAATATTTTACACACGAACAAAAGTGACTTTCCCTTGCGGTGGTAATAAGGTACTAGGTCTGCCTACGGAACTGTGAGACTGACTGAAGTGTCACTCTGAAAATTATGCAAACATATTCCTACTATTATTTTTAATGTTAAACACAGAAACAAAGGTGACTTTCCCTTGTGGTGGTAATAAGGTACTAGACCTGCCTACAGAACTGTGAGACTGGCTGATGTGTCACTCTGAAAATTATTCAGACAAATCCCTAATATTTTTAATTTTTCGCACAGGAACAAAGATGACTCTCCCTTGCAGTGGCAATAAGGTACTAATGCTGGCTGCCTGCCTATGCCTAATGCTACCTGCCTGCCTACACAATAACTGGACACTCTTATATCTCCTACTTCTTCTCTCTCTGAGCTCCAACCACACAAGGAGGAAATGCAGGCTGTCTGCCTGGGTGACTGTGTCATTAGTCCAACCCCCCTCATGAAACAAGCCAACTGGAACAGAGACATGGAGGGAAAGTATGGAGGGAAAGTAATCGAGCGTGGGTAGTAGTCGCCGAATTTCCGAAAGTTTCAACGACATTCAAGCCAGGGTTAGTCGGATTCATATTTTTTTGGTGAACAACCCTTCCCCGTCAGAAGGTCCGAATATCGCTGAATGACCCCATTTTCTTCGAATTCTGAATGTTGTCGACCCGAATCGCACAAGTCTAGTAATAAAGGTGTGATAAAGTGGAGATGACTTCTCCAGTGATATCACTTCTCCAGTTCCTGTGTTATTCTATAGAGCCTATGCACTATGATCTCATGTTAGTGCATAAACTCCATAGAATAACATAGGAACTGGAGAAGTGATATCACTGGAGAAGTCATCTCCACTTTATCACCTCTATATCACTGATAGTGAATTTCCCCCATAGACTTTTTATTCCCCCCCCCCATGAAGCAGATAGTTTGTTCCTCTTTTGCTTATATCATACGGGCCCCAGTGAGTATCATTAAGACACTGGGCATCGCTGACTACTACCATTGTCCCATAAACTAACATGGGATATTCCAGTCGCAACCAGGTGAACAGTTTCTGGCCTAATAAGTGGCATTGCTTTCTACTATTGCTTTCTACTATAGCTTTCTACTATTGCTTTCTACTATAGCTTTCTACAGTTGCTTTCTACTATAGCTTTCTACTATTGCGTTCTACTATTGCTTTCTACTATTGCTTTCTACTATTGCGTTCTACTATAGCTTTCTACTATAGCTTTCTACTATAGCTTTCTACTATTGCTTTCTACTATAGCTTTCTACTATTGCGTTCTACTATTGCGTTCTACTATTGCGTTCTACTATAGCTTTCTACTATTGCTTTGTACTATAGCTTTCTACTATAGCTTTCTACTATTGCTTTCTACTATAGCTTTCTACTATTGTATCGATACATTACAGAGTATGGTTATGTGTTCTCTTGGTCGCAAATAGTTGAACTGTAAAAACAGCAGAAATTACACACATTTTCTGGAACTGAAGTTTAGCAAATGGAACATGAATAGTTAATGTTTGGAACTACAGATGTCAGAGACTACAACTCCTGTCATTCCCAACCACCCACTGTAGTCCTCAACAGCTGAGGTCCAAAGACTGAGCACCCTTGGCTACAGAAATGTTTGATGATAAAACTAATCCCCTCTTATTTAAATATATATATATCCTATATAATAATTCGCCAAGTTGTGTGTAACGCCCGACATGCGCAGTAGATAATGCTGCGCGTGCGGCAGTCACAAGCAGTGGAGACTGCTTGCGCCGCGGCTGATACAGAGGTGGGCGCTACGAAGGAGCGTCCAGCTCTGTATCAGCCAAAGCGCGGGCAGTCTCCACTGTGTGACTGCCCTGAGACCGGCTGCCTGAGGCACTGTGGCCCGTGTAACGGGCTGTTCAACTAGTTTATATAATAATTTGCTAAAACGTGTGTAACGATGCAGTCATGCTCAGTAGAGACTGCTGCGCGTGCTGCTGGACGTTCCTCTGTATCAGCTACAGCGCTGGCAGTCTCTACTGCGCATGTCTCCCCCTCGACTGGCAGGCAGTGGCACTCTGGCCCGTGTAACGGGTTCTTCAAATAGTTATAAATATGTCACTTACAACAGGAACCCGGGGTATCATGTACATAACACAGACAGCAGAGCTTTTATCACTAGTGACTGCACATATATGAAACAGAGAAGTGCACAATAGGAGAGACAGAGGGAGAGTTGAGCTGGACTCACCTTCCATTGGACTGTTGGCGTCCATTCGGTTTGCAAACACAATATCGACATATTCCAACTGCAGTCGTTCAAGTGACCCTCTGAGTCCTGAATGATAAAGAGAAAATCAGAGAGAGAGTGCAGAGGAGATTGGAGATGGACAGAGAAGTAGTGACAGAGAACGGTAATCAGGTGAAGTGAAAAGGAAGGTTAGTAGTGGGAACAGGGGATCGGTGTAGGGTTGCCACCTTTTCTTCAAAAAAATACCGGCCATAACATTCCCTCCATAGACTTAACATTGGACAGAAGCCAAATTTTTACCGGCCTGCCGGTAAAATACCGGCTGTGTGGCAACCCTAGATCGGTGTACAAATCTGACAGCTCAGCTATACTGGTCCTTCAGGGTATGTACTAAAGCAGGGGAGCTCCAGCTTGTCCTCAGTCCCCCCAACAGTATAGGTCTTCAGAATCTCCTCACATGAACACAGATGAATCAATCAGTGGTACAGTCATCAAATGATCCATCTGAGTTAATGATGTTCACTTGTGTTCTACTGAGGAGATCCTGAACACAAGCACTACTTGGGGGGGTTGAAGACCAGTTTGAGCTCCGCTGCACTAGATTGTTTCATTGCATTAATGTAAACAGTGACAGACATTCCGCTGTTGTTAGGACCTTAAAGGAGCAGTAAACTTTTTTTATGAAAAAATGTTTATTGTAGGGATTTTCCTATTGAGCAAAATAACGGTACTCCCACTGCCGAGAGATTTATATTTCCAGAGTTATTACAGTTTAAACCCATGTTTTTTTTACATTAGCAGAGCCCTCTAGTGGTCAAATTCTAATTAGATTTCCTGTTAGATTATAATGGAGAGGAAAGTCAGTGACATACAGTTCTCCATAGAATGTGATAGAACCTGCCTGTCACTTCCTGTCAGTTAGAACTATCAGGAAGTAAACACAGTAAATTCACTTCCTGATTATTTAAACTGCTATAATTTTTGAATAAAACACCTGACAGTGATGGGAGTGACCTTGTTTTATTCAGCAGGAAATACTCTTTAAAATATGTGTTTTCATAAAAAAAAGTTTACTGCTCCTTTAATGCAAGCATTTGCCTTCCCGATGGCATGCACAAGAATATGGCTTAAAGTCACACCATTCCATCTGCTCTTTGTTAGTACAATCATGTACAAGAAGGTGTAAGGGAAAGGGGCGCCCTGATACACCCACTGTGATTTCCTTGGCAGAAGTGGCATTAAGGGGAAGATTTTCTGTAGCTTTGTTAATTGGTGTTAGGCAGGTGTAGGGCTAGAAAATACATTCCGTGGTGTAGCACAGATCTTATTCATAATTGCCCTTATTCATAGTAGGGTAGCTCTCTCTTTAATAGGTCCCTTTCCTAGTAAACAGGAGGAACTTGAGTAGTAATATAACAGCCTGGCTGGTCTGGAGAGGGGATGAGTAACTGGCTGTGTCCATTACAAGAGGCATCTGTGGACTGCCTGGAGCAGATGAGCCACATCACTTTCCACAGGAGTGGAGAGAAGGGAACACGGATCTCCAACTGGAGACCCCATACAAAATATAGGATTCTCCAGTGGTAGGGAGACTCCTACATGATTCAGGATAAATCATGGAAGGAGTAGAAATTTGCCCTGCTGTTTTGTTCTTGTTTTACTATTAATAAAGGTTCTCTGCATTGTTTTTTCAAAAAACACATGATGTCCACATATTGTTCTCAAACCTATCCTCAGGCCTGTCACTACAGGGGGAATAGGAACACTCATATCCTCGGTAGTGGTTGGATGCTGGGGTGTGATGCTTGGGTAAGATGCTTGGGTGAGGTGACGGCATGCCAGATACTCCATTGCTGCAGCCGAAGCTGTGTAAAGGTTCTAGTCACGAAACCAGATTGTTCCACCCCAGATGAGCCGGGGTGCAACCAGGATGGGAGTAATTGGGAAACGTATGGCACCAGGACAAGAAGGCAGGACTAGGAGAAGGGGAACAGGAAGCCAGAGGTGAGGCGGAGAGTGTCAGACAAGCCAGGGTCAGGTAGCCAAAAAGTCAGATCGGAATGGTCAGCCATGCTGGGGTCAGGTAACCAGAAGTCAGATCAGAATGGTCAGCTAAGCTGGGGTCAGATAGACAAAAGTCAGATCAGAATGGTCAGCCAAGCTGGGGTCAGGTAGCCAGAAGTCAGATCAGAATGGTCAGCCAAGCCAGGGTCAGGTAGCCAGAAATCAGATCAGAATCAGAAAAGCACAGGAAACAGACTAGCTGGTGGAATGGACAAGGAATGCTGGAAGTGAGTAGTTTAAATAATTAGTCTGACCAATAGGAAGCAGGGTTAATCAGAGACTTGCTGGGTGTGGAACCATGTCCAATGGGAGAAAAGAGACCAAAACCCTGAATAAACTTTATTGGATGCTGAAGGAGTCACTGAGGGGGAGGCTGACTGTGCATCTGTACACCCAAACGGTCACATGGTGTACGCACAGAAGGAAGTCTGCATGCATGCTCAGAACATAGAGCAGGCAGTAGCCTCGACCAGAGTGGCGGCCAAGTGAGGTGACAAGGCCCCACCAGCAATATGCGGTTCATTCATTCTTAAGGATCTGCCTGAGTTAAAGGTGTTTGATTGAGGAGAACCTGAAAACATGCACTGTTGGTGGAGCCTGAGCTCCCCTGTACTAGTAGAACTCATCCCCACAAGGTCACACGCTAAGGAAGATGACCTTGGAGCCATGAATGGTAAGGTGCTAATCACATGACCGAGGCAGCATCCAGTGATATCTCCCCAAGTGTAGATTAGACCATGGTACCCAACTGGATAAGTGGAAGGTATTGGGGGGTAGGGGTGTTGCACTTACAAGCATACAAGTAGATCTGGAAATATGGGAAAGGAAGAGGAAAGGAAGAATGAAAAGTAGGAAAGGGAGGAATGTGAAAGAAGGAACAAAGACGCTAGAAGAGGTGACGGACAGAAGACATTTAGATTAATGACATTGCGGAAAAATGTGAATGGAGAGAAGGAAGAAGACCAAAGAAATAATGGTTAGGCAGAGATCTGCTGGAAACTAAAACTCCTATTGTCCCCAACTAGACAACAGCTGGTTGGGAATTGTGGGAGATGTAATTCTCAACAGCTGAAGGCCAAAGGTTACTTAAAGGGATAGTAATGTTTCAAAATAAATGCAGCTCAGATTATTCTTTATAGTTTATGGGCCGCGTAGAAAATTATTATCATTCTCTATGATGTGTAGTTCCAGAGTAATTGAATCATAAAGTGTCCCCCCCCTCCCCATTTACCTATGTAATGCTGCACAGCAAGACTGTCCGGATGGATCACAGCAAGGGACAATCTTCTGTAAACATAAGGAAAAATCTGCCCTGCTCCTTCAAGAGGGACAGGGTTTTCCTTATGATCACAGTAAGAAGATTGTCCCTTGCTGTGACCTGTCCGGTCAAGAGACCTGATTCCACATCTGAGGGGAGGTGACTTACACTAGGTAAAAGGGGCGGGAGGGGGATACTTTATCATTCAATTACTCTGGAACTACACATTCATAGAGAATGATAATACTGCTCTACATGGCCCAAATACTATAAAGAATAATTGGAGATGCATTTATTTTGAAACATTACTATCCCTTTAACCTTGCAGTAGAGTTAGATGGCATGGGGGTGGATTCATCAAACGTCTTATCTGTCAAACATAAGTTGAATACCTCGTCTTGCTGTTTAATACAATTGGTTTTAAACACTAAATAAATAGTTTAGACAGTCTGATGAATTAGTCTCATAGTAAAAGACAGCAAGATGTTTTATTGATCTCATATGAGACAATTAATGAATATGTCCCAGGAGAGAAAGCTAAAAGGATAAGTAAAAAGACGGATCAATAAGATGGAGAGAGTTTACAAGACTCACCTTCAATGATATGTTTCCGGGACAGACCCCTCTCAGTCTCTGCTCTGGAAGAAGAGAACAGGAATCAATAAATTACTGTGCAGTTTAGAGAGTCAATAGACCAGCATCTATCTAGATTAGAGTGTCAATGTTCTATCTAACCTGCAGATTAAAGAATCAAAACCTCTTTTAATCTGCAAACTAGAGAGTCAATGCAATAGCACCACAGTAGATAAGAGTGTCAATGTTCCACCTAAACTGCAGATTAGAGTGTCAATGCACTAGAATCACTGTAGATGAGTGTCACTGCACTAGAAACACTGTACATTAGAGCGTCAATGCACTAGAATCACTGTAGATTAGAGTGTCAATGCAATAGAACCACAGTAGATTAGTGTCAATGCAGTAGAATCACTGTAGATTAGAGCATCAATGCACTGGAATCACTGTAGATTAGAGCATCAATGCACTAGAATCACTGTAGATTAGAGCGTCAATGCACTAGAATCACTGTAGATTAGAGCATCAATGCACTAGAATCACTGTAGATTAGAGCATCAATGCACTAGAATCACTGTAGATTAGAGCGTCAATGCACTAGAATCACTATAGATTAGAGTGTCACTGCACTAGAATCACTATAGATTAGAGTGTCACTGCACTAGAATCACTGTAGATTAGAGCATCAATGCACTGGAATCACTATAGATTAGAGCGTCAATGCACTAGAATCACTGTAGATTAGAGCATCAATGCACTGGAATCACTGTAGATTAGAGCATCAATGCACTAGAATCACTGTAGATTAGAGCATCAATGCACTGGAATCACTGTAGATTAGAGCGTCAATGCACTAGAATCACTGTAGATTAGAGCATCAATGCACTGGAATCACTGTAGATTAGAGCATCAATGCACTAGAATCACTGTAGATTAGAGCATCAATGCACTAGAATCACTGTAGATTAGAGCGTCAATGCACTAGAATCACTGTAGATTAGAGCATCAATGCACTAGAATCACTGTAGATTAGAGCGTCAATGCACTAGAATCACTATAGATTAGAGTGTCAATGCACTAGAATCACTGTAGATTAGAGTGTCACTGCACTAGAATCACTGTAGATTAGAGCATCAATGCACTGGAATCACTATAGATTAGAGCGTCAATGCACTGGAATCACTGTAGATTAGAGTGTCACTGCACTAGAATGACTGTAGATTAGAGTGTCACTGCACTAGAATCACTGTAGATGAGTGTCAATACACTATAATCACTGTAGATTAGAGTGTCAATGCACTAGAATCACTGTAGATTAGAGCGTCACTGCACTAGAATCACTCTAGATTAGAGCGTCAATGCACTGGAATCACTGTAGATTAGAGTGTTAATGCACTGGAATCACTGTAGATTAGAGCGTCACTGCACTAGAATCACAGTAGATTAGAGTGTCACTGCACTAGAAACACTGTAGATTAGAGCGTCACTGCACTAGAATCACTGTAGATTAGAGTGTCACTGCACTAGAATCACTGTAGATTAGAGTGTCACTGCACTAGAATCACTGTAGATTAGAGCGTCACTGCACTAGAAACACTGTAGATTAGAGTGTCACTGCACTAGAATCACTGTAGATTAGAGTGTCACTGCACTAGAATCACTGTAGATTAGAGCGTCACTGCACTAGAATCACTGTAGATTAGAGTGTCACTGCACTAGAAACACTGTAGATTAGAGCGTCACTGCACTAGAATCACTGTAGATTAGAGTGTCACTGCACTAGAATCACTGTAGATTAGAGTGTCACTGCACTAGAATCACTGTAGATTAGAGCGTCACTGCACTAGAAACACTGTAGATTAGAGCGTCACTGCACTAGAATCACTGTAGATTAGAGTGTCACTGCACTAGAATCACTGTAGATTAGAGCGTCACTGCACTAGAATCACTGTAGATTAGAGTGTCAATGCACTAGAATCACTGTAGATTAGAGCGTCAGTGCACTAGAATCACTGTAGATTAGAGTGTCACTGCACTAGAATCACTGTAGATTAGAGCGTCAGTGCACTAGAATCACTGTAGATTAGAGCGTCAATGCACTAGAATCACTGTAGATTAGAGTGTCACTGCACTAGAATCACTGTAGATTAGAGCGTCAATGCACTGGAATCACTGTAGATTAGAGTGTCAATGCACTAGAATCACTGTAGATTAGAGCGTCAATGCACTAGAATCACTGTAGATTAGAGCGTCAATGCACTGGAATCACTGTAGATTAGAGCGTCACTGCACTAGAATCACTGTAGATTAGAGCGTCAATGCACTGGAATCACTGTAGATTAGAGCGTCAGTGCACTAGAATCACTGTAGATTAGAGCGTCACTGCACTAGAATCACTGTAGATTAGAGCGTCACTGCACTAGAATCACTGTAGATTAGAGTGTCACTGCACTAGAATCACTGTAGATTAGAGCGTCAATGCACTAGAATCACTGTAGATTAGAGCGTCAATGCACTAGAATCACTGTAGATTAGAGCGTCAGTGCACTAGAATCACTGTAGATTAGAGCGTCACTGCACTGGAATCACTGTAGATTAGAGTGTCACTGCACTAGAATCACTGTAGATTAGAGTGTCACTGCACTAGAATCACTGTAGATTAGAGTGTCACTGCACTAGAATCACTGTAGATTAGAGTGTCACTGCACTAGAAACACTGTAGATTAGAGCGTCATTGCACTAGAATCACTGTAGATTAGAGTGTCACTGCACTAGAATCACTGTAGATTAGAGTGTCACTGCACTAGAATCACTGTAGATTAGAGTGTCATTGCACTAGAAACACTGTAGATTAGAGTGTCACTGCACTAGAATCACTGTAGATTAGAGCGTCAATGCACTAGAATCACTGTAGATTAGAGCGTCACTGCACTAGAATCACTGTAGATTAGAGTGTCAATGCACTAGAATCACTGTAGATTAGAGTGTCAATGCACTAGAATCACTGTAGATTAGAGTGTCAGTGCACTAGAATCACTGTAGATTAGAGTGTCACTGCACTAGAATCACTGTAGATTAGAGCGTCACTGCACTAGAATCACTGTAGATTAGAGTGTCAATGCATTAGAATCACTGTAGATTAGAGTGTCAATGCACTAGAATCACTGTAGATTAGAGTGTCAGTGCACTAGAATCACTGTAGATTAGAGCGTCAATGCACTAGAATCACTGTAGATTAGAGTGTCAGTGCACTAGAATCACTGTAGATTAGAGTGTCAATGCACTAGAATCACTGTAGATTAGAGTGTCAATGCACTAGAATCACTGTAGATTAGAGCATCAATGCACTAGAATCACTGTAGATTAGAGCGTCAATGCACTAGAATCACTGTAGATTAGAGTATCAGTGCACTAGAATCACTGTAGATTAGAGCGTCACTGCACTAGAATCACTGTAGATTAGAGCGTCAATGCACTAGAATCACTGTAGATTAGAGCGTCACTGCACTAGAATGACTGTAGATTAGAGCGTCAGTGCACTAGAATCACTGTAGATTAGAGCGTCAATGCACTAGAATCACTGTAGATTAGAGTGTCAATGCACTAGAATCACTGTAGTTTAGAGTGTCAATGCACTAGAATCACTGTAGATTAGAGCGTCAATGCACTAGAATCACTGTAGATTAGAGCGTCAATGCAGTAGAATCACTGTAGATTAGAGTGTCAATGCACTAGAATCACTGTAGATTAGAGTGTCAATGCACTAGAATCACTGTAGATTAGAGCGTCACTGCACTAGAATCACTGTAGATTAGAGTGTCAATGCACTAGAATCACTGTAGTTTAGAGCATCAATGCACTAGAATCACTGTAGATTAGAGCGTCAATGCACTAGAATCACTGTAGATTAGAGTGTCAATGCAGTAGAATCACTGTAGATTAGAGTGTCAATGCAGTAGAATCACTGTAGATTAGAGCGTCACTGCACTAGAATCACTGTAGATTAGAGTGTCAATGCACTAGAATCACTGTAGTTTAGAGCATCAGTGCACTAGAATCACTGTAGATTAGAGCATCAATGCACTAGAATCACTGTAGATTAGAGCGTCAATGCACTAGAATCACTGTACATTAGAGTGTCAATGCACTAGAATCACTGTAGATTAGAGCGTCAATGCACTAGAATCACTGCAGATTAGAGCGTCAATGCAGTAGAATCACTGTAGATTAGAGTGTCATTGCACTAGAATCATTGTAGATTAGAGTGTCACTGCACTAGAATCACTGTAGATTAGAGTGTCAATGCACTAGAATCACTGTAGATTAGTGTGTCACTGCACTAGAATCACTGTAGATTAGAGTGTCAATGCACTAGAATCACTGTAGATTAGAGTGTCACTGCACTAGAATCACTGTAGATTAGAGTGTCACTGCACTAGAATCACTGTAGATTAGAGTGTCAATGCACTAGAATCACTGTAGATTAGTGTGTCACTGCACTAGAATCACTGTAGATTAGAGTGTCAATGCACTAGAATCACTGTAGATTAGAGTGTCACTGCACTAGAATCACTGTAGATTAGAGCATCAATGCACTAGAATCACTGTAGATTAGAGCGTCAATGCACTAGAATCACTGTAGATTAGAGCGTCAATGCACTAGAATCACTGTAGATTAGAGTGTTAATGCACTGGAATCACTGTAGATTAGAGCGTCAATGCACTAGAATCACTGTAGATTAGAGCGTCACTGCACTAGAATCACTGTAGATTAGAGGATCACTGCACTAGAATCACTGTAGATTAGAGCATCACTGCACTACAATCACTGTAGATTAGAGCGTCAATGCACTAGAATCACTGTAGATTAGAGTGTCAATGCAGTAGAATCACTGTAGATTAGAGTGTCACTGCACTAGAATCACTGTAGATTAGAGTGTCAATGCAGTAGAAACACTGTAGATTAGAGTGTCACTGCACTAGAATCACTGTAGATTACAGCGTCAATGCACTAGAATCACTGTAGATTAGAGCGTCACTGCACTAGAATCACTGTAGATTAGAGTGTCAATGCACTAGAATCACTGTAGATTAGAGTGTCAATGCACTAGAATCACTGTAGATTAGAGTGTCAGTGCACTAGAATCACTGTAGATTAGAGTGTCACTGCACTAGAATCACTGTAGATTAGAGCGTCACTGCACTAGAATCACTGTAGATTAGAGTGTCAATGCATTAGAATCACTGTAGATTAGAGTGTCAATGCACTAGAATCACTGTAGATTAGAGTGTCAGTGCACTAGAATCACTGTAGATTAGAGCGTCAATGCACTAGAATCACTGTAGATTAGAGTGTCAGTGCACTAGAATCACTGTAGATTAGAGTGTCAATGCACTAGAATCACTGTAGATTAGAGTGTCAATGCACTAGAATCACTGTAGATTACAGCATCAATGCACTAGAATCACTGTAGATTAGAGCGTCAATGCACTAGAATCACTGTAGATTAGAGTGTCAGTGCACTAGAATCACTGTAGATTAGAGCGTCACTGCACTAGAATCACTGTAGATTAGAGCGTCAATGCACTAGAATCACTGTAGATTAGAGCGTCACTGCACTAGAATGACTGTAGATTAGAGCGTCAGTGCACTAGAATCACTGTAGATTAGAGCGTCAATGCACTAGAATCACTGTAGATTAGAGTGTCAATGCACTAGAATCACTGTAGTTTAGAGTGTCAATGCACTAGAATCACTGTAGATTAGAGCGTCAATGCACTAGAATCACTGTAGATTAGAGCGTCAATGCAGTAGAATCACTGTAGATTAGAGTGTCAATGCACTAGAATCACTGTAGATTAGAGTGTCAATGCACTAGAATCACTGTAGATTAGAGCGTCACTGCACTAGAATCACTGTAGATTAGAGTGTCAATGCACTAGAATCACTGTAGTTTAGAGCATCAATGCACTAGAATCACTGTAGATTAGAGCGTCAGTGAACTAGAATCACTGTAGATTAGAGTGTCAATGCAGTAGAATCACTGTAGATTAGAGTGTCAATGCAGTAGAATCACTGTAGATTAGAGCGTCACTGCACTAGAATCACTGTAGATTAGAGTGTCAATGCACTAGAATCACTGTAGTTTAGAGCATCAGTGCACTAGAATCACTGTAGATTAGAGCATCAATGCACTAGAATCACTGTAGATTAGAGCGTCAATGCACTAGAATCACTGTACATTAGAGTGTCAATGCACTAGAATCACTGTAGATTAGAGCGTCAATGCACTAGAATCACTGCAGATTAGAGCGTCAATGCAGTAGAATCACTGTAGATTAGAGTGTCATTGCACTAGAATCATTGTAGATTAGAGTGTCACTGCACTAGAATCACTGTAGATTAGAGTGTCAATGCACTAGAATCACTGTAGATTAGTGTGTCACTGCACTAGAATCACTGTAGATTAGAGTGTCAATGCACTAGAATCACTGTAGATTAGAGCGTCACTGCACTAGAATCACTGTAGATTAGAGTGTCACTGCACTAGAATCACTGTAGATTAGAGTGTCAATGCACTAGAATCACTGTAGATTAGTGTGTCACTGCACTAGAATCACTGTAGATTAGAGTGTCAATGCACTAGAATCACTGTAGATTAGAGTGTCACTGCACTAGAATCACTGTAGATTAGAGCATCAATGCACTAGAATCACTGTAGATTAGAGCGTCAATGCACTAGAATCACTGTAGATTAGAGCGTCAATGCACTAGAATCACTGTAGATTAGAGTGTTAATGCACTGGAATCACTGTAGATTAGAGCGTCAATGCACTAGAATCACTGTAGATTAGAGCGTCACTGCACTAGAATCACTGTAGATTAGAGGATCACTGCACTAGAATCACTGTAGATTAGAGCATCACTGCACTAGAATCACTGTAGATTAGAGCGTCAATGCACTAGAATCACTGTAGATTAGAGTGTCAATGCAGTAGAATCACTGTAGATTAGAGTGTCACTGCACTAGAATCACTGTAGATTAGAGTGTCAATGCAGTAGAATCACTGTAGATTAGAGTGTCACTGCACTAGAATCACTGTAGATTAGAGCGTCAATGCACTAGAATCACTGTAGATTAGAGTGTTAATGCACTGGAATCACTGTAGATTAGAGCGTCAATGCACTGGAATCACTGTAGATTAGAGTGTCAATGCAGTAGAATCACTGTAGATTAGAGCGTCACTGCACTAGAATCACTGTAGATTAGAGTGTCAGTGCACTAGAATCACTGTAGTTTAGAGCATCAGTGCACTAGAATCACTGTAGATTAGAGCATCAATGCACTAGAATCACTGTAGATTAGAGCGTCAATGCACTAGAATCACTGTACATTAGAGTGTCAATGCACTAGAATCACTGTAGATTAGAGCGTCAATGCACTAGAATCACTGCAGATTAGAGCGTCAATGCAGTAGAATCACTGTAGATTAGAGTGTCATTGCACTAGAATCACTGTAGATTAGAGTGTCAGTGCACTAGAATCACTGTAGATTAGAGCGTCAATGCACTAGAATCACTGTAGATTAGAGTGTCAATGCACTAGAATCACTGTAGATTAGAGCGTCACTGCACTAGAATGACTGTAGATTAGAGTGTCAGTGCACTAGAATCACTGTAGATTAGAGCGTCAATGCACTAGAATCACTGTAGATTAGAGTGTCAATGCACTAGAATCACTGTAGTTTAGAGTGTCAATGCACTAGAATCACTGTAGATTAGAGCGTCAATGCACTAGAATCACTGTAGATTAGAGCGTCAATGCAGTAGAATCACTGTAGATTAGAGTGTCAATGCACTAGAATCACTGTAGATTAGAGCGTCACTGCACTAGAATCACTGTAGATTAGAGTGTCAATGCACTAGAATCACTGTAGTTTAGAGCATCAATGCACTAGAATCACTGTAGATTAGAGCGTCAATGCACTAGAATCACTGTAGATTAGAGTGTCAATGCAGTAGAATCACTGTAGATTAGAGTGTCAATGCAGTAGAATCACTGTAGATTAGAGTGTCAATGCACTAGAATCACTGTAGTTTAGAGCATCAGTGCACTAGAATCACTGTAGATTAGAGCATCAATGCACTAGAATCACTGTAGACTAGAGCGTCAATGCACTAGAATCACTGTACATTAGAGTGTCAATGCACTAGAATCACTGTAGATTAGAGCGTCAATGCACTAGAATCACTGCAGATTAGAGCGTCAATGCAGTAGAATCACTGTAGATTAGAGTGTCATTGCACTAGAATCACTGTAGATTAGAGTGTCACTGCACTAGAATCACTGTAGATTAGAGTGTCAATGCACTAGAATCACTGTAGATTAGTGTGTCACTGCACTAGAATCACTGTAGATTAGAGTGTCAATGCACTAGAATCACTGTAGATTAGAGTGTCACTGCACTAGAATCACTGTAGATTAGAGTGTCACTGCACTAGAATCACTGTAGATTAGAGTGTCAATGCACTAGAATCACTGTAGATTAGTGTGTCACTGCACTAGAATCACTGTAGATTAGAGTGTCAATGCACTAGAATCACTGTAGATTAGAGTGTCACTGCACTAGAATCACTGTAGATTAGAGCATCAATGCACTAGAATCACTGTAGATTAGAGCGTCAATGCACTAGAATCACTGTAGATTAGAGCGTCAATGCACTAGAATCACTGTAGATTAGAGTGTTAATGCACTGGAATCACTGTAGATTAGAGCGTCAATGCACTAGAATCACTGTAGATTAGAGCGTCACTGCACTAGAATCACTGTAGATTAGAGGATCACTGCACTAGAATCACTGTAGATTAGAGCATCACTGCACTAGAATCACTGTAGATTAGAGCGTCAATGCACTAGAATCACTGTAGATTAGAGTGTCAATGCACTAGAATCACTGTAGATTAGAGTGTCACTGCACTAGAATCACTGTAGATTAGAGTGTCAATGCAGTAGAATCACTGTAGATTAGAGTGTCACTGCACTAGAATCACTGTAGATTAGAGCGTCAATGCACTAGAATCACTGTAGATTAGAGTGTTAATGCACTGGAATCACTGTAGATTAGAGCGTCAATGCACTGGAATCACTGTAGATTAGAGCGTCAATGCACTAGAATCACTGTAGATTAGAGCGTTAATGCACTGGAATCACTGTAGATTAGAGCGTCAATGCACTAGAATCACTGTAGATTAGAGTGTCAATGCACTAGAATCACTGTAGATTAGAGTGTCAGTGCACTAGAATCACTGTAGATTAGTGTGTCACTACACTGGAATCACTGTAGATTAGAGTGTCAGTGCACTAGAATCACAATAGGTTAGAGTGTCAATGCACTGGAATCACTGTAGATTACAGTGTCAGTGCACTAGAATCACTGTAGATTAGAGTGTCAATGCATTAGAATCACTGTAGATTAGAGTGTCAATGCACTGGAATCACTGTAGATTAGAGCATCAATGCACTAGAATCACTGTAGATTAGAGTGTCAATGCACTAGAATCACTGTAGATTAGAGTGTCAATGCACTGGAATCACTGTAGATTAGAGTGTCAGTACACTAGAATCACAATAGGTTAGAGTGTCAATGCACTAGAATCACTGCTGCTTACTAGAGCTAGTCGGCAGAATTATTACCGCATTCATGATATTTATAGACTTCTCCAGGAATGTCAGGCAGGAAACCGCCCAGACATCTTTCCATAGTGACGTCTGTGCACCTGCACTGTCAGTCCCAGCCGGCTGTAGGAGGCATTGCTAGGAGCCGTTCAACTCCAAAAGGGACTGACAGCCTAGGTGCGCAGATATCACTTTGGAAAGATGTCTGCGCGGTTTCCTGCCTGTCATTCCCGGAGCAGCCTATAAATCTCATGAACGCGGTAATAATTCTGGCGACTAGCTCTACTAAGCAGCTAGTCAACAGATGGGTAATTATTTGGGGCAATGTTTCTAAGGGGGTGGTAATTCCGCTTTGCAATGTACTTCCCTCCTGCACTTTGTTGAACCCCTTCATGTAGTTGAATGTGTCTACCATATCCCCTCTCTCTTCTCTCCTCCTAGCTATACATGTTCAGATCATTTAGTCTATCCTGATATTTATTATCCTGTAAACCAGTCACCATTTTAGTAGCCCTTCTCCGAACTCTCTCTAGAGTATCTATATCCTTCTAGAGGTGGGGTCTCCAGTACTGTACACAGTCATGTAACCCTTGGCTGCAGGATAGTGCAGAGTGAATGGGCCTCCTTGGTAGTTAAACCCATGGCTGAGCCATATTGCAAGATAAAACAATTTCATCTTTAATTCACAGATGGGACCAATTGTATCTTGTGAAGAGTCAGTTCAACAGCAATCCTTTATGTTAGGAGTCAATTATTGTAACTTACTGTCCTCCCCAGTAGATTTTTGTTGTCACCACATAACTGGAACGTCTGTCAAAGGAAAGGGATAGAAGTCAGATAGATTAGGGAGGTAGATAGAAAGAGAACGGACTGATTATATCAGTAGATACAAAAAGAACTGACTGATTAGATTAGTAAATAGAAAAGAGAACGGACTGATTAGACCAGTAGATGGATATACGGATCAAAAGATTAGATAGGTAGATGTATAGAGAGGAAGAGACGGACAGATTGGATGGATGCATAGAGAATGAGAGGGGGGAAGATATAGAGATAATAGATAAAAACATGAACATAGATTGCATAGGAAAACATAGGCCATACGCACGTTTGGTTGAAAAAAGGAAAAAGACTTATTAAATTGTTTTTAAAAGGACAGGCAAACAGATTATGCAGCTAGGGCGGCCAGATATTTAGATTAGATAGTAGATACAAGGATGGGCAGACATATAGATTAGATAGTAGATACAAGGATGGACAGATACATAGATTAGATACTAGATACAAGGATGGGCAGATATATAGATTAGATACTAGATACAAGGATGGGCAGATATATAGATTAGATAGTAGATACAAGAATGGACAGATATATAGATTAGATACTAGATACAAGAATGGACAGATATATAGATTAGATACTAGATACAAGGATGGACAGACATATAGATTAGAGAGTAGATACAAGGATGGGCAGCTATATAGATTAGATAGTAGATACAAGGATGGGCAGATATATAGATTACAGAGTAGATACAAGGATGGACAGATATATAGATTAGAGAGTAGATACAAGGATGGACAGATATATAGATTAGACAGCAGATACAAGGATTGATAGACATATAGATTAGAGAGTAGATATGAGGATGGGCAGCTATATAGATTAGATAGTAGATACAAGGATGGGCAGATATATAGATTAGAGAGTAGATACAAGGATGGACAGATATATAGATTAGAGAGTAGATACAAGGATGGACAGATATATAGATTAGACAGCAGATACAAGGATGGATAGACATATAGATTAGAGAGTAGATATGAGGATGGAAAGATATATAGATTAGACAGTAGATACAAGGATGGACAGATATATAGATTAGATAGTAGATACAAGAATGGACAGATATATAGATTAGATAGTAGATACAAGAATGGACAGACATATAGATTAGATAGTAGATACAAGGATGGACAGATATATAGATTAGATAGTAGATACAAGGATGGGCAGCTATATAGATTAGATAGTAGATACAAGGATGGGCAGATATATAGATTAGAGAGTAGATACAAGGATGGACAGATATATAGATTAGACAGCAGATACAAGGATGGATAGACATATAGATTAGAGAGTAGATATGAGGATGGACAGATATATAGATTAGACAGTAGATACAAGGATGGACAGATATATAGATTAGATAGTAGATACAAGGATGTACAGATATATAGATTAGATAGTAGATACAAGGATGGACAGACATATAGATTAGAGAGTAGACACAAAGATGGACAGACATATAGATTAGATAGTAGATACAAGGATGGACAGATATATAGATTAGATAGTAGACACAAGGATGGGCAGATATATAGATTAGAGAGTAGACACAAGGATGGGCAGATATATAGATTAGATAGTAGATACAAGGATGGACAGACATATAGATTAGAGAGTAGACACAAAAATGGACAGACATATAGATTAGATAGTAGACACAAGGATGGGCAGATATATAGATTAGATAGTAGATACAAGGATGGGCAGATATATAGATTAGATAGTAGATACAAGGATGGGTAGACATATAGATTAGAGAGTAGATACAAGGATGGACAGATACATAGATTAGATAGTAGATACAAGGATGGGAAGACATATAGATTAGATAGTAGATACAAGGAATGACAGATATATAGATTAGATAGTAGATACAAGGATGGGTAGACATATAGATTAGAGAGTAGATACAAGGATGGACAGATACATAGATTAGATAGTAGATACAAGGATGGGCAGACATATAGATTAGATAGTAGATACAAGGATGGACAGATATATAGATTAGATAGTAGATACAAGGATGGACAGATATATAGATTAGATAGTAGATACAAGGATGGACAGACATAGATTAGAGAGTAGACACAAAGATGGACAGACATATAGATTAGATAGTAGATACAAGGATGAACAGATATATAGATTAGATAGTAGACACAAGGGTGGACAGATATATAGATTAGATACTAGATACAAGAATGGGCAGATATATAGATCAGATAGTAGATACAAGGATGGGCAGATATATAGATTAGATAGTAGATACAAGGGTGGGCAGATATATAGATTAGATAGTAGATACAAGGGTGGGCAGACATATAGATTAGATAGTAGATACCAGGGTGGGCAGATATATAGATTAGATAGTAGATACAAGGATGGGCAGATATATAAATAGTAGATATAAGGACAGAAAGACAGATAGATTAGATAATAGATGCAAGGACTGACAGGTGGACAAAGCAGTAGATACAAAGACAGACAGTTGAATTAGATAATAGATGCAAGGACAGACAGACAGAAGGATTATGTAGTAGATACAAGGACGTGACTGGGTATTAGATTGAAGGATAGACACACAGACAAATGGATTAGATAGCAGATACAAGGACATACAGACAGAATAGTAAGGTATTGGAACAGATGATAGATAGACCCCTCACCTCCATTCTTTCTTTTTAAGGATATTTCCCAGAGTCCTCTCTGCTCTGTAAAGTACATAAAATGGAGATTATGAGGGAGTGTGTGAGGAAGTGCCTGTTGTCTCTACTGCGCATGACGGCTTCTGACAAACACACAGCGAATTATTTTGTAGAATTTGTCTAATTTCTCTGTCTCTTTCTCTCATTTTCTCACCCACCCCCCTCTTTTCTCACTATCCCTCCTTCCTATCTCATCCTCTTTCTTCTATGTGTATGAGAACATCAAAATATCAAGACAAGAGGAATCGTGCTGAGTGCGTTGTGGGGACAGAGACATTTTCTACTGTTCATATTCAGATTTAAATAATTCATTTATTGAGTCAACATTATATTGCACTGCGGTACCTTATGTCTTTCTTTCACTATCTCTCATATACACACATATACCCACTCTCTCTCCTCTCTCTCTCACACACACACAAAAGTACAGAACCTCTCTCTCATACAAAGACGCACAATATCTCTCTCACACACAGTTCTCACACATATACATCTCTCTCACACACACTGTTCTCACGCATATACATCTCTCAAACACACTGTTCTCACGCATATACATCTCTCTCACACACACTATTATTCTCACACATATACACCTCTCTCACACACACTCTCATTCTCTATGTCACACACAAACACACACACACGCACTCTCTCACACATGCCACAAACATGTCTCTTTCACACACATTCTCATTCTGTCACACACACACACAAACATACACACACACACACACACACACACACACAAGCACTCTCTCCCACATGCCACACACACTCTGTCTCTCTCTCTCACATACACACATCTCTTTCTTTCACAAACACACACTCTCTCTCATGCAAAGACACACGCTATCTCTCTCACTCTCACACACACACGCAGACCATATGTTTCTCACACATAGACACATCTCTCACTCTCTCGCACGCACACACTCACATACACACTGTATTTTTCTTTCACACATACACACTCCCTTACACATGTCACACATACGCTGTCTCTCTCACACACACTGTCACTCTCTGTCTCACACACATACGTACACACACAAACACATACATACACCCTAATGAATGTGGCGATGTCTCTAGCACCCAAAGGGTTAAGTAATAACTATACCTTCCCCCCCTTTTAAAATAAACGTACATTAAATCATCTACAAAGAATATTGAAATCACACAGGCAGTTTACCCAATGCTAAGTGTTACATCAACTGCAGAATGAGATGGTAATGGTGTCTTCACACCTATCTAGTGGTGAATTTCATTACCAGGTTTCACACACAGAGCCCACTGTACTGTGCTTCCCCATATCACAGGGGTAAGGGGATACAGAGGGTTCCACAGAGTGACGTATACAGATCTGTGTGTGACTGTGTTGAGCCCCTTCCGTTCAGTGACCCCGCACAGCTGGACTCTTTACCTTGTTATTAAAATGACCCTGCTCACCCTATATATTTCACTCTCCTATCACGCTCTCTTTTTCCACATTCCCCGTGGATTTTTTAACATTTCCTCATTTTTATCATTATTCAAATATTTTTCTCTCGGACCCCCCTCTCTCTGTGCCCTCCCCCCATTGTCCTTACCTCCCGGCAGCATACACCTCTGCCGTATCAAACAGGTTGACTCCGTGCTCGTAGGCCACACTCATAATATTTTCTGCCACCTGGACGAGAGGTATAAACAGGCTTAACAGATGACTCATTAACCCGTTGAGTGCCATAGGGGAGCCCAACTTTTTGCGAAGCAAAGGGATAATGTATTGCAGGCAGAGCAAATACCCCATTTGTAATGCTTTGGTGAACTCTCTAACATTCAGTGGATTAAAAACCCCGATTTAAATCAATGGGCTGTTTTATCTGTCATACACTTTGGTAAACTTGTTTTGATGCAGAATTGCTCCATTGTCCCAAAGTGTCCTTCAGATACCCTCCCCTACCCATATCAGTCCCAGTCTCACACTCTTTCCTCCCCAGCCACAATCAACCCCATGCTTTTCCTCCCATCCATTTCTCGGATTACTGTCTAATCCCTTTAATGCTGTAATGCCGAACACTCACCAGATATTGCTGAACTGCAACTCCTGTCATTCTCTATAGTCCAACAGCTGGGGAGACCCAGCAGAGGATGATGGGAGTTGTAATCAACTTAGCTGGAGGGCCTAAGGTTTGCCTCTAGTGCTTTGATGATATGTATTTGTATGTTTCATAATACTGGCCCAGCTATACATGTTCAGATCCTTTAGTCTATCCTGATATTTCTTATCCTGTAAATCAGTCACCATTTTAGTAGCCCTTCTCTGAATTTTCTCTGGAGTATCTATATCCTTCTGGAGATGGGGTCTCCAGTACTGTACACAATACTCTAGGTGAGGTCTAACTAGAGATCTGTAGAGTGGCATGACCACTTCCTTTTTTCTGCTACTAATGCACCTAGCTATACAACCCAGCACCCTGCTTGCATTTCCCACCACTTCGTTACATTGCCTGCCTACCTTTAAGTCAACGGAAATGATTGCTCCCAAATCCCTTTCCTCTGTTGTCTCTGACAGCATAGTACCGTTAATAATATATTCTGCCTCTGCATTTTTATGTCCCAAGTGTATTATTTTACATTTATCAACATTAAACTGCAGCTGCCACATTCTTGTCCATTCTTCTAATTTACCTAAATCAATTGTCATTTGGCTTATTTCCCCAGGAATGTCTACCCTGTTGCAGATCTTTGTATCATCTGCAAATAGGCATACTTTACCTTGAAGACCTTTTTCTATATCACTAATAAAAATATTAAACAGTATGGGCCCCAGTACAGATCCCAGAGGTACTCCACTAGTAACATGACCTTCGTCCGAATATTCTCCATTGACTACCACCCTCTTTCTCCTGTCACTCAGCCATTGCCTTATCCATTTAACTATTTTTGCATCCAGGCCCAAACACTGCAATTTATTACTGAGTCTTCTATGACGGACAGTGTCAAATGCTTTACTGAAATCTAGATAAGCTATATCTACTGCTCCCCCTTGGACTTTTATTTAGATATCTAGCCAATGAGATCACTCCAGCTTAGAGACAGACAACCTCCGTCATCGGAGGATGCTGGGTAGTGGGACGGGAGCAGCCTCTGTGCGGCAAGCAGGAAGTAGGCTGCTGGGCACCTTTTAAACTTGAATTTTTGCATAGATAATGTTTTTTTTTCAAAAATGACTCACATATTAAACTTTTTCGCTAAATGCTCTATCTAATGCGCATTAGATATCTATATGTGATAGGTCCACTTTAAAGGTGAGGTCTGCTCAGCCTAACTATGTATATTGTTGACTGCCATAGAGTATCAGTTGGCTAAAGGCTGTGGTCCTTTGAAATCAACTTCAGTTTAAGTTATCTTTGTTTTAAAGGGATAGTAATACTTCATTTCAACTTTATTTTATTTGTAGGCATTAAAAAAACTTGAAGAATGATATAAGTCTTATCTCTGAAACCTTTATGGTTTAAGAGATATTCGCAAACAAAGTATCCCCCCCCCTGTTCAACCAGATCAGAAGGGAGGTGCCCAGGTAGACTGCAGAGAGGGACAATCTTCAATTAAGATAAGGGAAAAACCTGAAAAACTTGTTAATGGAGGCAGGGCTTTCATTATTCTCATAGGAAGAAGATTGTCCCCTTCTGTTATCTGTCTGGTCTATGGACTGGATTCCACATCTGAGAAGAGATGGCTTACACTAGGTAAAAGGGGCGGGAGGGGGAACTTTGCTTGTGAATATCTCATAAACCATAAAGGTTTGAGAGATAAGACTTATATCATTCTTCATGTTTTTTTAATGCCTACAAAATAAAATAAAGTTAAAACGAAGTATTACTATCCCTTTAAAGCCAAGTGAATGGTATTAACACTTTGAGTGCCATTGAAGTAGCCAATGCATTGCGCTACCTCCCTGGGACTCAGAGAAGGGATGTGATGACAATTCTATCCATTGCCACTTTTATCTCAGCGGTACCCGAGTGCCCCCCTTACCTCATCTGTGATCTGGGAACCAAACGTTACCCAAGTACCTGCAGGAGAGAGAGAGAGCAGGAAAGAAGAATTAAGGGAAGCGTTATAGATAATACAGCTATGCCTTCCTTCCCTGTAATATTATTCCTCCCTTTCACTCCAAACTGCTCTGTTTCTGGACCTCATTGCACCTTTAACCCCTTGAGTTCCAAAGAGACATGTGCAACGCATTGCGTCACCCCCTCTTGTACTCAAGTGGTCAATTTATTCCTACACTGGAAAAGCCATTTTACTTCCTCTAATGCACCCCAGTCACACTCATCAGTATTCCTCCATGATACTGTCAGGTACCGGAAACCCTAAGCACTTAGACCTTATGTATCCACCCCTCACTTCCTCATACTTTGTGTATGTGTGTGTATATGTGTGTGTGTGTATGTGTGTGTGTCTGTGAGTGTCTATATCTCTCAAGTGTCCCTCTTCAGGAGAAATTAGTGCACATAACTCCCATGTGTCCCTCTTTAGGAGATATTAGGGCTTCATACCTCCCAAGTGTCCCTCTTTAGGAGATATTAGGGCTCCATACCTCCCAAGTGTCCGTCTTTAGAAGATATTAGTGCACATAACTCCCATGTGTCCCTCTTTAGTAGATATTAGGGGTCCATACCTCCCAAGTGTCCCTCTTTAGGAGATATTAGGTATTCAAACCTCCCAAGTGTCCCTTTTTAGGAGATATTAGGGTCCATACCTCACAAGTTTCTCTCTTTAGGAGATATTAGGGGTCCATACCTCACAAGTGTCCCTCTTTAGGAGATATTAGGGATTAATACCTCCCAAGTGTTTGAATATTTGTGTTTGAATGTGTGCGTATGTGTGTGTGTCAATGTGTTTGTGTGTATAAGTATTTGCATGTATATGTGTGTGTGTATACGTATGTATATTTCTATGTGTGAATATATGTGTATGTGTGGGATGTGCGTTATGTGTGTATATATCTTTGCACATAAGTGTTTGTGTACACACATACCTGTAGAACTGAGGTTCTCAGCCCGTGCCCTCAGTGGCCACTAACAGACCAGGACTTAGGAATTTCCCTGCTAGAACACAAGTGTGTTGATCAGAGGCTCAGTCATATTGATTAACTCACCTGTGCTCTTAAAAGGAAATTCTAAAATCCTGAGAGCACAGGATGAGAACCACTGCTATACAGTGCCAGACCATTGTAGAGACATTTTAACCCTTTGAGTGCCAGGTGGTAAGCAATGCATTGCATCCCCTCTGGTATTGAAATGGATAAGTTACTCTTTCTGTAACTGAATGATTTAGAAGAAGATGAAAGTATTTTTTACACAGACTAATTTAACAGATTTATACAGAAGTTTATACCCACATTACTGTGGGTTTTATTGATGTGGAGCAATCTGATACACAGGTATATACACCACACAGTGTGATCTCCTAAATAGAGGAGCAGAGGGATTTGGGTGTTACACAGGGACTGTCCCTCCTATACTGTATAGTGCCAGTGCTTATACACAGACACATGCAGACTGTATACTATACAGCAGAGGTTCGCAGCCCATGTCCTCAGTGGCCACTAACAGGCCAGGACTTAGGAATTTCCCTGCTAGAACACAAGTGTGTTGATCAGAGGCTCAGTTGTATTGATTAACTCACCTGTGCTCTTATAAGGAAATTCTAAAATCCTGGCCTGTTAATAGCCACTGAGAGCACAGGTTGAGAACCACTGCTGTAGAACATATGTATGTGTGTGTGAGCGTGTTTATATGTGTACATGTACCTGTGTTGAGATAAAAGAGAGAGTGGGGGAGGGAAGTGAGATTGATGGAGAGGAGAAATCGGGTCACGTATATTACAGGAGAGAAAAATGAGGATTTATAAGGAATAAAGCAAACAGATGGAGTGAAGGAGAGGAAAGACGACAGGGAAGGAACAGGAATGCAGAGTATGGGCCCCATAGTAGAAGGGGTACCAAGTATCATGAATGTCTCACACCTATGCAAAATCCGTGTCCCAAACAGTCGACACTTAAATAGAGAATAACACCTAAATATGAACTGGTTCTAGAAACCATGTTCATGGTCTGAACTCCAAGATAGCAGCTGAAAAAAAGTATTCTAAAATGGGGTCCTAAATATGTTTTTTTCTGAACCCTAGTCCCCCCCCACCAGGGCCAGATTTGCCATTAGGCAAAGTAGGCACCTACCTACAGGTGCAAGCCATTGAGGGGCGCCTGCCATTCAAATTTTTTTTTTTTTTTAAATCTTCTTTAAAAAAAAAAAAAAAAAAACTAGCCACCTCAATGGCTGCGCCGGCGGCACAGACTCACATTGCCCCCCCCCCCATTGTCTATTTCCTATCTCCCCAGAAGGACAGGTCTGTGCCTCCTTTGGCACAGTCCTGTAGGTGCTGAGCTCCCTCGTTGCCTCATCATCTCCCAGCGCTCTGCATTCCTGAATAGGAGACCGCGCGGGAGCTCCATCAGGTACAAGACTGTGCCAAAGGAGGCACATACAGATCTCCTACCAGGGTGATAGGAAACGGACAACGGGGGGGGGAGGCAATGTGAGGGCAACATGGAGATGGTGGGAGCATGTTGGAGCTAATGGGGGGGCAAGTTGGAGCCGATGGAGGGCAATATGGAGATGGTGGGGGCAAGTTGGAGCTGATGGGGGCAACGTGAGGGCAATATAGTATATGGAGATGATGGGGGCAATTTGAGGGCAATATGGAGATGATGGGGGGCAACGCGGAGATTAGGAGCATTGTGAGATGTAAATCCAGCCCTGCCCCCCCCCACACACACCTTTTTTAATCAAGCTTTAAAATTTAAAGGGATAGTAATGTTTCATAATAAAAGCAGCTCTAATTAATCATCATAGTATTTGGACCTTGGAGAGTGTTATTTCAGTTCTGTCAGAGTTGTAGTTCAAGAGTAATTCAATGACAAAGTATCCCCCTCCCTCCCCTTTTACTGATGTAACACTGCTCAGCCAGATCAGAAGGGAGGTGCCCAGGTAGATTGCAGAGAGGGACAATCTTCAATTAAGATAAGGGAAAAACCTGAAAAACTTGTCAAGGGGGGCAGGGCTTTCATTGTTCTCATAGGAAGAAGATTGTCCCCTGTTGTTATCTGTCTGGTCTATGGACTGCATTCCACATCTGAGAAGAGATGGCTTACACTAGGTAAAAGGGGCGGGAGGGGAAACTTTGCTTGTGAATATCTCTCAAACCATAAAGGTTTGAGAGATAAGACTTATATTGTTCAGTTCGCTCCATTCTGACTGCAGGCGTGAGTCACTATAATTACTTCATCGGTATGGTCTACAACGTGTACCTGGCTTGCAAGCACAGGTTGTAGACCATTCCGATTAAGTAATTATAGTTATATGTCTAGATAATAATGCTCCTGAAGAGCCGCCGTCTGGTCCCGGAAGCATATCTATCTATCTATCTATCTATCTATCTCATATCTATCTATCTATCTATCTATCTATCTATCTATCTATCTATCTATCCCATACCTATCTATCTATTTATCTATCTTTCTATTATCTACCTCTTATCTATCTATCTAGCTATCTATCTATTTATCCCATATCTATCAATCTATCTATCTATCTATCTATCTATCTATCTCATATCTATCTATCTATTTCTTATCTATCTATCTAATATCACTTCTCACTCCCACCCACTGACTGGCAGTTCATGTGGCAGGAGGCACTTACACCCAATAGCACTTTCACCTTCTGTATCCACCTTTCCTTCCTCTAGACTGTAAGCTCTCAGGAACAGGGGGCCCTATGATCCTTCTGTTCTCCATAGTTGTACTATTTAATATCTCTGTATGTCCATTTGTAATTGTACAGCGCTGCGGAATTAGTTGGCGCTATATAAATAAAGAATAATAATAATAATTTAATAATAATAATAATAATCTATTTCTTCTAAACAAGTAGAAAATAGTTTTGGGGAAATTGTGTCACCTTGTCCGATGCCTTTTTCTATGTTAATCTGTACTATATCATTGCTGACCTGTATTGATTCAGTGCCATTTCCATATATTGATTGGAGGATATTGATGTAAGATCTATCTTTTCCTTGGAAGATTAGTGCATTGATTATTGCTTCCATTTCCACTGAATCAAAGACCTTTTCGTTGTCAATGAAAGCTATGCATAACGGAAGGTAGTATTCATTATAACTGGATGGATATGGTCCATTGTACTGAATCCGTGCATGAAACTTGCTTGTTCTTTAGGTTGTACCACACTGCATATTGTGACCATTCTTCTCAGTAGTACCTTTGTGAAAACCTTGCAGTCCACTGGAAATAGGCTTATTGGTCGGTAGTTTTTAGCTCCGCCTTATCTCCTTTTTTGTGCAGTAGGATGACTTCTGCATTTTTCCATGTTTCAGGCTCTTTACCGAGTAGGATGTATTTTGAAAATAGTTTAGCTAGGGCTTTAAATGAGGGTTGACCTCGAGCTTTTCACATTTCAATAGTGACTTTATAAGTGTTACAGCTTACCTTGGTTTCAGCGTCATCTACAGGCACGAGGCTTCAAGCATGCTGCAGGCCTCTGTTTTATGTGTTTGCTTCCTGTTGTCTCCTCCTACCTACTTCCTCCCTCTGAGCTGCTCCTCCTACCTACTTCCTCCTACCTACTTCCTCCTACCTACTTCCTCCCTCTGAGCTGCTCCTCCTACCTACTTCCTGTGGAGGGGTTTAAAAGGCAGACTGAGTCCTGACTCAGTTGCCCTTGCGTTGTTGTTCATAGCAGTTCTATTACCTTGGGCTCTGTGTATGACCTGGCTAGTCTTCCATCCAACCTGGTGCTGACCTGTGGCTCTGTCTGACTATTCTTTTGCTTATCCCTATAGTGGACATCCAACCTGGTGCAGACCTGTGGCTCTGGCTGACTGCCTGAACTGTGTATGACCTGGCTTGTCTGACTACCCCCTCTGGTGCTGACCTGTGGCTCTGTCTGACTACTCTTACGTTTGTTCATTGTACTTAGCAGACACCCAACCTAGTACAGACCTGGGGCTCTAGTAGACCAGCTCTGATACTGACTGCAGGCGTGAGTCAGAGTTCACTCCATTCCGACTGCAGGCATGAGTCAGAGTTCGCTCCATTCCGACTGCAGGCGTGAGTCAGAGTTCGCTCCATTCCGACTGCAGGCGTAAGTCAGAGTTCGCTACATTCCGACTGCAGGTGTGAGTCAGAGTTTGCTCCATTCTGACTGCAGGCTTGAGTCAGAGTTCACTCCATTCTGACTGCAGGGGTGAGTCAGATATCGCTCCCTACTGACTGCAGGCTTGAGTCACTATAATTACTTCATGGGTATGGTCTACAACGTGTACCTGGCTTGCAAGTACCCGTTGTAGACCATTCTGATGAAGTAATTATAGTTAGATATCTAGATGACAGCGCTCCTGAACAGCCTCCGTCTGGTCCCGGAAGCAGAATCTCATGACGTCCTCTATACAGCGGACACATGAGAAGTGGGAGCGGAGGTCTTTATTTTCTTACATCTCTCAAACCATAACGGTTTGAGAGATGGGAATAAGGGCATTACATGTTTTTTTATTATTCCTATCAATTCGCTAACAGTTTTTTTGGAGTTTACTATCCCTTTAATTATAAATTGATACTGTAGATGAAACGCACAGTATGCACAGCAATATGGGTTGGCATTTGTCAACTGTATATTTTGTCCACAGAATTAATGACAACATAGTTCTGTCTACATCATTTGTTCAGGATCATGACTAAATAGATTTCATGACTAAATAGATTTCATGACTAAATAGATTTCATGGCACAAGACTGATTTCATGACTAAATAGATTTCATGGCACACGACTGATTTCATGACTAAATAGATTTCATGGCACACGACCGATTTCATGACAAAATAGATTTCATGGCACACGACCGATTTCATGACTAAATAGATTTCATGGCACAAGACTGATTTCATGACTAAATAGATTTCATGGCACAAGACTGATTTCATGACTGAATAGATTTCATGGCACATGACTGATTTCATGACTAAATAGATTTCATGGCACATGACTGATTTCATGACTGAATAGATTTCATGGCACACGACTGATTTCATGACTAAATAGATTTCATGGCACACGACTGATTTCATGACTAAATAGATTTCATGGCACACAACTGATTTCATGACTGAATAGATTTCATGGCACACAACTGATTTCATAACTAAATAGATTTCATGGCACACGACTGATTTCATGACTAAATAGATTTCATGGCACAAGACTGATTTCATAACTAAATAGATTTCATGGCACACGACTGATTTCATAACTAAATAGATTTCATGGCACAAGACTGATTTCATGACTAAATAGATTTCATGGCACACGACTGATTTCATGACTGAATAGATTTCATGGCACATGACTGATTTCATGACTAAATAGATTTCATGGCACATGACTGATTTCATGACTAAATAGATTTCATGGCACACGACTGATTTCATGACTGAATAGATTTCATGGCACATGACTGATTTCATGACTGAATAGATTTCATGGCACACGACTGATTTCATGACTAAATAGATTTCATGGCACACGACTGATTTCATGACTAAATAGATTTCATGGCACACAACTGATTTCATGACTAAATAGATTTCATGGCACACGACTGATTTCATGACTAAATAGATTTCATGGCACACAACTGATTTCATGACTAAATAGATTTCATGGCACACAACTGATTTCATGACTGAATAGATTTCATGGCACAAGACTGATTTCATGACTAAATAGATTTCATGGCACACGACTGATTTCATGACTAAATAGATTTCATGGCACACGACTGATTTCATGACTAAATAGATTTCATGGCACACGACTGATTTCATGACTAAATAGATTTCATGGCACAAGACTGATTTCATGACTAAATAGATTTCATGGCACAAGACTGATTTCATGACTAAATAGATTTCATGGCACACGACTGATTTCATGACTAAATAGATTTCATGGCACACGACTGATTTCATGACTGAATAGATTTCATGGCACACGACTGATTTCATGACTAAATAGATTTCATGGCACAAGACTGATTTCATAACTAAATAGATTTCATGGCACAAGACTGATTTCATGACTAAATAGATTTCATGGCACACGACTGATTTCATGACTGAATAGATTTCATGGCACAAGACTGATTTCATGACTAAATAGATTTCATGGCACATGACTGATTTCATGACTGAATAGATTTCATGGCACACGACTGATTTCATGACTAAATAGATTTCATGGCACACAACTGATTTCATGACTAAATAGATTTCATGGCACACAACTGATTTCATAACTAAATAGATTTCATGGCACATGACTGATTTCATGACTAAATAGATTTCATGGCACACAACTGATTTCATGACTGAATAGATTTCATGGCACACGACTGATATCATGACTAAATAGATTTCATGGCACACGACTGATTTCATGACTAAATAGATTTCATGGCACACGACTGATTTCATGACTGAATAGATTTCATGGCACACGACTGATTTCATGACTAAATAGATTTCATGGCACACGACTGATTTCATAACTAAATAGATTTCATGGCACATGACTGATTTCATGACTAAATAGATTTCATGGCACATGACTGATTTCATGACTAAATAGATTTCATGGCACATGACTGATTTCATGACTAAATAGATTTCATGGCACACGACTGATTTCATGACTGAATAGATTTCATGGCACACTACTGATTTCATGACTAAATAGATTTCATGGCACACGACTGATTTCATGACTAAATAGATTTCATGGCACAAGACTGATTTCATAACTAAATAGATTTCATGGCACATGACTGATTTCATGACTAAATAGATTTCATGGCACACAACTGATTTCATGACTAAATAGATTTCATGGCACACGACTGATTTCATGACTAAATAGATTTCATGGCACACGACTGATTTCATGACTAAATAGATTTCATGGCACACAACTGATTTCATGACTAAATAGATTTCATGGCACACAACTGATTTCATAACTAAATAGATTTCATGGCACATGACTGATTTCATGACTAAATAGATTTCATGGCACACAACTGATTTCATGACTGAATAGATTTCATGGCACACGACTGATATCATGACTAAATAGATTTCATGGCACATGACTGATTTCATGACTAAATAGATTTCATGGCACACGACTGATTTCATGACTGAATAGATTTCATGGCACATGACTGATTTCATGACTGAATAGATTTCATGGCACACAACTGATTTCATGACTAAATAGATTTCATGGCACATGACTGATTTCATGACTAAATAGATTTCATGGCACACGACTGATTTCATGACTAAATAGATTTCATGGCACATGACTGATTTCATAACTAAATAGATTTCATGGCAAATGACTGATTTCATAACTAAATAGATTTCATGGCACACGACTGATTTCATGACTGAATAGATTTCATGGCTCACGACTGATTTCATGACTAAATAGATTTCATGGCACACGACCGATTTGATGACTAAATAGATTTCATGGCACACGACTGATTTCATGACTAAATAGATTTCATGGCACACGACCGATTTCATGACTAAATAGATTTCATGGCACAAGACTGATTTCATGACTAAATAGATTTCATGGCACACAACTGATTTCATGACTAAATAGATTTCATGGCACACGACTGATTTCATGACTGAATAGATTTCATGGCACACGACTGATTTCATGACTAAATAGATTTCATGGCACACGACTGATTTCATAACTAAATAGATTTCATGGCACACAACTGATTTCATGACTGAATATATTTCATGGCACATGACTGATTTCATGACTGAATAGATTTCATGGCACACGACTGATTTCATGACTAAATAGATTTCATGGCACACGACTGATTTCATAACTAAATAGATTTCATGGCACACGACTGATTTCATAACTAAATAGATTTCATGGCACAAGACTGATTTCATGACTAAATAGATTTCATGGCACATGACTGATTTCATGACTAAATAGATTTCATGGCACACGACTGATTTCATGACTGAATAGATTTCATGGCACACGACTGATTTCATGACTGAATAGATTTCATGGCACACGACTGATTTCATGACTAAATAGATTTCATGGCACACGACTGATTTCATGACTAAATAGATTTCATGGCACACAACTGATTTCATGACTAAATAGATTTCATGGCACACAACTGATTTCATGACTAAATAGATTTCATGGCACACGACTGATTTCATGACTAAATAGATTTCATGGCACACAACTGATTTCATGACTAAATAGATTTCATGGCACACGACTGATTTCATGACTAAATAGATTTCATGGCACACGACTGATTTCATGACTAAATAGATTTCATGGCACACAACTGATTTCATGACTAAATAGATTTCATGGCACAAGACTGATTTCATGACTGAATAGATTTCATGGCACACGACTGATTTCATAACTAAATAGATTTCATGGCACAAGACTGATTTCATGACTGAATAGATTTCATGGCACATGACTGATTTCATGACTGAATAGATTTCATGGCACACGACTGATTTCATGACTAAATAGATTTCATGGCACAAGACTGATTTCATGACTAAATAGATTTCATGGCACACGACTGATTTCATAACTAAATAGATTTCATGGCACACGACTGATTTCATGACTAAATCGATTTCATGGCACACGACCGATTTCATGACTAAATAGATTTCATGGCACATAACTGATTTCATGACTGAATAGATTTCATGGCACACGACTGATTTCATGGCAAAATAGATTTTGGTCATATAATCAATCTTTTTTTCTGTCTCACAAAATTAACCTTTTTTTGTCACAGAATCGATTTTGTAGCCCAAAGTTTTTTTGTTATAAAATCCATTTTGTAACAAAAAACAGTATCTATTGTTAAAAAAAAGTTTCAGCTCACAAAATTATTTTGGTCTCAAAATATATTTTGTAACACAAAATATATATTTTTTTTTTGGTCAGAAGAGATTGTCATACAAAATTGATTGTTTTTGTTGCAAACGATTTTTTTCACAAAATTAATGGGTTTTGACACAAAATAAATTTTTTCACACAAAATTGATTTTTTTTTTAGCACAAAACTGTTTTTTCATAAAACAGTTGTTTTAGTTGTCTGCATTTACATATCTGAAACAGATTAAAATATCTGTTTCATTAGGTAATTGTAACCAATTCAATCTAATAAAAAATCTAATTAAAAAAAAAAAAAAATATATATATATATATATATATATTTCCAGAAATTTACAGCTACTTTTCTGCTTTCCCAGAATTCTATGCAACATGCAAATTAGGGCTCACAGGGATTCAACACCCATAAAAATATGTGTCTGTAGCGTGTTGCTTTTCAGAGTTAAAAAATACTGCTGTGTTCAGCTGAAATTGGGATCAAAAGAAAAGACTTCTTCAGCATATAAAAAATAAATCTATTTTCCTGAAGCACAATAAACAGTCTCTCTCCAACAGCAAATACTTAAAGGAATATTCTGTTTCAAAATAAAAGCAGCTCTAATTAATCATCATAGTATTTGGGACATGGGGAGTGTTATTTCATTTCTGTCAGAGTTGTAGCACAAGAGTAATTCAATGATAAAGTATCCCCCTCCTGCCCCTTTTACTGATGTAACACTGCTCACCTCAGAGCAGCAAGGTGGTGTCCAGATGGCTTGCTGAGAGGGACAGTCTTATATTAGCATAAAAAAATGAAAAACCTGTCAAGGGGGGTAGGGTGTTCCTTATGATCACAGTAAGAAGATTGTCCCTTGCTGTGACCTGTCTGGTCAAGTGACCAGATTCCACATCTGAGGGGTAAAAGGGGCGGGAGGGGGATACTTTATCATTCAACTACTCTTAAATTACATCTCTGACAGTATTGAAATAACACTCTCCATGGCCCAAATACTATGAATATTAATTGGAGCTACTTTTATTTTGAAACATTACTATCCCTTTAACTGCTTCTTAACCCTCCAAGGACCGGTGCTTACCTAAAGGATATCAATACAGGTCTGTTGCTTTCAGCCTACTTTGCTTTAAAGGCTTTGTAATTGCAGAGAGACTGTTTATTGCACTGCTGGAAAGTACATTTCATGTGTTTATATGCTGAAAAAATGCATATTCCTTTAAAAGAGCACTAACACCAAAAAAATAAAAAAAATACTCTGAGTTATATACACTGAAATACCCTGTAACTTCATGGTAGCATTTGCAAAAAAAAGAAAAAAATCTGTTTTCTGAGACCTAAAATGTATTCCTACGTGTGCCGTGATGGAGCAGCTATTCCTGCCGTTTCCATGGCTTGCCTTGATTGTCCAGTATTATCTGTGAATGGGTTGAGATGAGGTAACAATACAAGAGCAGTGCTGATAATCTTATTAAATAACTGATTTGGCTCTTATCTCTCAATACAAACTGCACAAGCATTAAATAAATTATTTAATGCTGTCACAATTGTAGTTCACAAGTAATTGAATGATAAAGTATCCCCCTCCCGCCCCTTTTACCTAGTGTAAGCCACCTCCCCTCACATGTGGAATCTGGTCTCTTGACCGGACAGATCACAGCAAGGGACAATCTTCTTACTGTGAACATAAGGAAACCCTGCCCCTTGACAGGTTTTTCCTTATGATCACTGAAGATTGTCCCTCAATGTGATCCATCTGGACAGTCTTGCTGCTCTGAGGTTAGCAGTGTTACATCAGTAAAAGGGGCGGGAGGGGGATACTTTATCATTCAATTACTCTTGAACTACAACTCTGACAGTATTAAAATAACACCCTCCACATCCCAAATACTATTAAGATAAATCGGAGCTGCTTTTTTTGTGAAACATTACTATCCATTTAAACAGCAAGTTTAGGATTATATTTTAGGCATAAATATTTTTTAAAAAAGCTGCAAGTACATAATATTTAATGTTATATCAACCTATTTCGATTTTTAGAAAAATATGGACGAGCGCTATCTACTTTTATAAGAACTGTAATATAATGATGTTGAACTGCGGGCACGAACCCTCCCACCGATTACAGACACTATTGTCCGTGTGTGTTGGGTGTTCAGACATGCCTATGTCACTGCATCTGCCCGAACGGGTAAAATCACACACAATAAAATACATGTGTGGAAATCTATCCACTCCACACACACCGTGTACAAGTGGGGAGAAAGCAAGGAGCCCAAATTCAAACAACTACAATGAACTGTTTATTACAATCAGTGACAAACATATATCAAATATCCATAATATATAAAAAATACTTCTAGATGTGTCCAATACGACATTTTATAGGAGACCGTATCTGACATCCGTGGTATACTAATAATGTCCAATCATGATTAAATCTTGTTTCCAAACAAGTATAATGTACTGAACGCTGTCCCAAATATAAGGAATTATGTATTGTTATTTTGTATCAACACAGTACGCCACTTAAAGTGATTTGCAGTTTGAATTTGGGCTCATTGCTTTCCAGGGCTGGTGCAAGGATTTTTGCCACCCTAGGCAAAACCTAATTTTGCTGCACATTTGGCTACGCCCCTTGTGTCCCACCCCTTTATACCCCACCTCTTTTCATGATTGTTACCTCTTTTCATGATTGTCCTCTCTCTGCCCCCTGGGCCAGCCTGCCCCTGGTCTGGAGATGCCTGTAAGAGATGCCTTCCACCAGCTCCAAAAAGCACTGTATAAAGAGGTCGCTATTTCAAAACTCTTCTAATCATTATATAATGAAGCAATGTAACAATCATGAACTTTTTGAACTCACCGCGGCAATAAGCCGTTGCAGATCCGGAGCAACCTCCACAATCTTGGCCACAGACTTCGACAAACGAGAAGACACCGGAGGAGGTGCTTCAACGGATCCACAATATATCCATAGCCCAAAGATGATCTCAAGCCGTGTTTAAAATAAATAGATTTATTAAATCACTTGTTAAAAAGCATCCAGCTTATTGTGCAATAGGCATACACAACAAATTCAAAGAACCAATTCACGAGACACCTAACATGTTTCGTGCATAAATCACTTATTCATAGGCTGCCTATGAATAAGTGATTTATGCACGAAACATGTTAGGTGTCTCGTGAATTGTTTTTTTGAATTTGTTGTGTATGCCTATTGCACAATAAGCTGGATGCTTCCACCAGCTCCAACTTGCCCCTTATCAGCTCCACTTTGCCCCCACCAGCTCCAACTTGCCTCCACCAGCTCCACTTTGCCCCCACCAGCTCCAACTTGCCCCCACCAGCTCCACTTTGCCCCCCATCAGCTCCAACTTGCCCCCACCACTCCACTTTCTCCCACCAGCTTCACTTTGCCCCCTATCAGCTCCACCTTGTTCCCACCAGCTCCAACTTGCCCCCATCAGCTCCACTTTGCCCCCCATCAGCTCCAACTTACCACCCATCAGCTCCAACTTGACCCCCATCAAATACCTGGAGCTGCTGGAGCTCCCGCTCAGTCTTCTCTTCAGTAATACAGAGCGCGTCGGGAGATCATGGCTCCCAGTGCGCTCTGCATTACTAAAGAGCCGACCACGATGAGGGAGCACAGTAGCGACACAGACCTGACTGTGTTGTGGTTCCCGGCATGGTGCGTGCAGGCGCAGCTCTTCTCTGCTGCATGCCCGTGCCCCCAGTACATGTGCACCCTAGGCCGGCGCCTACCTTGCCTATAGGTGGTGCCAGCCCTGTTGCTTTCTTCCCACTTGTACACGGTGTCTGTGGAGTGGATAGATTTCCATACATATATTTTATTGTGTGTGATTTTACCCGTTCGGGCAGATGCCATGACATAGGCATGTCTGAACACCCAACACACAGACAATAGTGTCTGTAGTAGGTGAAGGCTTCGTGCCGACAGTTCAACATCATTATATTACAGTTCTTATAATAGTAGATAGCGCTCGTCCATATTTTTCTATTTTGTTTGTTTCGTTGAGTTTCCCATGCCCAAGGGAATAGTAGCGGCTCTCATTTAACTTGCCCTTGTTAATACCCATAAACATAAAGGGAATACTAGCGCCATGTATCTGTCTTGGGTGGTCTTTCTATTTAGATTTTTGACACTAGTGTCCTTAAATAAATCCTAAATTAGGCTCAACACAGTTTTTGCCTCTGAAGAGAAACATCGTAACATGCCCATCCTATATAATAATTCGCTAAGTTGTGTGTAACGCCCGACATGCGCAGTAGACACTGCTGCGCGTGCGGCAGTCATGCGCAGTAGAGACTGCCTGTGCCGCGGCTGATACAGAGCTGGGCGCTCCAAAGGAGCGTCCAGCTCTGTATCAGCAGTGGCGCGGGCAGTCTCTACTGCACGTGACTGCCCCGGGATCGGCTGCCAGAGGCTCTGTATCAGCAGCGGCGCGGGCAGTCTCTACTGCACGTGACTGCCCCGGGATCGGCTGCCAGAGGCACTGTGGCCCGTGTAACGGGCTGTTCAACTAGTATTTATATAAAGGCTTGGAATCACTCTGCGTCTCCTTTTTTATGTTTCTATATAGAATTGTGGGAATACAGAAGAAATACTATAATCACGTAATTCCTTTGTTGGAAATAGTTTAATTTATTTCTGCTGTATATATTTAAATGTGCACATAAATTGGCGTGACATAAATGTTGGATAATAATATAGGTGGTGGAAGATCTACAATGGAGGGAGTTTTTACATTTTTTTTGCTTGTTGATGGTTTGATATGAACCATATTAAAGGGATAGTAATACTTTATTATTACTATCCCCCATATTGTAGATATTTGTAAAATAATGTAATAGCCCCCAGGTTCATCTCTCATACCTTTATGGTTTGAGAGATAACCAAAGGCAAAGTTCCCCCCTCCCTCCCCCTTCCCTGAAGTCAGAGTTGTGCTGACTGCAGGGGAAGTCTGTCGTACGACAGGCTTGCGGCTCTGCAGCTGAGCCGAGATCCTGTTAGTGACAAAGAATTATTTCACTGAAACGGTCTTCTACGTGTGCGTGGTTTGTGCTTGGTTTGCAAACACATGTAGAAGACCGTTTCAGTGAAATAATTCTTTGTCACTAACGCGATTGTGGCTCTGCTGCAGAGCCATATGATGAAAGTCAGACCGGATATCCCTACAGTCAGTACAACTCTGACTTCAGGGAAGGGGGGGGAGGGGGAACTTTGCCTTCAGTTATCTCTCATAAAGGTTTGAGAGATGAACCTGGGGGCTATTAATTTATTTGGCAAACATGTACAATATGGGGGATAGTAATAATAAAGTATTACTATCCCTTTAAGATATAGCTGTGCTTGTAAATAGTACCTAAAGTCCAGGGGAAACAGCCTGACACAAATAACACAACATACTGCAACAACATTCTCAGTGATTGTGACTAATCAATCAATTTGGTAAGATAAAAATCTATTTTTTGTCAAAATATATAAATTTTGTGTGACAAAATGAATTGTGACCCCCCCAATCAAAACCTATTTTGTGACAACAAAAAAAATCGATATTGTGTGATAAAATGTATTTTATGACAAAAATAATACATTTTTTGAGGGAAAAAAAAAACATTTGGTAACCACAAATCAAGTGCAAAATAATGTATTTTCTACCAGAAAAAAACAGTTTTGTGTGACAAGTTATTCCATGATAAAATCAAACAATTTTATTTGTAACAAAAAAAACTAATGCAAAAAATTATTTTGTGACTAGAAAACACATCATTTTGTTAAACAAAATGTATTTTGTGACACAAAATAAATAAAATAGTGTGTGTACAATAATAGTAGTAGAAGTACTCCTCTTTCTTGAATTTCAGATGAAAAAAGTAGAATCAAAATGTGAACTGAGCATTTTCATTTATTTTTTTACTTTGCTCAGGTCATTTTGTGTCTAGACCAGTGGTTCTCAACCTGTGCTCTCAGTGGCTACTAACAGGCCAGGATTTTAGAATTTCCTTTTAAGAGCACAGGTGAGTTAATCAATACAACTGAGCCTCTGATCAACACTCTAGCAGGGAAATTCCTAAGTCCGGGCCTGTTAGTGACCACTGAGGGCATGGGTTGAGAACCTCTGGTCTATAGCTTTCTCTCCTATCAAACCATTTTCCCTTATTTCTCCTTATCTATGAAATGTTCCACCTCCCAGTCTGTGCCACTGCACTTCTCTTGATGTCTTCAAGTCTCACTTAAAATTACACCTCTTCAATGAGGCTAGGGTGACCACATTTCCTTTCTACTATTCTGAGACATGTGGTCACCCTAGTCCCACGGCTGAGGCTCCTGCAGGCGCTGACCATCTTTCTGAGGCTGACACAGAGTAAGAGTTCCCAGTGGGAACAGCCTCAGAAAGATGGCCAGCGCTGGCGGGAGCCTCAGGCGTGGGTCTCACTTGCAGCACCAGCATACCTGCTCCATCCCAGCTGTCTCCAACACACCAGTCCAGCCAGCCAATGAAATGTATTTGCTATATGGTCTTCATTGGCTGGCTCAGCCAACCAATGAGGATCATATAGCAAATACATATCAGTGGCTGGCTGGCTGGACTGGTGCAAGTTGCTCCATTCCGGGACTCTTTGTGGTCACCCTAAATGAGGCTTCAACAAGCTAGAAGGCACTCTCGTAGTAAATCCAAGGCTTTTATAATTTACTTATTTATGTTCCACTATCCCAACAGAAACTGACCACTGTATTCCGCACTGTAACCCTTATGTTCTCTGTATTTCTCCCTTTACCACTTTAGATTGTAAGCTTTTCGAGCAGGAACCCCATTTCCAGTGTTTTATTTTCCTAAGCACTTGTCACCCTATATTGTCCTAACCCTTAAATTGTAAAGTTCTGTGTAAACATGTGGTTCTATAGAAATAAACATATTCATTCACTTCAGCAAATTATGGATTTTACAGCAATATATGCAAACATAATTTCAATACACTTACCCAATCCCAGGCATGAAACTCGTAATCCAGATTTTCCCAAATTTCTGTTAAAAGACAGTAACAAATAATTAATTTTTTCTTCCCACCACTGCCTCCTGTTTATTTGTACACATAACCGCCTCTTATTCAGCATATAGTATATTGAGGAGTTGTTCCCCAGTATATGGCATACAGATTGGGTTTGGGCCCAGTATACAGTATATCAAGATTGTCTCCATCTCCTCCATCTAATTCATTTAGTGCAGTGTTGAGCCTCTGTGGTTTGCTCTGAATGTTTGAGCCAATATAAATGTTGACCAGTGCTGTTTATGATCCTTTCATCTGAATTATTCTGTGGTATAGTTATATTTGACACTGATGTCATCTAGCCTCAAAATTGCTGATGTGTCATGTTAGTCAAAAAAAACAGCAGATATACAGTTTAAGAAATACTGAGGGGGTGGTAGATAAGTGGTAGAGGTTAATACAGTGATAAAGGAATAGTAATGTTTCACCAAAAACACTAGCTCCAATAAATCTTCATAGTGTTTGGGACATTGAGAGCGTTATTTCAGTACTGTCAGAGTTGCACTTCAAGAGTAATTGAATGATAAAATATCCCACTCCTGCCCCTTTTACTGATGTAACACTGCTCACCTCAGAGCAGCAAGACTGTCCCAATGGATTGCAGAGAGTGACAATCTTCAGTGATCATAAGGAAAAACCTGTCAAGGGGGAGGGTTTTCCTTATGCTCACAGTAAGAAGATTGTCCCTTGCTGTGATCTGTCCGGTCAAGAGACCAGATTCTACATCTGAGGTGAGCAGTATTACACTAAGTAAAAGGGGCGGAAGTGGGATAATTTATCATTCAATTAATCTTGAACTACAACTCTGACAGTAGTGAAATAACACTCTCTATGGCCCAAATACTATGAAGATTAAATGGAGCTGTTGTTTTTGTGAAACATTACTATCCCTTTAAGCATGCATGAGATAGACATAAGGCTATCTTGAACGTAAGACAAGACCAAGGTTTTTTTTTTTACAGTAGGAAAAATGGGCAGACTAGATGGGCAGAATGGTTCTTATCTTCCTTCAAATTTTATGTTTCTATGATACTTTTATTTTCGGAAATTGATATTTGTAAATGCAGTGCCATAGGCTAATTAAAATCTCAGTGCATCATACACCTTAATTGTTTTATGGTATTGTACTGAGAGAAACTTTTATTTTTCCATACATTAAAGTGTCAATATGTCCTAAACTATATACCTGCTTGTCTTTTGCCTCTAACAGTGGTCCTCAATTCAGTGTCCACAGGAGCCATTTTGTCAGTCAAGATTTTTTTGGTGCCTGGAAAATGGCTGCTAACCTGATAACTACCAAGTATATAATGCACAGCACGTGGTGTGTGGCATTTGTTTGACATGTGAGAAGTGCACTCATCTGCCAACCAGTCAGCCATACATATGCCTGCCCCACCAATGGGGAAGCTGACAGTTCACGGAGGTCTTATCCTCTTGATGAACCACGTGTCAACATTACAGTTGGAGGCCTACCGAAGCCTACACAGGCACTATGTGATCTCTGAATGCTCTGATAGCATACTAGAGTGAGGGGAAGTTAAGAGTGGTGGTGCGGATGAGGTCTGGGCTTGGGGTTTATGTCGGGGGACTGTGGTAGGAAAGACAAGAACTTTGGATAGCTGTTGAAGTGATTGGGGAATGCTCTGATGTAAAAGTGAGAGGTGGGCTCAGATGAGGTCGAGGGATCATGACATCTGTGAGGTTTGGACTGATTAGTTTGAAGGGGAGACTGTGGGGGCTGAGTGCTTTAGATGACTGTGAAATAATCCGGGGATTGGATACCGTGATGGGATGAGAGGGAGCTGGAGGTTTTGGTGAGACTACAGACTGCTCTGGTGGATTGAGGGGGGCTTGATAGCTATGGGTGGGACTGAGGAGTTTTAAGGGGAGACTGAGGTGGGAGAGACTGTGGAGATAGTGGGGGGGTTGGATTATGTGGTGGGGTGAGAGGGAGCTGGGGGCTGTGGAGAGACTACAGAATTCTCTGGTGAATTGAGGGGGGGGCTTGATAGCTATGGGTGGGACTGAGGAATTTTAAGGGGAGACTGAGGTGGAGGAGGCTGTGGAGGTAGTGGGGGGTTGGGTTATGTGGTGGGGTGACGGGGAGCTGGATGTTGTACTGGGGCTACAGAGTGCTCTGATGATGGGGTATGAGAGCTGTGTTGTTGTGATGGAGGGATTTGTAGGGTACAAAGTGGTACATGGACATAGAGCATACTAATATCCCGTGTGATTAATAATCATGTTACTTATACATTTTGTTATATACTATTGGCCTTGTCCATCAAGTTACACACAATCTGATGCTCTTGAAATGAAAATTCTGCAAATTCCCATTGGCTTTTTTCCTGGGAACGTTACAGAGGTCCCCAAAGTATTGCGTCTGAATCCACTCAGCCCTGTCTAGCATCCTAGGAGTTAAAAGCCTCATTTAAATCAATGGGAATTTTAATTCTGTTGTTTTACTTGGTTTACTTTACGTAATTACACCTCTTTATCTTGATAAATAAGACCTATACTGTCTTGCGTTTTGTATTATTTGATGTCAGTATCTTTATTTCTCTAAATTAACTCCTTAATGACCTATTGATGTGGATGTTAAAGACCACAGAGCTTTTTTTTCCTTTTTTTTTTTAATCTCAATGCATTTAGGGATGGCAGAGCTGAAACCGGTGTCAAAGTCCTGGCACGACATGGATCCATAACCCTTTGAATGGCACTCAAATGGTTAAGGGTTTAAAGAAAAAAAGGCTGGTACCCGCAGCTGTCTCATACACTGTCAGATGTTCTTGCTGGTACAAAAAGAATTGGGACCCACTGCTATAATGATAGGCAATTTCAAATATGCAAATTTAATTTCAAGTGATAGGTCCACTTTAAACCATCAGATTACTATTATTTTAGCAGCAATTTTCATAAGATACATAGACCCACGAGCGTAAAGCTGGAGAGGTGCAATTGGAAGCAAATCACCTGCACCATAGAGCACATGTAAAAATACCCCAAATCCCCATAGATTTAAATGGAGCTTTTCACTCCTTGAATGCTACAGGTCTCCATTGCATTGCAAAGGTGAATAAATCAGTGGTTCAGTCACTGTAGTGGGCCGTAGGCCGTTACCTGGGACACTTGTAAGTGCCATAGAACTGTTGAAAAGACTGCCATTTATGGACTAAAACCCAGCACACAATAGCCGGGTAGTGAGAGGAATGCCACCTGGAATTTGAAATGTACGTGTCTCTCTGATTGGTGGATTAAGGTTCCTATGTGTTGTGAGGTACACTGTATGTTCGACAGGTGGGTCTGCTCTCATTGGCCGCCACTTCTCAAGCAACACCACCACCACAAGTGTGTCTTTCTTTTGACAAGTAGGCGACTCTGTGATTGGTCGCCACCTGCCTCCAACTTGTCACTCTGGTTCCCATTGGCTGGATAGCCAGTGTGACAAGATTGAATTAGACTGCCGGTGACTGGGTAATTCGATCAGAGTTTGAATAGAATAGAGCCAGGCCCGGATTGGATGTTATTGTTGGTGTCACTTGTTGCTCCGATCTGCTGTTGGTGGAAGATCAGAGCGGCTAGATTGAATTATGTTTTCCTTGTTTCTTTGTTCTCTACTGTATAAACTGTCCCCATGTCCCCAAATAAAGTATGTTTATTTTAGAACTGGAAGTGCATGATGTCCTTTTATTTTTGAAAAGTTAAAGGGTCCCCTTTGACCCCCATTCATGGATGCTGTGTTCCAGAGTCACCGACCCAGCTACCCCCTTGTAGCCGCCTTCAGGAGGGAGAAACTCAGCACAGTGGTTAATCTAACCACTCTTGGTTTTCTACCAGTTGTCAGTCAGCCATTGTGCATTCTCTGCTAGAGCTTTATTAAATCAGACACATTGAGGCTGATGCAGTACAGAGATAGAAACACTTAAAGGGATAGTAATATCCCTGGTTCCCGTTACACTTGTGCTTTACCGTATGAGTGCCAGAGGGGGTTAACTACTGAGGAGAGCCTGAAAACTTCACTGTTGGGGGGCGGAGTGGCATATTTGAGCTCCCCTGTGATAGGGGAGAGGGAGAAGACCATTCTAGCTCTCAATGGGTTAAACTTAAACCAATAGTATTTTTTATTTATTCTGTGTTCAAGTTCAACACAGAGATGACACGACAGGCGCTGTCAGGATATCTTTACTGATGCAATGAAAAATTAAGAGGATAGGAAGAGCAAAGCTTTTATGTATCGTACACATTTTGTGTTGGACTCGCCCTTTAATATCCGGCATGAAATGTCTGAGACGTGAAAACCTTATTGTTCCTATCATGTCAGTTTTAACTGTGTTAATAAAGAGAACATTATAATAAAAATGTTCAGGCTTCTGTGTTTAGGTTATGAAGATTTCAAACCTTTGTACTGGGAATCATTAATCCAGGACTGAGTTTCATTAAAGCAATTTGATTCCTATTTGCAAGCAGGTCGATCAAGTGATAGTAATGTTTCACAGAAAAGCAGCTCCGATTAATCTCCATAGTATCTGGACCATGGAGAGTGTTATTTCAATTCTGTCAGAGTTGTAGTACAAGAGTAATTGAATGATAAAGTATCCCCCTCCCGTCCCTTTTACCTATTGTAAGCCGCCTCCCCTCAGATGTGGAATCTGGTCTCTTGACCGGACAGATCACAGCAAGGGACAAGCTTCTTACTGTGATCATAAGGAAAACCCTGCCCCCCTTGACAGGTTTTTCCTGACGATCACTGAAGATTGTCCCTCACTGTGATCCATCCGGACAGTCTTGCTGCTCATCAGTAAAAGGAGCGGGAGGGGGATACTTTATCAGTAGCAACCTCAGTATCATGGCAAACGGAGCATGCAGTAACGATAGCCCACATAAATGCCACTACAAAGGGAAGCATGAACGCGCTCTCTGGGGCATCTGGGAGGGAGCTGGGAAGTCCTTCGGCATTGTGCCGCACATACAGGGTGCCACAGAAAACTTTTCAGATCTTCAACGGTAGGTACATAAAAAAAAAAAAAAAACCTCTAATCAAGTGGTAGTGATTGAAGCCCATACGCGAAAATTTTTCTCATGTGAATGTTCCCTTTTAATTTGTAAATATATATATATATTATAGTGTTTATCTTCCTGAGTAAAACAAGGGAACTCCCTCTGCTAAGAGGCATTTTATTCAAAAGTTATTACAACTCAAACCTGATTTTTTTAGATGCAGTATATTAGTGGCCTGAAATTGAGCAGTGGTGCTGTTGCTACACTATATTATAGAGGTTTATGGTTAACTGACTAGGGTGGTCCATAGGATGATGTAGCAACAATATAACTGTACAATTTCAGGTTATTGAGATACTGCAACTACAAAAATCTCATTTGAGCTGCAGTAACTTTTGAATAAAATGCCTCTTAGCAGTGGAAGTACCATTGTTTTACTCAGGAGGATAAGCACTACAATATACTTGATACTAAACGCCCCAGAAGGCCACTGTACCAACAAATTTGTTGGTACAGTGGCAACAAAAGGCTCAGGACCAAAGCTGTAGGAAACTTGCTGAGGAGGCCTTCATCCTACAGTGGACTGACAAAGGCTGAACATATATATATATCATTGGTTCTCAACCAGGGTGCTGTAGATATGTACTTAGAGTGCCCCATTTTTCTCTAAAATTGCTTTTTTCATTGTGATTGTGAGATCTTAGAATAACCATGTATTTATGTATTATCCCCTTCATTAAGGAGCAGTAAACTTATTTTAATGAAAAAATATATATTGTAGGGATTTTCCTACTGAGTACAATAAGGGTACTCCCACTGCTGAGAGATTTATATTTCCAGAGTTATTACAGTTTAAACCCATGTTTTTTTACATTAGCAGTGCCCTCTAGTGGTCAAATTCTAATTAGATTTCCTGTTAGATTCTAATGGAGAGGAAAGTCAGAAAAGTCAGAGACATGCAGTTCTCCATAGAATGTGATAGAAACTGCTGAGTCACTTCCTGTCAGAATGATCAGGAAGTAACACGGTAAATTCACTTCCTGTCAGAACTATCAGGAAGTAAACACAGTAAATTCACTTCCTGTCAGTTAGAACTATCAGGAAGTAAACACAGTAAATTCACTTCCTGGTTATTTAAACTGCTATAAATTTTGAATAAAACATCTGACAGCGATGGGAGTGACCTTGTTTTATTCAGCAGGAAATGCTCTATAAAATATGTGTTTTTATAAAAAAAAGTTTACTGCTGCTTTAAGCTCTGACACGTCATGTCCATTTTTAGGGGTGCCCTGAAAATTCTGTAATACGTATTGGGGAGCCTGGGACGACAAAAGGTTGAGAATCACTGATATACACTACCGGTCAAAAGTTCTAGAACACCCCCATCCTTCCGGTTGAGACTGAAATTTATGCAGTTTAATGTCTCAATGTATTCTGAAAATAAAGCATAGAACAAATAAACAACTGGACATTAAAAAGAAATAGTGGACTCGTTTTCCTTAAAGGGATAGTATTGCTTGAAAATAATTTTATTTTATATTGTAGCCCTTAAAAAAACATTAAAAATGATATGTCTTATCTCCCAAACCTTTATGGTTTGGGAGATATTAGCAAGTAAAGATAAGTAAAGTTCCCTTTTCCTGGCTGTTTTAGCCAAGTCTGCCATCTAGTGGGCAGATTTGGAATCCGGTCCACAGATCAGCCGGCAGCTCTTTAACAGTGCCAAGATCACGATCTTTAAAAAGAACTACTTCACTGGAACTGTGTACAAAGTGTGCCTGGCTTGCAAGCACACTTTGTAGACCATTCCACTGAAGAAATTCTTTTTAAAGATCGTGATTGAATGATAAAGTATCCCCCTCCCGCCCCTTTTACTGATGTAACACTGCTCACCTCTGAGCAGTAAGACTGTCCGGATGGATCGCAGAGAGGGACAATCTTCAGTGATCATAAGGAAAAACCTGTCAAGGGGGGCAGGGTTTTCCTTTTGATCACAGAAAGAAGCTTGTCCCTTGCTGCAACCCATTCGGTCAAGAGACCAGATTCCACATCTGAGGGGAGGCGGCTTACACTAGGTAAAAGGGGGGGGAGTGGGATACTTTAACATTTAATTACTCTTGAACTACAAGTCTGACAGTATTGAAACAACACTTTCCATGGCCCAAATACTATGAAGATTAATTGGATATGCTTTTATTTTCAAACATTACTATTCCTTTAAGGTACAATGCAACTCCCCCTTATCAATTATAGAGGAGACAGGGACGGACAGCGCAAGCCACACAGATACCGCTTCGGCAAGATGTCTGCACTGTCTTTTTCCGGGGAGTCTCCAAGGAAGTTGAATTTCTAAATTATGGCAGAGTTACTAAATATAATGCAAGTATGGATATGTTTAATGCTATATTAAAAATGATTTGGGGGTGCATAGTAAAATACATGAAACTTCCACTTTAAAATGAGCAAACCAGGGAACTCAGGGTTTTGACCCGGATTTCAAAGACTCAAGGGTCAAATTCTCATGGCGAGAGAGTCCAATGTTACCCAATACATGAACTGAATCAATGAACTGCTTCTTTGGTCTCTGAATTAGCATCATTTATACAAGAAAGAAAGTGGGAAAAATCTTGCTTTCCCTGTGTGTGTGTCTAGGCAGTGAGAGCTCCACAATGTAGCCTGTTAAATGTTCCGTGTGGAACGAATGGCGCACACCTTGGTTAAAGCGAGCAGGAACATATTAATTGAATCTATGTCCTGGGGTGCTTTAAGGGTTCATTTTTCAACAATCTCAGGGTCAGCTCATTTTGAAAGTTCCCAGGTATAAAAATCAAACACAGACCCCCTATAAATATTCTGTAGTAAAGTACTTTTCAAAAGTTTTAGGCGGGTGTGAAAAAATGCTACAAAGTAAGAATGCTTTCAAAAATAGACACGTTAATAGTTATTATTGTTATATTATTGTCAATAAAAAAAATGATAGTGAGTGAACAGAAGAAAAATCTACATCAAATCAATATTTGGTGTGACCACCCTTTGCCTTCAAAACAGCATCAAGTATTCTAGGTACACTTGTACAAAGGCAAGGGTTTTGTAGGCATATAGTCAGATGTATGATTAAATAATTATTCCAACCAGATGCTAATGATCATCAATTTAACATGTAGGTTGAAACAGAATCATTAACTGAAACAATGACAGCTGTGTAAGAGGAATATAACTGGGTGAGGAACAGACAGACTCAGCTAACAAGGTGAGGTTGCTGAAGACAGTTCAATGTCAAAAGTCATACACCATGGCAAGACCGAGCACAGCAACAAGATACAAGGTAGTTATACTGCATCATCAATGTCTCTCCCAGGCAGAAATTTCAAGGCAGACAGATGTGCTATTGAAGCTCTTTTGAAGAAGCACAAAGAAACGGGCAAAGTTGAGGACAGTAGACACGGTGGTCAGCAAACGAAACTGAGTGCAGCAGATGAAAGACACATCATTCTTACTTCCCTTCACAATCAGCTCAGAATTTGTAGAAAACAGTGGGATCCTGGTACGCCCACCTATTGTCCGGAGTAGCCTGGTCAGAATTGGTTTTCATGGAAGACTTGCTATCAAAAAGCCATAACTCCGAAGTGGAAACACAACTATGCATGAAAACACAGGAACTGGCGTACAGAAAAATGGCAGCAGGTGCTCTGGACTGATGAGACAAACTTATATAAAATATTTGTCTGTAGCAGAAGGCAGTTTGTTCGCTGAAGGGCTGGAGAGCGGTACAAGAATGAGTGTCTGCAGGCAACAGTGAAGCATGGTGGAGGTTCCTTACAAGTTAATGGCTGCATTTCTACAGATGGAGTTGGAGATTTGGTCAGAATTAATGGCATCCTCAATGATGAGAAGTATAGGCAGAACTTTTCCATCATGTGACACCATCAAGGAGGCATCTGATTGGCCACATATTTATTCTTCAGCATGAGAATGACTCCAAACATACAGCCAAAGTCATTAAGAGCTATCTTCAGTGTAAAGAAGAACAAGGAGTCCTGGAAGTGATGGTATGGCCCCCACAGAGCCCTGGTCTCAACATCATGGAGTCTGTCTGGGATTACATGGAGAGAGAGTGAAGCAACTGAGGTGCCTAAATCCAAGTGTACCTAGAAGAACTGATGCTGGTTTGAAGACAAAGGGTGGTCACACCAAATATTGATGTGACTTAGATTTTTCTTCTGTTCACTCACTTTGTATTTCATTAATTGATAAATATAAACTATTAACATTTCTATTTTTGAAAGCATTTTTTCACACCGGCCTAAGACTTTTGCACAGTAAATGTGAATAGGGCAGGTATATGTCTATATGGAATATATATGTCTATATGGAATGTATATGTGCATATAGGATATATATGTCTGTATGGGGTGTATATTTGTATATACGATGTATATGTCTGTATGGGATGTGTATGTGTATATAGGATGCATATGTCTGTATGGGGTGTATATGTGTGCATGGGATGTATATATGTGTATATAGGATGTATATGTGTATATAAGATGTATATGTCTGTATGGGATGTATATCTGTGCATGGGATGTATATGTGTGTATATAGGATGTATATGTGTATATAAGATGTATATGTATGTATGGGGTGTATATAGGATGTATATGTCTGTATGGGGTGTATATGTGTGTATGGGATGTATATGTGTATATAGGATATATATGTGTATAGAAGAAGTATACTGTATGTGTGTATGGGGTGTACATAGGATGTATATGTCTGTATGGGGTGTATATGTGTATATAGGATGTACTTGTCTGTATGGGGTATATATATATGTATATAAGATGTATATGTCTGTATGGAATGTGTATTTTTATATAAGATGCATATGTCTGTATGGGATGTGTATATAGGATGTATATGTCTGTAGGGGATTTATATGTGTGTATGGGATGTATATGTATATAGGATGTAAATGTTTCTATGGGATGTATATGTGTATATAAGATGTATATATATATGTATGGGGTGTATATAGGATATCTATGTCTGTATGGGGTGTATATAGGGTGTATATGTGTGTATGGGATGTATATGTGCATAGAAGAAGTATGCTGTGGGGGTGTATATGTATCTATGATGTATATATGATGTATATATCTGTATGGGGTATAATATGTATGTATGTATAGGATGCATATGTGTATATAGGATTTATATATATGTATGGGCTATATATGTCTGCATGGTGTGTATATGTGTATATAAGATGTATATGTCTGTATGGGGTGTATATAAGATGTGTATGTCTGTAAGGTGTGTATATGTGTATATAAGATATATATGTCTGTATGGGGTGTATATAGGATGTATATGTATGTATGGGGTATATATGTGTATATGGCATGCATATATTTGTATGGGATCTATATGGGATGTATGTGGTGTATATGTATATATGGGATGTATATGTCTGTATGGGATGTATATAGGATGTTTATGTTTATGTAAGATCTATATTTATGTATGGGGTGTATATAAGATGTGTATACATGTATATAAGGTATATATGTCTGTATGGGGTCTACACGTGTATATAAGATATATATGTCTGTATGGGGTGTATATAAGATAGGTCTACAGGTGTATATAAGATATATATGTCTGTATGGGGTCTACAAGTGTATATAAGATATATATGTCTGTATGGGGTCTACAAGTGTATATAAGATATATATGTCTGTATGGGGTGTATATACGATGGATATGCCTATAAGGTGTGTATATGAGTATATAGGATGTCTATGTCTGTATGGGTGTATATGTGTATATAGGATGTATATGTCTGTATGGGATGCATATAGGGTGTATATGTCTGTATGGGGTGTATATGTTTATATGATGTTTATGTCTGTATGGGGTGTATATGTGTGCATGGGATGTATATGTGTGTATGGGGTGTATATTGGGTGTATATGTATGTGAGGGGTGTATATAGGATGTTTATGTCTGTATGGGGTGTATACGTGTATACAGGGTTAGGGTGTATATATCTCTATGGGGTGTATATGTGTATATACGGTATATATGTATGGGGTGTATATGTGTATTTAAGATGTATATGTCTATATGGGGTGTATATGTGTATATAGGGTATATATGTCTGTATGGGGTATATATATCATATATGTCTGTATGGGGTGTATATGTGTATATAGGGTATATATGTCTGTATGGGGTATATATATCATATATGTCTGTATGGGGTGTATATGTGTATATAGGGTATATATGTCTGTATGGGGTATATATATATCATATATGTCTGTATGGGGTGTATATATAAGAGGTATATGTCTGTATGGGGTGTATATGTGTATATAGGGTGTATATGTCTGTATGGGGTGTATATGTGTATATAGGGTGTATATGTCTGTATGGGGTGTATATGTGTATATAGGGTATATATGTCTGTATGGGGTATATATATCATATATGTCTGTATGGGGTGTATATGTGTATATAGGGTATATATGTCTGTATGGGGTATATATATATATCATATATGTCTGTATGGGGTGTATATATAAGAGGTATATGTCTGTATGGGGTGTATATGTGTATATAGGGTGTATATGTCTGTATGGGGTGTATATGTGTATATAGGGTGTATATGTCTGTATGGGGTGTATATGTGTATATAGGGTATATATGTCTGTATGGGGTATATATATATATCATATATGTCTGTATGGGGTGTATATATAAGAGGTATATGTCTGTATGGGGTGTATATGTGTATATAGGGTGTATATGTCTGTATGGGGTGTATATGTGTATATAGGGTATATATGTCTGTATGGGGTATATATATCATATATGTCTGTATGGGGTGTATATGTGTATATAGGGTATATATGTCTGTATGGGGTATATATATATCATATATGTCTGTATGGGGTGTATATATAAGAGGTATATGTCTGTATGGGGTGTATACTGTATGTGTATATAGGGTGTATATGTCTGTATGGGGTGTATATAAGAGGTATATGTCTGTATGGGGTGTATATGTGTATATAGAGTATATATGTCTGTATGGGATGTATATGTGTATATAGAGTATATATGTCTGTATGGGGTGTATATGTGTATATAGAGTATATATGTCTGTATGGGGTGTATATATAAGTGGTATATGTCTATATGGGGTGTATAGTATTTAGGTCTCTTACCGGTATTTCATGCCTGTAGCTTTGCCTGTGGACTCACGCAGGATGTGGGAGAGGAGGGGGAGGACCTGGTTAGGGTTTTTCGTCCCCATTGGGGGTGTGCGTTGTTTGGCCTGTCCCCCCGTCCCCCCATTTTGGCCCCCTGAGGGACGATTGGGGCACAAACGGTCCTCACTGGTCCTACTTCTCAACAGCGTTTGCTCGGTGCAAGCAAAGGAAACTTGCATAATGTGAGAGGGAACTCAATGCGGAGTATTAGAGAACAGGGTAATGGGACCGAGGGGGGAGGAAGAGACAGTGATAGGGGAGAGCGAGAAGAGAGATCTAAGTAAGGGGGGAGTGTAAAGAAGAGTAGGGGAAAGTGTAGAGGACAGAGTGAATGAGAGGATAAACTGCAAAGTGAAGGAGAGGATAAACTGCAAAGTGAAGGAGAGGATAAACTGCAGAGTGAACGAGAGGAGAAAGGAAAGAGGAAGGAAGGATAGGAGGAAGGAAGGGGGCTGATTGGATAGGAGAGAAGAGGATGCAGAAGTGATGAGAGGGGCACAGGGAAGTAGGGGGCTGATTGGATAGAGAGAAGGGGATGCAGAAGTGATGAGAGGGGCACAGGGAAGTAGGGGGCTGATTGGATAGGAGAAGGAGAGACAGGAGAGGGGCACCGGTAAGGAGGGGGCTGATTGGATAGGAGAGGGGGAGACAGGAGTGAGGAGAGGGGCACAGGGAAGTAAGGGGTGTGATTAGATAGGAGAGGGGAGAGACAAGAGTGAGGAGAGGGGTACAGGTAAATAGGGGGGCTGATTAGATAGGAGAGGGGGAGACAAGAATAAGGAGAGAGGCACAGGTGAGAAGGGGGACGATTAGATAGGAGAGGGGGAGACAAGAGTGAGGAGAGGGGCACAGGTAAGCGGGGATGATTGGATAGGAGAGTGGGAGACAAGAGTGAGGAGAGGGGCACAGGTAAGCGGGGATGATTGGATAGGAGAGTGGGAGACAAGAGTGAGGAGAGGGGCACAGGTAAGCGGGGGGGTGATTAGATAGGAGAGGGGGGGACAAGAGTGAGGAGAGGGGCACAGGTTAGCGGGGGGTGATTAGATAGGAGAGGGGGGGACAAGAGTGAGGAGAGGGGCACAGGTAAGCGGGGGGGTGATTAGATAGGAGAGGGGGAGACAAGAGTGAGGAGAGGGGCACAGATTAGCGGGGGGTGATTAGATAGGAGAGGGGGGGACAAGAGTGAGGAGAGGGGCACAGGTAAGCGGGGGTGATTAGATAGGAGAGGGGGAGACAAGAGTGAGGAGAGGGGCACAGGTTAGCGGGGGGGTGATTAGATAGGAGAGGCAGAAGACAAGAGTGAGGAAAGGGGCACAGGTTAGCGGGGGGTGATTAGATAGGAGAGGCAGAAGACAAGAGTGAGGAAAGGGGCACAGGTTAGCGGGGGGGTGATTAGATAGGAGAGGCAGATGACAAGAGTGAGGAGAGGGGCACAGGTAAGAGGGGGGGGTGATTAGATAGGAGAGGCAGAAGACAAGAGTGAGGAAAGGGGCACAGGTTAGCGGGGGGTGATTAGATAGGAGAGGCAGAAGACAAGAGTGAGGAGAGGGGCACAGGTAAGCGGGGGGGTGATTAGATAGGAGAGGGGGAGACAAGAGTGAGGAGAGAGGCACAGGTAAGTGGGGGGTGATTAGATAGGAGAGGCAGAAGACAAGAGTGAGGAGAGGGGCACAGGTAAGCGGGGGGGTGATTAGATAGGAGAGGGGGAGACAAGAGTGAGGAGAGAGGCACAGGTAAGTGGGGGGTGATTAGATAGGAGAGGGGGAGACAAGAGTGAGGAGAGGGGCACAGGTAAGCGGGGGTTGATTAGATAGGAGAGGCGTAAGACAAGAGTGAGGAGAGGGGCACAGGTAAGCGGGGGGGTGATTAGATAGGAGAGGGGGAGACAAGAGTGAGGAAAGGGGCACAGGTTAGTGGGGGGTGATTAGATAGGAGAGGGGGAGACAAGAGTGAGGAGAGGGGCACAGGTAAATAGGGGGGCTGATTAGATAGGAGAGGGGGAGACAAGAATGAAGAGAGGGGCACAGGTAAGTGGGGGGTGATTAGACAGGAGAGGCAGAAGACAAGAGTGAGGAAAGGGGCACAGGTAAGCGGGGGGGTGATTAGATAGGAGAGGCTTAAGACAGGAGTGAGGAGCGGGGCACAGGGAATGGTATGAGAGGAGCTATGCAGCAGAGAGTGTCAGACCTGAAAGGTAAGAGAGAGAGACACAGGGGGATGGACAGAGAGACAGAGGAGACGGGGGTAGGGAGAGGGGGATGGTGCAAGAGAGACAAAAAGTGATCAGAGGTTTATCTACAGATAACTGGATACTGAGTTACAAAGTGAGACAGAGAGGATGGGAGAATGAGACAGGCAGGGAATGAGACAGACAAAGAGGGGATGAGACAGATAGAAAGGAGGGGAATGGGACAGACAGAGAGAGTTTGAGACAGGCAGGGAGTGGAGCAAATAAGACAGAAAAAGAAGCGGAATAGAGAGAGTTAACTGAAGAGAAGAGAATGCAGTGATAATAAGACAGGCTGAAAGAGAGAGAGAGTGGAGTGAAAGAGACAGGGAGAGAAGGGTAGAGAGACAGAGCAGAGACAGAGAGGAGGGTATAAAGAAGAGACAGACAGAGAGGAGGGTATGAAGAGACAGGTGAAGAGGAGGACAGACAGTCAGAGGAAGGAGAGGGGAGGGAGCCCCATAGCGAGGGAGGAATACAGATAGTTGTCTTGCAGGCCCAGGAAGAGAGGAAGGAACAGGAGCCGTAGACAGGAGCTGTGAGTGCTGGTGGGACAGCTCTGCAGTTATCACGGTGTCACTTCACTCAGCCCTCTCCCCTCCATCCCCTGCTCGCCTCTCTCTCCTCTTCTCTCTCTGCACTGATGCAGCGAATGGGAGCTCCTCCTACCAGCCCATCTCACTACCCTGTGTGCACATAACACACTACACTGTACACCACATAGCCTTATACATGTGTATCTGTGTGTGTGATCTATATAGGTCTGTGTATGGGCTTGTGTGTGTCTGTAGGTGTATGTATGTGTCTGTGTATGAATATGTGTATGTATGTGTGTATGTATGTATGTATGTGTATGTAGGTCTGTGTGGGGGTGTATGTATGTAGGTGTGTATGTATGTACGTAGGTGTATGTGTGTGTGTCGGTGTATATGTATGTATGTATGTAGGTGTATGTATGTGTGTATGTAGGTGTATGTGTATGAATATGTGTATGTGTGTGCCAGTGTGTATGTATGTATGTGTATGTAGGTCTGTGTGGGGGGGGGGGGGTGTATGTAGGTGTGTATGTATGTACGTAGGTGTATGTATGTGTTGGTGTATATGTATGTAGGTGTATGTGTATGTATGTATGTGTGTGTATGCGCACAGGTGTGTATGTATGTAGCTGTGTGTGTATGTATGTAAGTGTGTGTGCCTGTAGGTGTGTGTGTGTGTATGTTTATCTATGTAGGTGTATTTGTGTATGTATGAATATGTGAAATGCATGTAGGTGTGCATGTGTGTGTGTGTGAATATTTATGTAGGTTCATGTGTATGTATTGTATGTATGTTTGTGTATATAGGTCTGTGTTTATGTATGTAGGTGTGTTTATATGTATTTATGTATGTAGGTGTGTATGTATGTAGGCGTGTGTGTTTGTGTATGTGTGTAGGTGCGTGTGTGTATGCATGTAGGATTGTGTGTATATATGTATTTAAGTGTGTGTGTATGTAGGTGTGTGTTTATGTGTTTGTGCATGTAAGTAGGTGTATATGTATGTAGGTGTGTTTGTATGTATGTAGGTGTGTGTATGTGCGTATATGTGTGTGTATGTATGTGTGTGGTGTGTGTTTATGTATGTATGTAGGTGTGTCTGTGTATATATATATATAAATATGTATGTAATTGTGTGTCTGTGTTTGTGTATGTATGTAGGTGTATGTGGGTATATATGTGTGTGTGACTATGTGTGTGTGTGTGCATTTGTGACTAGGTGTGTGTGTGTATCATTTTATGTAGGGGTGGGGGTGTATGCCTGTGCATGCGCCAAGACATAGGTATGTGTTTGTATATGTCTAGCTGTAAGAGAGATGTGTTGTCTAGTTGTGAGACAGATGTGTGTTTGAGTTTCTGTGTGTGTGTATATATATATATATATATATATATATGATGTATGCATGTATATGTATGTAATAATCTGTATTTCTCTACAGTATAAAGGTCAGGGGTGATCGTCAGCATGTCTCTAGCATGATTGAAGGTCAGGGGTGATAGTCTGCATGTATCTAGTAGGATAGTGGGTTAGGGGTGATAGTCTGCATGTCTCTACTAGGACAGATGATTAGGAGTGATAGTCTGCATGTCTCTACAGGATAGAGTGTCAGGGGTGATAGTCTGCATGTCTCTACAGGATAGAGGGTCAGGGGTGATAGTCTGCATGTCTCAACAGGATAGAAGGTCAGGGGTGATAATCTGCATGTTTCTACAGGTCAGAGGATCAGGAGTGATTGTCTACATGTCTCTAAGGATAGTGTTAGGAGTGATAGTCTGCATGTCAGGATAGAGGGTTAGGAGTGATAGTCCGCATGTTTCTATAGTAAAGAGTGGCCCCAACATTTCACATGGCCAAAGAGGGACACTTTTGCTTTAGGGGGTGTGGCTGGTGGGAGGGGCATTAATGATAATTTTTAGGATATTTCCTGACCTGTTGTAAAATTCATGTGTAAATGAATGAGTTATTTAGAGCAAGACAAAGTGTTTTATTTACACAGACTAATTTAAAAACACATACACTGAAGTTTATACAAACACTAATGTGTGTTTCATTGACAGCTCTCTGGTAACCAAGTGGTTAAATCTTTTTTTTTTTTTTTTTTTCATTCGTGCTTGTCATCGGTCTGTGCCAGGAGACAGTAGATGGGACTGGTGGTGGTGGGATTAATTTAAGAAGTGGGGTGCCTGGAATGTAAATCTGGCCCTCTTTGTGGTGTCCCTGTGTTTAGGAGATCAGACTGTGTGGTGTGTATATAAGTGTATCATCATCCTGGTGTCCCTGTGTTTAGGAGATCAGACTGTGTGGTGTGTATATAAGTGTATCACTCTGGTGTCCCTGTGTTTAGGAGATCAGACTGTGTGGTGTGTATATAAGTGTATCACCCTGGTGTCCTTGTGTTTAGGAGATCAGACTGTGTGGTGTGTATAGAAGTGTATCATCACCCTGGTGTCCCTGTGTTTAGGAGATCAGACTGTGTGGTGTGTATAGAAGTGTATCACCCTGGTGTCCCTGTGTTTAGGAGATCAGACTGTGTGGTGTGTATATAAGTGTATCACTCTGGTGTCCCTGTGTTTAGGAGATCAGACTGTGTGGTGTGTATATAAGTGTATCACTCTGGTGTCCCTGTGTTTAGGAGATCAGACTGTGTGGTGTGTATATAAGTGTATCACCCTGGTGTCCCTGTGTTTAGGAGATCAGACTGTGTGGTGTGTATATGAGAGTATCATCACCCTGGTGTCCCTGTGTTTAGGAGATCAGACTGTGTGGTGTGTGTATATAAGTGTATCATCATCCTGGTGTCCCTGTGTTTAGGAGATCAGACTGTGTGGTGTGTATATAAGTGTATCACTCTGGTGTCCCTGTGTTCAGGAGATCAGACTGTGTGGTGCGTATATAAGTGTATCACCCTGGTGTCCCTGTGTTTAGGAGATCAGATTGTGTGGTGTGTATTTAAGTGTATCACCCTGGTGTCCCTGTGTTTAGGAGATCAGACTGTGTGGTGTGTATATAAGTGTATCACTCTGGTGTCCCTGTGTTCAGGAGATCAGACTGTGTGGTGTGTATAGAAGTGTATCACCCTGGTGTCCCTGTGTTTAGGAGATCAGATTGTGTGGTGTGTATTTAACTGTATCACCCTGGTGTCCCTGTGTTTAGGAGATCAGACTGTGTGGTATGTATAGAAGTGTATCACCCTGGTGTCCCTGTGTTTAGGAGATCAGACTGTGTGGTGTGTATATAAGTGTATCGCCCTGGTGTCACTGTGTTTAGGAGATCAGACTGTGTGGTGTGTATATAAGTGTATCACCCTGGTGTCACTGTGTTTAGGAGATCAGACTGTGTGGTATGTACATAAATGTATCACATTGCTCCACAGCAATAAAACTCACATTAATGCATGTTTAAACTTCACTATACGAGTTCAATAAAACACTTTGGTCTTGTTTTAAATAATTTCTTCTGTTATGTAAAGAACTGGAAACACGTCGGGAAGTAACCTAAACATTTATGGTAATGAGCCTCCCCCCAAGTCACAGCAACACCACATAACAAAGAATTGTCCCTCTTTAGCCATTTGAATTCTTGAGAGGTAAGCATTCATGGAAACCATTTTATGTTATGAAACACACATAACTGGAGACAGAAGTGTCCACATGACACTACTGGCATTGTGAAGTAATCGGGGCTTAATCATACTGACAAGGGGACTACAGTCCTGGGGATACCATTGTACAAATGACCCTATTTGCATCATAATGTAGGATGGGCTTAATCAGAGTTACAAGAGTTGGAGGGTTGAGAGTAGGGGTTTGTACTTAAATTGGTGGAGATGTGGAAGGAACGGGGCGGGAGTGCATTGAATGGGTAGGACAGTAGGCAACTGAACTCAAAGCCGAGGAATCAGCCTCTGTGTGAGGGTGAGAAAAAGGGGAAGTGGAGAAACAGGGTGGGAAGGCAGAGAAGAGAGTGGGAAGTGGAGGAATGGGGAAGGAGAAGTGGGTGGGAAATGAGCAGAACAGGGTAGGAAGATAAGAAGTGAGTAAAAAGTGGGAGGGACAGGGTGGAAAGGAGGAGCGGTGGGCAGGAAGTGGACAGAACAGGGTGGGAAGGATGAGAAGTGAGTAAGAAGTGGGAGGAACAGGGTGGGAAGGAGGAGCGGTGGGCAGGAAGTGGAGAGAACAGGGTGGGAAGGAGGAGAAGTGGGGGGAACAAGGTGGGAAGGAGGAGAAGTGGGTAGAAGAGGGTGGGAAGGAGGAGAAGTAAGCAGGAAGTAAACAGAACAGGGTGCGATTGAGGAGAAGTGGGTAGAACAGGGTAGGAAGGAGATGAAGTAGGCAGGAAGTGGACAGAACAGGGTGGGAAGGAGGAGGAGTGAGTGGAAACTGGGTGGAACAGGGTGGGAAGTGGGTGGGAAATTAGCAGAACAGTGTGAGAAGGAGAAGAAGTTAGTGGGAAGAACAGGGTGAGAAGGAGGAGAAGTTGGAAGGAAGTGTGCGGAAAAGAGTGGGAAGGAGGAGAAGTGGGCAGGGAGTGTGCGGAACAGGAAGGGAAGGAGGCGAAGTGGGCAGGAAGTCTACAGAACAGGATGGGAAGGAGGAGAAGTGGGCAGGAAGTCTACAGAACAGGATGGGAAGGAGGAGAAATGGGAGGAACAGGCTGGGAAGGCAGAGAAGAGAGGGGGAAGTAGGAGGAACGGGGGGGAGGAGAAGTGGGTAAGAAATGAACAGAACAGGGTGGGAAGGATGTCTTTTTATACTGGCTAAAGCTAGGTCTGAAGAAGTGGTCAGGGGCCACGAAACGTTAATAGCTAGCCATTGTTTTTTAATAATTCCTTTTATCAATGTGAATATTATTATAATATTTCAATGCAAATTGGAATTAAAGATTATCTGAATTTGAAGGAAGCAGCACATTGTGAATCTCACACTACTACATCACACGTGCCTGAGCAGAGACAGGAGAACATCTCTGTAAGCGTGTGTGCTGTATTTTGGTGTATGCCTCATACATCCATTACATTTGTGAGTATATTTACAATTAACTATTCCACATTATTGTAAACGGATAATAGGCACAATTGGGCACCCTCTTTTGGTTTTGTCTTGCATGTTGTACACCTCTTCGAGTGGCATTGAGGAACAGCCTTTCATGGAGAAGGAGTTTCACTGTTGAGGGGACAGTACATTCAAAAAACCCTATTGCATATTTGTCAACTGACATATATATGTTGAGTTGAACATTACTTATTGTGAGTAAGATTCCACAATTTGGTGAAGGGTTGGTGATAATAATCAGCCTAAGACGTTATTACACTAGGAGCACCTCTATTTGTTTTTTCTTGCAGGTGGGAAGGAGGAGCAGTGGACAGAACAGGGTGGGAAAGAGGAGAAGTGGGTGGAACAGGGTGAGAAGGAGGAGAAGTGGGTGGAACAGGGTGGGAAGGAGGAGCGGAGGACAGAACAGGGTGGGAAGGAGGAGAAATGGGTGGAACAGGGTGAGAAGGAGGAGAAGTGGGTGGAAAAGGGTGGGAAGGAGGAGAAGTGGGCAGGAATGGGCGGAACGGAATGAGAAGTGGGTGGGCAGTGGGTGAGAAATGAGCAAAACAGGGTGAGAAGGAGGAGAATGGGTGGGTAATGGGTGGAACATGGTGGGAAGGAGGAGAAGTGGGCGGGGAGTGGGAGGAACAGGGTGAGAAGTGGGTGGGAAGTGGGTGAAATATGAGCAGAACAGAGTGGGAAGGAGAAGAAGTGAGTGGGAAGTAGGAGGAACAGGGTGGGAAGGAGGAGAAGTGCGTGGGAAATGGGAGGAATAGGGTGTGAAGGCAGATAAGTGGGTGGGAAATGGGAGGAACAGGGTGGGAAGGAGGAGAAGTGGGTGGAAATGGGAGAAACAGGGTGGGAAGGAGGAGAAGTAGGTGGGAAGTGGGTGGAACAGGGTGGGAAGGAGGAGAAGTGGGTGGGAAATGGGAGGAACAGGGTGGGAAGGAGGAGAAGTAGGTGGGAAGTGTGTGGAACAGGGTGGGAAGGAGAAGAAGTGTGCGGAACAGGGTGGTAAGGAGGAGAAGTGGGCGGGAGTTGGGAGGTACATGATGAGAAGTGGGTGGAAAGAGAGCAGAATAGGGTAAGAAGGAAGATATGTTGGAAAGAAGTGGGTGGAACAGGGTGGGAAGGAGGAGAAGTGAGTGTGGAAGTAGGTGGAACAGGATGAGAATGAGGAGAAGTGGGTGGAATTTCAAAGGAAACTCACCACGGCTGAAGAATTAGCCTCTGTCCCCAGCGACCAGGAAATTAACTCTAAAAACTGAAGTCTCCGGGGCAGATCTGGACAGTTCCCAGGTATGTACATGTCTTTACAGCAAGGGTTACCAACAGGTAGATCGTGAGCTTTTGGTATCTCTTCAAGTACCAGTCAGTAGCTCTCTCCACTCTACTCAGGTATCAAGCTATCTGGCCTCCAGTGGTTGAAAACTGCTCTCTGATTGGCTGAAGACAACCTGGATGCATCTTTCATCGGTGGTACCCAGCAGTAGCCAATCAGACAGCTGATAGTCATGAGGTAGCATCCCTCAGAATTTGCATGTCTTTCCTACCTTACACTACTGTAATAGCCCTTAACAACCACCTGCTTACAGATTAATCTTCATGCTTTGTCAAGACAACTTACATACAGGGGCGTAACTAGAGAGGAGGGCATTTGTGCTGGGGACCAGCATTCAAGGAGCCCATCTTCTTCAGTGTCCAATAGATTCTTTTTAGGCTTCTGTGAAATATTTTTTGTGTTAGAGGGCCCAAAATATATTCGCGCTGGTATTCTCCTATCACCATACCTGAGAAATTTCAAGATGAGCTGGTCTTTAAAGTGTTAACCCTGTAAAACTTTGTTAAAGCTTCCCAGAAGTGCTCCAATTGGTCTGCTAGGAACCTTCAACATGCTAAACACAACAAGACAAGCAGGGCTTCAAACCCCACCCCCCACCCCCATCTTTCTGGGACAAATGGTATCAATCTGGAGACTAATTAATTGGGTTGAATCATATATCAGGTAACACAGAACTCTTTCACTCTGAGAATTTGTCCCTTGACCCTGAGATCTGGGTCAAAACCCTGAGATCTGGGTCAAATCCTGAGGATCCCAGGTATGTCGATCACTAGTTACACCACTGGTTACATAGTCATTTTCATGTCTGGGAACTTCATCCTCTTGAACCTCGTGTGCTGTGACCAAGGGATGTAAATTACACCATTTGTGTTATAAAGTGGGTGAGGCTTCATTAGGTGGGTGGGGCTTGGATCATAAATTGTACTGGAAGTGGTGGGGCTTGGGCAGAACAGTGTAGGAAAGAGGACAAGTGGGTAGGAAGTGGACAGAACAGGGTGGGTAGGTGGAGACGTAGGTGGGAAGTGGGCAGAACAGGGTGGGAAGAAGGAGAAGTGGACGGGAAGCAGGCAGAGCAGGGTGGTAAAGAGAAGAATTGGGGCAGGAAGTGGGTGGAACAGGGTAGGAAGGAGGAGAAGTGGGCGGGAAGTGGGCAGAACAGGGTGGAAAGAAGAAGTGGGTGGGAAGAAAAGACATGGGTGGTAAGTGAGCAGAGCAAGGTAGGAAGGAGGAGAAGTGGGCAAGGAATGGGAGGAACAGGGTGGGAAGGAGGAAAAGTGGGTGGTAAGTGGGCAGAACAAGGTAGGAAGGAGGAGAAGTGGGAGGGAAGTGGGAGAAACAGGGTGGGAAGGTGGATAAGTGGGGGGAAGTGGGAGGAACAGGGTGGGAAGGAGGAGAACTGGGAGGGAAGTAGTCAGAACAGGGTGGAAAGAAGAAGTGGGTGGGAAGTGGACAGAACAGGGTGGGAAGGAGGAAACATGGGAGGGAAGTGGGAGAAACAGGGTGGGAAGGAGGAGAAGTGTGTGGGAAGTGGGCGGAACAGGGTGGGAAGGAGAAGTGGGCGGGAAGTGGGCGGAACAGGATGGGAAGAAGTGGGCGGGAAGTGGGAGTAACAGGGTGGGAAGGAGGAGAAATGGGAGGAACAAAGTGAGAAGGAGGAGAAGTGGGAGGGACAGAGAGAGAAGGAAGAGAAGTGGAGGGACAGTTTGGGAAAGAGGAGAAGTAGGCAGAGTTTCAGAGGAAACTTCACCACCACTTGAGAATCAGTCTCTGGAGACCTGGTACTGAACTCTAAAAAACAGTGTCTTTGGGGCAGATCCGGAGAGTTTCCAGTCACGGTAATTGTTGTGGGCAGTATGTGGTGTAAAAGCGGGTGAGAGAATATGGGTTCATTGTGCAACTCTATATTCACCCCCCACACACACACACTGTATCACAAATTGCAGACAATGTTATATTCATTCAATAAAACACTCTAGTAACTTTAGACACACAAAGAAATATGTGACGGTGTCCTTAAAGGGATAGTAATACTTAAGTATTACTAATCCCTATAGCAAAGTACTACTAAAAAAAAAAACGTATTGCCCCCAGTGTCATCTCTCAAACCTTTATGGTCAGAACGCTGACTACGGGGAAGGGGGGAAGGAGAGGGCAACTTTAGGGGCGATTATCTCTCAAACCATAAAGGTTTGAGAGATGACGCTGGGGGCAATACTTTTTTTTAGTAATAATTTCCTATAGGGATTAGTAATACTTAAAGGGATAGTAATACTTAAAATGTAAAAAAAATATGTTGTAGGGTTTATCCCCCTGAGTAAAACAAGAGTACTCCCACTGCTGAAAGGTGTTTCATTCAAAAGTTATTAATTTTCAAAGTTGAATTTTTTAGGTGCAATATCACAGTGGCCTGAAATTGTAAAGTGGTGCTGTTGCTACACCATCCTATGGACCAGAGCTGTCCATAGGATCGTGTAGCAACAGCGCCACTGTACAATTTCAGGCCACTGTGATATTGCACCTAAAAAATTCAACTTTGAAAATTAATAACTTTTGAATGAAACACCTTTCAGCAGTGGGAGTACTCTTGTTTTACTCAGGGGGATAAACCCTACAACATATTTTTTTTTACATTTTAAGTATTACTATTCCTTTAAGTATTACTATCCCTTTAAGGATAGGAAAGCACTATCAATCAGAAAATCAGGGGATCGCTGGAGAAACACAATTTTTGTCTTCTCTACTGAATGTGGATTTCTCCTGCTAAAATGTATACGTCATGTAAGAAGGTGTTTTCACCTTGAGGTGTCCTGGAGGTCACGTGCTTTCTGTGCAGAACTTTGTTACTGGAAGATGTGGGAAGGAACACAGAGTTATCAAAGCAGCCTGTGAGTTATAAATCCATGTATATTCAATATATATTTTAGTTTAGAGTAGCTCAATACATCTTGCTTTGGTTACAAGTTGTTCCCATTAAAGATAAGGTGGGCCACCCCTGCTCTATAGGATAGAGGGTCAGTAGTGATAGTCTGCATATCTCTACCATGAGATGGGTCAGTGGTGATAGTCTGCATGTCTCTAGTAGGATAGAGGATCAAGAGTGATAGTCTACATGCCTCTTCCGTGATAAGGGTCAGGGGTGATAGCCTGCACGTCTAACATGATTTGGGTCAGGGGTGATAGTCTGCATGTCTCTGGTAGGATAGAGGGTCAGGAGTGATTGTCTGCATGTCTCTCGTAGGATAAGGATGTTTCTAGTATGACAGACATTGATAGTCTGCATGCCTCTAACAGGATAAGGGTCAGGAGTGATAGTCTGCATGCCTCTAACAGGATAAGGGTTAGGAGTGATAGTCTGCATGTCTATACAGGATACAAGATCAGGAGTGATAGTCTGTATGTCTGTAGTAAGTTAGACGATCAGGAGTGATAGACTGCATGTCTCTAACATGATAAAGGTCTGGAGTGATAGTCTGCATGTCTATACTAGTATAGAGGATCAGGGGTGATAGTCTGCAGATCTCTAGAAGGATAAGGGTCAGGAGTGATAGCCTGCATGTCTCTAGCAGTATAGCAGATCAGGGATGATAATCTGTATGTCTCTTGCACAATAGAGGGACAGGAGTAATATTCTAGGATTGCCAGATAATCCCTTTAAAGAGGACACGTGAGAAATGGCTGCTCCATTGTAACCTAATGATAAACCGCTGGGCCCTACAGCAGGCATTTTGCATATGTGCCCTCTTTTAAAGGGATGATCTGGCCACCACATGATAGTCTTTGGAAGTAGAGTTGTTAAGGGGTGCAACGTTCTGCAGATCATGTGTGGGGAAAATTTTCAGGGTGAGCAAACACCAGGATGTTTCTCCTCTGCAGAAAGATTTGCATACACTGAGTGAATGGGCTGAAAAGCAGCACATGAGGTTTAATATAGATAAATGTAAGGTTATGCATTTGGGCTGTAGAAACAAACTTGCTACATATACTCTAAATGGAAAACAACTTGGGGAATCCTCATTAGAGAAAGATTTAGGAGAACTGATAGAAAATAGACTTCACAGCAGTGTGCAGAGTCACTCAGCTGATGCAGAGGCAGATAGGGTGCTAGCCTGCATAAAAAGAGGTGTAGATACATGGGATGCTAATATTATCCTACCTCTGTATAAATCCTTGGTTAGGCCTCATCTAGAATATGGAGTACAATTTTGAGCACCATTTCTTAAAAAATACATTATTGAGCTGGAAAAAGTGCACAGACAAACAAAACTGATAAAGGGATTGGAGGATCTGAGTTATAAAGAGAAACTAGCCAAACTGGGTTTGTTTACATTAGAAAAGAGACGTCTAAGGGGTGATATGATTACCATTTACATATATATGCAAGGTCAATACAATAACTATCCAACTAATTATTTAATTAAAGAGCTGTGCAAAGAAGAGGATGTCATTCATTAAGACTAGAGTTAAGGCACTAAAACAAAGACAGGGATTTTTTCCAGTAAGGGCAGTAAAGTTATGGAAATCTTTGCTTCGGGATGCTGTGCTTGCAGATACAGTAACTGCTTTCAAAATAGTAACGGATACCTATGTAGCACAGAACAATATTGAGAATTATGACCGTTGTCTTCAGTGCAGACAGGTTGTTGATCCAGGGAACTGAATGCCATTCGGAGTGAGGAAGGAATTTTTTTTACCCACTTGGGGCTAAATTGGAAGTGGCTTCAGTGGGGGGGTTGCCTTCCTCTGGATCAACAGGGGTGTTATTGGCATGGGCTGGACTTGATAGACGCATGTCTTTTTTCAGCCTCATCAACTATGTTACTATATTAATGTTTTTCAGATCTGTGGCAGGACAGGGGTTAATCTGTGGTTTTCCTGCAAGAAGGTTCGTTAGTGAATGCTGTGCAGCCAATTACTATCATTGTTAAGTGATGAACGCTGTCTGTTGCAGAAGGACAAGAGTGTTGGAATTCTTGGGCCAACCAATAACACAGCATGGGAAAACTAATAATTCCCAGAATCCCCTTTGGTTTTAAATGGATTGAAAGCTGGAGAGATTTCTAATGCCGTGCACTGAGATCTTTTCTAGCCTTTAACCCTTGGAGTGCCGGAAGGGCACGCAACACATTGCAAAGCAATTCTTTGCGTACCCCTCCGGAACTCAAAGGGTTAACATGTTAAAAGAGGATAGAACCCTTTTGAGTGTGAGAGGAATATATAAACCGTTGCGCTGCAATGTGTTGACTATCTCACCAGTACTCAAAGGGGTTAAATCAATGGGATTCTTTTTCCGCTTGTTCCATTGTTTTGGCCCCAGAACTGACTCTGCAGGGCCAGTTTGATTTCAGCACAGCTCTGAAATATGTATATTTTTCTATGTCCCCCCCCCCCCCGTTGACCCTTTGAGTGCCAGAGGGGTGTACACATATCCGTTTAACCCTCTCAGTGCTAGAGGGATATCCAACATATTTAATTTTACAAGATTGCGGAGAAATCCGTGCAGCGCTGCAGTGTGTGTGTTTTTTCAGTGTCCCCGATAGAAAGGGATATGTGTGGTCACCATATACACCTGTGAGAAACTCTGCTTTATGGGTAAAGAAGAGAATGACAATGTAGGTTTCTGGCATGAGAGATGTTAACCCTTTGCATGCCGCAGGTATAGAAGGAATTGCTCTGCAGTTAGGTTCTGCAGGGGCCCCATCCACTCAGTAGGAGACGTTAGTGTGCTCAGGAGATTGCTGGGCCATTGAGAATGTGCAGGAGATTGATGTGAGGGGAGATTTAATGCAGCAACACAGAGAACTGCAGAGCCAGTTACTGCTGCACAGTGAAATCACTGAGTCAGCACCTTGTGACGCAGGCAGGGGGAGAGAGAGAGAAGGGGAGAGATGGGGAGAGAGGGAGAAGGGGACAGATGGGGAGAGACGGAGAGATGAGGAGAGAGGGAGAGAGATGAGGAGAAGGGAGAGATGGGGAGAGAGGGAGAAGGGAGAGATGGGGAGACGGGAGAGATGAGGAGAGAGGGAGAGAGATGAGGAGAGAGGGAGAAGGGAGAGATGAGGAGAGAGGGAGAGAGATGAGGAGAGAGGGAGAAGGGAGAGATGAGGAGAGAGATGGGGAGAAGGGAGAGATGGGGAGAGAGGGAGAAGGGAGAGATGGGGAGAGAGGGATAGGGGAGAGACAAGGGGAGAGAGGGATAAGGGAGAGATGAAGAGAGGTGAGAGATGAGGAGAAGGGAGAGATGAGGAGAGAGGGAGAGATGGGGAGAGAGGGAGAGATGGGGAGAGAGGGATAAGGGAGAGATGGGGAGAGAGGGATAAGGGAGAGACAAGGGGAGAGAGGGATAAGGGAGAGATGGGGAGAGAGGGATAAGGGAGAGACAAGGGAAGAGAGGGATAAGGGAGAGATGGGAAGAGAGGGATAAGGGAGAGATGGGGAGAGAGGGATAAGGGAGAGACAAGGGAAGAGAGGGATAAGGGAGAGATGGGAAGAGAGGGATAAGGGAGAGATGGGAGAGAGGGATAAGGGAGAGACAAGGGAAGAGAGGGATAAGGGAGAGATGGGGAGAGAGGGATAAGGGAGAGATGGGAGAGAGGGATATGGGAGAGACAAGGGAAGAGAAGGATAAGGGAGAGATGGGGAGAGAGGGATAAGGGAGAGATGGGAGAGAGGGATAAGGGAGAGATGGGGAGAGAGGGATAAGGGAGAGATGGGGAGAGAGGGATAAGGGAGAGATGGGAGAGAGGGATAAGGGAGAGATGGGGAGAGAGGGATAAGGGAGAGACAAGGGAAGAGAGGGATAAGGGAGAGACAAGGGAAGAGAGGGATAAGGGAGAGATGGGGAGAGAGGGATAAGGGAGAGATGGGAGAGAGGGATAAGGGAGAGATGGGGAGAGAGGGATAAGGGAGACAAGGGAAGAGAGGGATAAGGGAGAGATGGGAAGAGAGGGATAAGGGAGAGATGGGAAGAGAGGGATAAGGGAGAGACAAGGGAAGAGAGGGATAAGGGAGAGATGGGGAGAGAGGGATAAGGGAGAGATGGGAGAGAGGGATAAGGGAGAGATGGGAAGAGAGGGATAAGGGAGAGACAAGGGAAGAGAGGGATAAGGGAGAGATGGGGAGAGAGGGATAAGGGAGAGACAAGGGAAGAGAGGGATAAGGGAGAGATGGGGAGAGAGGGATAAGGGAGAGACAAGGGGAGAGAGGGATAAGGGAGAGATGGGGAGAGAGGGATAAGGGAGAGACAAGGGAAGAGAGGGATAAGGGAGAGATGGGAGAGAGGGATAAGGGAGAGATGGGAGAGAGGGATAAGGGAGAGATGGGGAGAGAGGGATAAGGGAGAGATGGGAGAGAGGGATAAGGGAGAGATGGGAGAGAGGGATAAGGGAGAGATGGGGAGAGAGGGATAAGGGAGAGACAAGGGAAGAGAGGGATAAGGGAGAGATGGGAGAGAGGGATAAGGGAGAGATGGGAGAGAGGGATAAGGGAGAGACAAGGGAAGAGAGGGATAAGGGAGAGATGGGAGAGAGGGATAAGGGAGAGACAAGGGAAGAGAGGGATAAGGGAGAGATGGGGAGAGAGGGATAAGGGAGAGACAAGGGGAGAGAGGGATAAGGGAGAGATGGGAGAGAGGGATAAGGGAGAGACAAGGGAAGAGAGGGATAAGGGAGAGATGGGAGAGAGGGATAAGGGAGAGATGGGAGAGAGGGATAAGGGAGAGATGGGGAGAGAGGGATAAGGGAGAGACAAGGGAAGAGAGGGATAAGGGAGAGATGGGAGAGAGGGATAAGGGAGAGATGGGAGAGAGGGATAAGGGAGAGACAAGGGAAGAGAGGGATAAGGGAGAGATGGGAGAGAGGGATAAGGGAGAGATGGGAAGAGAGGGATAAGGGAGAGATGGGAGAGAGGGATAAGGGAGAGACAAGGGAAGAGAGGGATAAGGGAGAGATGGGAGAGAGGGATTAGGGAGAGATGGGGAGAGAGGGATAAGGGAGAGATGGGAAGAGAGGGATAAGGGAGAGACAAGGGAAGAGAGGGATTAGGGAGAGATGGGGAGAGAGGGATAAGGGAGAGATGGGGAGAGAGGGATAAGGGAGAGATGGGGAGAGAGGGATAAGGGAGAGATGGGGAGAGAGGGATAAGGGAGAGACAAGGGAAGAGAGGGATTAGGGAGAGATGGGGAGAGAGGGATAAGGGAGAGATGGGAAGAGAGGGATAAGGGAGAGACAAGGGAAGAGAGGGATAAGGGAGAGACAAGGGAAGAGAGGGATAAGGGAGAGATGGGGAGAGAGGGATAAGGGAGAGATGGGGAGAGAGGGATAAGGGAGAGACAAGGGAAGAGAGGGATAAGGGAGAGATGGGGAGAGAGGGATAAGGGAGAGATGGGAGAGAGGGATAAGGGAGAGATGGGAAGAGAGGGATAAGGGAGAGACAAGGGGAGAGAGGGATAAGGGAGAGATGGGAGAGAGGGATAAGGGAGAGATGGGAGAGAGGGATAAGGGAGAGATGGGAGAGAGGGATAAGGGAGAGACAAGGGGAGAGAGGGATAAGGGAGAGATGGGAGAGAGGGATAAGGGAGAGATGGGAAGAGAGGGATAAGGGAGAGACAAGGGGAGAGAGGGATAAGGGAGAGATGGGAGAGAGGGATAAGGGAGAGATGGGAAGAGAGGGATAAGGGAGAGATGGGGAGAGAGGGATAAGGGAGAGATGGGAAGAGAGGGATAAGGGAGAGATGGGGAGAGAGGGATAAGGGAGAGACAAGGGAAGAGAGGGATAAGGGAGAGATGGGAGAGAGGGATAAGGGAGAGATGGGGAGAGAGGGATAAGGGAGAGATGGGGAGAGAGGGAGAGATGGGGAGAGAGGGATAAGGGAGAGATGGGAAGAGAGGGATAAGGGAGAGATGGGGAGAGAGGGAGAGATGGGGAGAGAGGGATAAGGGAGAGATGGGAGAGAGGGATAAGGGAGAGATGGGGAGAGAGGGATAAGGGAGAGATGGGGAGAGAGGGATAAGGGAGAGACAAGGGAAGAGAGGGATAAGGGAGAGATGGGAGAGAGGGATAAGGGAGAGATGGGAGAGAGGGATAAGGGAGAGATGGGAGAGAGGGATAAGGGAGAGATGGGGAGAGAGGGAGAGATGGGGAGAGAGGGATAAGGGAGAGATGGGGAGAGAGGGATAAGGGAGAGACAAGGGGAGAGAGGGATAAGGGAGAGATGGGAGAGAGGGATAAGGGAGAGATGGGAGAGAGGGATAAGGGAGAGATGGGGAGAGAGGGATAAGGGAGAGACAAGGGGAGAGAGGGATAAGGGAGAGATGGGAGAGAGGGATAAGGGAGAGATGGGAGAGAGGGATAAGGGAGAGATGGGGAGAGAGGGATAAGGGAGAGATGGGGAGAGAGGGATAAGGGAGAGACAAGGGAAGAGAGGGATAAGGGAGAGACAAGGGAAGAGAGGGATAAGGGAGAGATGGGGAGAGAGGGATAAGGGAGAGATGGGAAGAGAGGGATAAGGGAGAGATGGGAGAGAGGGATAAGGGAGAGATGGGAGAGAGGGATAAGGGAGAGACAAGGGAAGAGAGGGATAAGGGAGAGATGGGGAGAGAGGGATAAGGGAGAGACAAGGGAAGAGAGGGATAAGGGAGAGATGGGAGAGAGGGATAAGGGAGAGATGGGAAGAGAGGGATAAGGGAGAGATGGGAGAGAGGGATAAGGGAGAGATGGGAGAGAGGGATAAGGGAGAGACAAGGGAAGAGAGGGATAAGGGAGAGATGGGGAGAGAGGGATAAGGGAGAGACAAGGGAAGAGAGGGATAAGGGAGAGATGGGGAGAGAGGGATAAGGGAGAGATGGGAGAGAGGGATAAGGGAGAGATGGGGAGAGAGGGATAAGGGAGAGACAAGGGAAGAGAGGGATAAGGGAGAGATGGGGAGAGAGGGATAAGGGAGAGATGGGAAGAGAGGGATAAGGGAGAGATGAAGAGAAGGGAGAGATGAGGAGAGAAATGGGGAGAAGGAAGAGATGGGGAGAGAGGGGGAAGGGAGAGATGGGGAGAGAGGGAGAAGGGAGAGATGGGGAGAGAGGGATAAGGGAGAGATGGGAAGAGAGGGATAAGGGAGAGATGGGGAGAGAGGGATAAGGGAGAGACAAGGGAAGAGAGGGATAAGGGAGAGATGAAGAGAAGGGAGAGATGAGGAGAGAAATGGGGAGAAGGAAGAGATGGGGAGAGAGGGAGAAGGGAGAGATGGGGAGAGAGGGATAAGGGAGAGATGGGGAGAGAGGGATAAGGGAGAGACAAGGGGAGAGAGGGATAAGGGAGAGATGGGGAGAGAGGGATAAGGGAGAGACAAGGGAAGAGAGGGATAAGGGAGAGATGAGGAGAAGGGAGAGATGGGGAGGAGTGAGAGATGAGGATAGAGGGAGAAGGGAGAGATGAGGAGAGAGATGGGGAGAAGGGAGAGATGGGGGAGAGATGAGGAGAAGGGGAGAGAGGGAGAGAAGGGGAGAGAGGGAGAAGGGCGAGACAAGGGGAGAGAGGGAGAAGGGAGAGACAAGGGGAGACAGGGATAAGGGAGAGATGAGGAGAAGGGAGAGATGAGGAGAAGGGAGAGATGGGGAGGAGTGAGAGATGGGGAGAGAGGGAGAAGGGAGAGATGAGGAGAGAGATGGGGAGAAGGGAGAGATGGGGGAGAGATGTGGAGAAGGGGAGAGATGAGGAGAAGGGGAGAGAGGGAGAGAAGGGGAGAGAGGGAGAAGGGAGAGACAAGGGGAGAGATGGGGAGATGGGAGAGATATGGAGAGAGGGAGAAGAGAGATAAAGAGAAGGGAGAGATGAGGAGAGAGATGAAGAGAAGGGAGAGACAAGGAGAAGGGAGAGTTGAGGAGATAGATGGGGAGGAGGGAGACATGGGGAGAGAGATGGGGAGAAGGGAGAGATGAGGAGAGAGATGAGGAGAAGGGGAGAGAGGGAGAAGGGAGAGATGAGGAGAGAAATGGGGAGAAGGGAGAGAAGAGGAGAAGGGAGAGATGGGGAGAGAGGGAGAAGGGAGAGATGGGGAGAGAGGGATAAGGGAGAGACAAGGGGAGAGAGGGATAAGGGAGAGATGAGGATAGAAATGGGGAGAAGGGAGAGATGAGGAGAAGGGAGAGATAGGGAGAGAGAGCGAGGGGAGAGATGAGGAGAGGGGAGATGGGGAGGAGGGAGAGAGGGAGAAGGGAGAGATGGGGAGAGAGGGAGAAGGGAGAGATAGAGGGGGAGAAGAGAAAGAAAATAGAGGGAGAAAGAGGAGAAAGATAGGGAGAGAGGGATGGGGAGAGGGACAAGGGAGAGAGGGAAGGTAACAGAAAGAGGAAGAGACTAGAGAGGGAGAAGAGAGACAGAGAAGAGAGATGGGGGCAGTGGGAGAAGGGAGGGATGGGGAGAGAGAGGGAGAAGGGAGAAAGAGATGGGGAGAGAAATAAGGGAATAGAGAGAGAAAGAGACGAGAGAGGGAGAAGGGAAACAGAGAAGAGAATATTGAGAGGGACTGCAGACAGAAGAGAGATGGAGAGAGAAGGGAGATGTAGATGGAGAGAGAAGGGAGATGAAGAGAGAAGGGAGATGAAGAGAGAAGGGAGATGAAGAGTAGTGTTGAGCGAGCGTGCTCGGCCGATGCTCGGATCGGCTCGAGCATCGCTCTGCTCGGCACATGGCGGTACTCGTCGAGTACCGCCATGTGCTCGCCCGCCGTGTTCGGGTGGCGGGGATCTGTGCCGGAGGAGGCACAGATCTGAAGACGCTCCGCTGGACCACCAGGGACTGGAGGTACGGGGGCATTGAGGAGATGAAGGGGGCATTGCGGAGATGAAGGGGGACAGTGTGGAGATGAAGGGGGACATTGTGGAAGAGGGGCATAGCGGAGATGAAGGGGGACATTGTGGAAGAGGGGCAGAGAGTCTATGCCCCTCTTCCACAATGTCCCCCTTCATCTCCGCTATGCCCCTCTTCCACAATGTCCCCCTTCATCTCCTCTATGCCCCTCTTCCACAATGTCCCCCTTCATCTCCGCTATGCCCCTCTTCCACAATGTCCCCCTTCATCTCCAGTATGCCATAGAGGAGATGAAGGGGGACATTGTGGAAGAGGGGCATAGCGGAGATGAAGGGGGACATTGTGGAAGAGGGGCATAGAGGAGATGAAGGGGGACATTGCGGAGATGAAGGGGGACATTGCGGAGATGAAGGGGGGCATTGACCAGGCACCCTCCCCTCATCAGAGCAGGGGGTGCCTGGTGTAATGCTCGTGATCGCCCCATTCAATTGAATGGGGCTCGGGTGCTCGGCCGAGCACTCGAGCCTCCGGCGGTGCTCGGTCAGAGCACCCGAGCATCGGGGTGCTCGCTCATCTCTAATGAAGAGAGAAGGGAGATGGCAAGGAGATCAAAATGGGAAGGGAAGAGAGAAAGGAAAAAGCGTGTAGAAAATACAGAGAGAAAGGAGTGAATGAAGAGAGAGAAATGGAAGGGAAAGGAGAAATGTGGTGAAAGGAGTGAGGAGAGAGAGAAGGTGAAAAGGAGATAGAAAGGAAAAGAGAGAACAAAATAGAGAGAGTAAAAGAGAGAGAGAGAGAAGGGAAGAGAGAGAGAGAAGGGAGAAGAAATATGGAGAGAGGGGGAGACTGGAAGAGAAATGAAGGGAAGAAGAAGAAAGGTGAAGGGGAGAGAAGGAAATGATAGAGGAAGAGACAGTAAGTGAATGGGGAGAGATGAGGAATGAAAAGAAAGAGGCTGCAGACAGGAGACAGAAAGAGAGAAAAGAAAGAGGGACAAACAAGAAAGGGAAGGAAAGAGAATGAAAAGAAAGAAAGAAAAAAGAGAGAACTGGGTAATACATGAGGGGAAGAATGAAAGAATAGACGTAGGACCGTGTGTTCGCCGTGGATCAATTCTGGGGCAATCCAACTGCACCATAGGGGACGAATGAATTTGCAATTGATTTAAACTGGGCTTTAACCCCTTAACGACATGTGACGTACTATGACCGTCACGGTCCTTGAAATACTTAAGGACCGATGACGGTCATGGTACGTCACGTACTTTTTACTTACAGCGCTCTACCGGGAGCGCTGTAAGTAAAAATAGGGCCTGAAATTGACCGCTCCAAGATCGGAGCGATCTCTATCAGGCCCCATAATGACGCGCTGATACACGCGACAGGTCACATGTACCGGCGCGTCCACGTGGTTCAATGCGGTCCCTATGGGACGGAAACGTCCCAGGACCGCCGGACGTTAAGGGGTTAATTCCCATTGTGTTGGGGGGGGGGTGTTACAGTCTGGGGCAGAGTTATAACTGTTATCAGGAGGAATAAGACAACTCGCTGATAAAACACACCGGTTTTCCTAAAACAAAAACCTGTTTACTGCTCCTTTAAATCATCTGGAATTTTAGTAATGTACATTTGTCTCTGAGGGGGACGGTAGTTCACCCCAGAACTGATCTACTTTCTTTTTCAATGTAAGACCACGAGATGGGGAAAAATGGCAGAAGATAGCTAAGTCCACCTGGAACCAGGTAAGATGTAGGGCCTAGATTGTGAAGGACACACCATGGAACAAAAGGATGCAGTTCTGGCCTTCACAACTGGTGGTAAACCAGGGGGCGCTGTTCTCCCTGCCTTTCCCCTTGGGAACTGAAGATGATCCTAGTGTAAGAAGAGATCCACCTGTACAGGTAGTCTTTAACTGTTTTTGTCTTGTGAGCAAACTCAAAGGGTTAATATATATATATATATATATATATATATATATATATATATATATATATATATATATATATAGTAGGGTTTATCAGCCCTGAGTAAAACAAGGGTCCTCCCACTGCTGAGAGGTGTTTTATTCAAAATGTATTTCAAATCAGACATAATATTTTTAGGTGCGATATCTCAATGGCCTGAAACTGTGCAGTGCAGCTGTTGCAACCGGACGGCTCTTCAGCAGAGCCAATACAGTGTCATCTACAAAGAAATATTTCATTAGAACGGTCTCTCAGCTGAAGAGCTGTCCAGTCTCACAACCAGAATCTCGATCTGTCAGCTAGAGAGCTGATGTGAGTAAAAGGGGGGGGGACTTTAAGCATATAAATCTTAAAATATACATTTTTAAGCAACGGGATTTACTGACTTTCATTTATATTTTTTTTCAGATACATAGTAACATAGTTGATGAGGCTGAAAAAAACATGTGTCCATGAAGTCCAGCACATGCCAAATCACCCCTGTTGATCCAGTGGAAAGCAAAAAAAAAAAAAGCCCTCTGAAGCCATTGCCAATTTAGCCCCAAGTAGGTAAAGAAATTCCTTCCTGACTCCAAATGGCAGTCAGATAGTTCCCTGGATCAACATCCTATCTGCACTGAAGCCAACTGTCATAATTCTCACTATTGTTCTGTGCTAGATAGGTATCTATTGCTTTTTTGAAACCAGTTGCATTATCTGCAAGAACAACATCCCAAGGAAAAGAATTCCATAGCTTTACCACCTCTTACTGTAAAGAATCCCTGCCTTTGTTTTAGTCCAAAGCGCCTTTCCAGTGAACAATATTAAACCTTCTTACATCCAGGTATTACTATCCCTTTAAGCAAAAAGAGTTGAGAATCACCGCTTTACTGTGATAATTAAAAACTGATAGTGATTGTTAGAGTAATGTCTACCCTTGTAAGATTTAACCCTTTGATTGTCAGAGGTTGCACTCCCCTCTGGCACTCAAAAGGTTAATCAATCACAGTGCTTAAGTTGTGGACCCATGCGTGTGTTCCTTTTGTAAAGAGACAGGAGTCACTGGGTGAGATGCATATGATGTGATAAACTGGTGGTAAACCACCCCTGCCAACATTTCAAATAGCCAAAGAGGGACACTTTGGTTTTACGGGGTATTGCCTCTGTTGGGCTACAGGAAAATGTCCTCCAGACAGTACTCTAAACACTACACTCTTGAACCTGACATCAAACAAGAGCCGCAGTTGATTTCTGTTGTAGTGTGAAGATAGTCTAAGGGTTTGGGGGTACATCATCTTGCAGTCCACCACAGGCATGGCTTTCAGTCTCAACACTCAACGGGCAGTTCTCCTTTTACTGCCGAAAACTCTGTGGTGTGCACTTCTCTCTGCAATGTCCCTGAATGGCAGACTTAAAGGGATAGTATTACTTCAAAATTACTATTCCTCATATTGTAGCCCTTAATAAACTGAGTTAAATGACACCAGCGGCATCTCTCAAACCTTTATGGTTAAAGAGATAGCCGCTTTCAAAGTTTCCTCTCCCCTGCTGTCAGCGTTCTGCTGCTAGCAGGGGAATCCGGTCCCGGGACAGGCGGAGGCTTTTAAACAGAGCCGATATCTCGTTATAGAAGGAAAAATGATTAATTGAAACAGTCTTCTACGTGTGCTTGGTTACTAAGCACACGTAGAAGACTGTTTCAGTTAATCATTTTTCCTTCCATAACGAGATATCTGCTCTGCTGAAGAGCCTCCGCCTGTCCTGGGACCGGATTCCCCTGCTGGCAGCAGAACACTGACAGCAGGGGAGAGGAAACTTTGAAAGGGGCTATCTCTTTAACCATAAAGGTTTGAGAGATGCCGCTGGTGTCATTTAACTCAGTTTATTAAGGGCTACAATATGAGGGATAGTAATTTTGAAGTAATACTATCCCTTTAAAGGGATAGTAATACTTTGTTTTAACTTTATTTTATTTTGTAGGCATTAAAAAAACATGAAGAATGATATAAGTCTTATCTCTCAAACCTTTATGGTTTAAGAGATATTCACAAGCAAAGTTTCCCCCTCCTGCCCCTTTTACCTAGTGTAAGCCATCTCTTCTCAGATGTGGAAATCAGTCCATAGACCAGACAGATAACAGCAGGGGACAATCTTCTTCCTATGAGAACAATGAAAGCCCTGCCCCCCCCTTGACAAGTTTTTCAGCTTTTTCCCTTATCTTAATTGAAGATTGTCCCTCTCTGCAGTCTACCTGGGCACCTCCCTTCTGATCTGGCTGAACGGGGGGGGGGGGATACTTTGTTTGTGTTCTCTTAAACCATAAAGGTTTGAGAGATAAGACTTATATCATTCTTCATGTTTTTTTAATGCCTACAAAATAAAATAAAGATAAAACGAAGTATTACTATCCCTTTAAAATGTGGTCACCCTAATCACAACGTTCTGAAGATACAAACAGTGATTAATGTACCTGCATCAAAGTCAGGTGGATGAAGGCTTCATTCTGTTTGTATAGTTGCAGCATAACTCCTGTTTCACATACGCCAGTGATACAGTGCATTCAGATGTTTTGTCATTATACTTTGCAGTCTAAGTGGCTTCTCTTTATTCAGTTATTAAAATGTACATGTGTATTGTGGGTCTATTGACATATCTAGGAGATTTCAAAATGAGCTGACCCTGCGACCTTGTGAATTTTAACATATCTGGGAACTCTAAAGATCTGCCCCGGAGACTCTGTTTTTTCAGACTGAATTACTGCATCTCCGGGGACAGAGGCTGGTTCTTCAGCGGTGGTGAGTTTCTTCTCCTTCCCACCCTGTTCCTCCCACTTCCCGCCCACTTCTCCTCCTTCCTGCTCTCTTTCTCCCACTTCCCGCCCACTTCTCCTCCTTCCTAGTCTGTTTCCTCCCACTTCCTGCCCACATCTCCTCCTTTCCCCCTGTTCCTCCCACTTCTCCTCCTTTCCCACCCTGTTCCTTCCACTTCTCCTCCTTCCCACCTTGTTTCTTCCACTTCCTGCCCACTTCTCCTCCTTTCCCCCTCTTCCTCCCACTTCTCCTCCTTCCCACTCTCTTTCTCCCACTTACCGCCCACTTCTCCTCCTTCTACTCTGTTTCTTCCACCTCCTGCCCACATCTCCTCCTTTCCCCCTGTTCCTCCCACTTCTCCTCCTTCCCACCCTGTTCCTTCCACTTCCCGCCCACTTCTCCTCCTTCCTACTCTGTTTCTTCCACTTCCTGCCCACATCTCCTCCATTCCCCCCTGTTCCTCCCACTTCTCCCCCTTCCCACCCTGTTCCTTCCACTTCCCTCCCACTTCTCCTCCTTCCTACTCTGTTTCTTCCACTTCCTGCCCACATCTCCTCCTTTCCCCCTGTTCCTCCCACTTCTCCTCCTTCCCACCCTGTTCCTTCCACTTCCCGCCCACTTCTCCTCCTTCCTACTCTGTTCCTTCAACTTCCTGCCCACATCTCCTCCTTTCCCCCCCTGTTCCTCCCACTTCTCCTCCTTCCCACCTGTTCCTTCCACTTCTCCTCCTTCCTACTCTGTTTCTCCCACTTCCTGCCCACATCTCCTCCTTTCCCCCTGTTCCTTCCACATCTCCTCCTTTCCCCCTGTTCCTCCCACTTCTCCTCCTTCCCACCCTGTTCCTTCCACTTCCGCCCACTTCTCCTCCTTCCTACTCTGTTTCTCCCACTTCCTGCCCACATCTCCTCCATTCCCCCGTTCCTCCCACTTCCCCTCCTTCCCACTCTGTTTCTCCCACTTCCCACCCACATCTCCTCCTTCCCTATCTGTTTATCCCACTCCCCTCCGACTTCTCACCCTGTTCCACCCACTTCTCATTCTTTCTTCCCTGTTCTTCCCACTTCTCCTACTTCTTACCAGTTCTTCCCACTACTCCTCCTTCCCACCCTGCTCCTCCCATTTTACATTGACTTCATCTCCATCCCATACTGTTCCTCCCACTTACCTCCCAGTTTTCCTCCTTCCCACCCTGTTCCTCCCACTTCTCCTCCTTCCTGCCCTGTTCCACCTACTTCCCACCCACTTTTCCTCCTTCCCACCCTGTTCCTCCCACTTCTCCTCCTTCCTGCCCTGTTTCACCTACTTCCCACCCACTTTTCCTCCTTCCCACCCTTTTCTTCCCACTTCCCTCTCACTTCTTTTTCGCACCCTGTTCTGCCCACTTCCATCCACTTCTCTTCCTTCTCCCAATTCTTCCCACTTCCCACCCACTTCGCCTCCTTCCCACCCTGTTCTGCCCACTTCCCACCCACTATAAAACACATACATTAGCAAACTCCACCCACCCGATTACAGGGCTAGTATGTCTGCCATAGAGTAGATCTCCACGCCACATATATATATCCATTGCAATGGCAGGCGCCCCCTCTGTGGGGTGCGCCTGTAGGCAGATGCCTACTCTGCCTTACAGAAAATCCGGCCCTTCACACACACACAAACGCTTCTGTATTCATGAACAACCAGTTTGCAAAGGCTGTTATTGCTGCCTATTGGAACATTAAATTGGGGGGAAATAGATATTTAACCCTTTACTGGCAATTCCTAATCTGCAAAAGTGACGAATAATAATAGGGTTGCCACCCAGCCGGTATTTTACCGGCAGGCAAAATTGGCGTCTTTCCAATGTTAAGTCTATGGAGGGAATGCCACGGCCAGTATTTTTTTGAAGAAAAGGTGGCAACCCTAACGAATAAGGAGGGTCGGGCAACTGGGATTCCTCTGGATGTTCTTGGATTACAACTCCCACCAACCTCATCCAGTCTCCAGGCATCTGAAAATTATGTTAGCTGTAGTCCAACAACAGCTGGAGAGCCAAAGTTTGCCCTCCTTTGCTATACAGTCTCCCCAGCCTCTGCTGTGCTTTCCATAAAATGGTTCCCGTTTCCAATTTGTTTTTATAGTTGTGAATTCTGCAGGCAGCCAGCCAGAAAACAAATCAAAATAAGCCTGGTATCCATGGGACTGTATTATAACAACAGTTCTGTACTGTGTGTTTATGAACATCCGTATCCATCAGGCCACATTATACCAGCGATTCTCTGCCATTCTCTAAATCAAATCAGTATTTGGTGTGACCACCCCTTTGCCTTCAAAACGTCATCAATTCTTCTAGGTACACTTGCACACGGTTTGTTAAAGAGACACTAATGTCCACTAAACATTTTATCTTGTTTTGTAGATTGAAAAAAAAATAAATGATATTGCACAAATCCCATCTCTCAAACCTTTATGGTTTGAGAGATAATCTCAGTGGAAGTTTCCCCCTCCCCTTCTCCTGACGTCAGCGCTGTGCTGAAGGCAGGAGATCCGGTCCTGCGACCAGCCAACAGCTTTTCAGCAGAGCCGAAATAGTGATATTGTAAAAGAATTACTTCATTGGAACGGTCTACAAAGTGTGCCTGGTTTGCAAGCACACTTTGTAGACCGTTCCAATGAAGTAATTATTTTCCAGTATCGCAATTGCGGCTCTGCTGAAAAGCCTGTTTGTGTAGGCCGACACAGATCTCCTTCTGTCAGCTTTACAGCTGACATCGGAGAGGGGGAGCTTTGGATGAGATTATCTCTCAAACTGTTGAGATGTGATTTGTGCAACATAATTTTTTTTAATCTACAAAACAAGAAAAAATGTTTAGTGGACATTACTGTTTCTTTAAGGAACTCGGCAGGTAGGTTGTTCCAAACATCTTGGAGAACTAACCACAGTTCTTCTGTGGATTTAGGCCCCTCAGTTGCTTCTCTCTCTTCATGTAATCCCAGACAGACTCCATGATGTTGAGATCAGGGCTCTGTGGGGGCCATACCATCACTTCCAGGACTCCTTGTTCTTCTTTAAGGTGAAGATAGCTCTTAATGACTTTGGCTGTATGTTGGAGTCTTTTGCATGCTGCAGAATAAATTTGGGGCCAATCAGGTGCCTCCCTGATGGTATTGCATGATGGATAACTATCTGCCTGTACTTCTCAGCATTGAGGAGACCATTAATTCTGACCAAATCCCCACCTCTGTTTGCAGATATGCAGCCCCCACACTTGCAAGGAACCTCCACTATGCTTCACTGTTGCCTGCAGACACTCATTCTCGTATCGCTTTCCAGCCCTTCAGCGAACAAACTGCCTGATGCTACAGCCAAATATTTCAAATGTTGACTCATCAGTCCAGAGCGCCTGCTGCCATTTTTTCTGTACCCCAGTTCCTTTGTTTTCATACATAGTTGAGTCTCTTGGCCTTGTTTCTACATCAGAGGTAATGCTTTTTGGCCCCAAGTCTTCCATGAAGACCATTTCTGACCAAACTCCTCCGGATAATAGATGGGTGTACAAGGATCCCACTGTTTTCTGCCAATTCTGAGCTGATGGAACTGCTGGATATCTTCCAGTTGTGAAGGGAAGTAAGCATGATGTGTATTTCATCTGCTGCACTAAGTTTCCTTGGCCGACCACTGCATCTACAGTCCTCAGCGTTGCCCTTTTCTTTGTGCTTCTTCAAAAGAGCTTGGACAGCACATTTGAAACCCCTATCTGCCTTGAAATTTCTTCCTGGGAGAAACCTTGCTGATGCAGTATAACTACATTGTGTCTTGTTGCTGTGCTCGGTCTTGACATGGTGTATGACTTTTGACATTAAACTGTCTTCAGCAACCTCACCTTCTTAGTTGAGTTTAGCTGTACCTCACCCAGTTTTATTCCTCCTACACAGCTGTTTCTGTTTTCAGTTAATGAATACGTTTCAACCCACATATTAAATTGATGATCATTAGCACCTGTTTGTTTTAATTATTTAATTATACACCTGACTATATGCCTACAAAACCCTGACTGTGCAAGTGTACCTAGAAGAATTTATGTTGTTTTGAAGGCAAATCATGGTCACGCCAAATATTCCTTTTATTTAGATTTATCTGTTCACTCACTATGCATTTTGTTAATTGATAAAAATAAACTACTAACATGTGTATTTTTTAAAGCATTCTTACTTTACAGCATTTTTCACACCTGCCTAAGACTTTTGCACAGTACTGTATATATAGAGTTCTGCCCACTGCACCTGTGACATAAATTATACTTACCAGCTAACACTGGTTATACTGGAGGAGGTGCACACTGACTCAGGCAAGTTGTTCCTGTACCATCCACTGCTTCTCCGGCTTCTTGGCCTCAGACCTTGTGAGACTCTGACGGTGCCAAGGAGCAGCTATGGTATGGATGGACATTAACTGACTTGTCCAATGAAACACTCGCGAGCGATAGCTGGTGTTTCACTGGTCAGTATAACCTGCCTGCGGATGCAATGACAGTGCATTCACCAGCTCAGAGTCATCGTTGTGTTTCTTTTTTTTTAAAGGGATAGTAATGTTTTATAAAAACATCAGATCCAATTTATCTTCATAGTATTTGAGCCATGGAGAGTGCTATTTCAATACTGTCAGAGTTGTAGTTCAAGAGTAATTGAATGATAAAGTATCCCACTCCCGCCCCTTTTACCTAGTGTAAGCCGCCTCCCCTCAGATGTGGAATCTGCTCTTAAGACCGGACAGCAAGGGTCAATCTTCTTCCTATGAGAACAATGAAATCCCTTCCCCCCTTGACAGGTTTTTCAGGTTTTTCCCTTATCTTAATTGAAGATTGTCCCTCTCTGCAGTCTACCAGGGCACCTCCCTTCTGATCTGGCTGAACAGTGTTACATCAGTAAAAGGGGCAGGAGGGGGATACTTTGTCATTGAATTACTCTTGAACTACGTCACTGACACAACTGAAATAACACTCTCCAAAGTCCAAATACTATGATGATTAATCAGAGCTGCTTTTATTATGAAACATTACTATCCCTTTAAGAGATAAAAGCAGCAAATGTTCTCTGAAACCTGTAGAAATTAAGGCTTCATCTGGTGACCCGGAGACAAGGCCCTAAATCCGGAGTCTCCAGGAGAAACCCGGCAAGTGCCCAACTATGTCTATTGATGAGATGAGTAAAACAAATTTTCTTCCACTGCTGGGAATGCTTCATTCCAATGTCATAACAGCTCTGAATTACAGTTTATTTAAAAAAAATGAAATATGAAAAGTTACCCAATAAATCTTTTTCGTAATGAAACACCAATGTTCCTTCCAATATATTCCTATTTTAGAGCCAAATCTTATTTGTAAATCCCCATCACTGTGATATGTACAAAGGGTTATTAATGTTTAATTTCTAGTTCAGCTATGATCCATCCTTATACTGTGTACTATTGCTCTGTTATGTTGCTATTGATAAAAATTGCTTTATTTCCTCTAATATCCTATATAATAATTCGCTTGGATGTTTGTCACGATGCAGTCATGTGCAGTAGAGACTTCCCGCGTTCGTGCAGTGACTACTATGCATGATTACATCGTGTGGAGCAGTGAGGTAGTGGCCTCTTAACCCTTTGAATGCCAGAGGGATACGCAACGCATTGCAAAGCAATGCGTTGCTTACCCCTCTGGCACTCAAAGGGTTAACATTACCCGGACCTTGGCCCGTATACACGGGATTTTAGGCTAGTTATATCATAAATTGTCACCCTCCCACCCCTTATGCTGACATAAGGCTTCTTTGCCTCAGAACTCAAGGAGGATCGTGACAAGGGACAATCTTCATTCAGAATAAGAAAAAACCTAACCTTCTTCATCAAGAAAAGCAGGGTTTTCCTTACACTGGATAAAGGAATATTGTCCTACATTGTGAAAAGTATGGTCAAGAGAACGGATCTCAGATCTGAGGAGAGGTGGCTTCTTATAATGTAAAGGGGCAGGAGGAGGATGATGAATAATACACTAAAACAAAGGCTGGGATTCTTTACACTAAGGGCAGTAAAGCTATGGAATTTTTGCCTCGGGATGCTGTGCATGCAGATACTATAACTGCTTTCAAAAAAGCAATGGATGCCTATCTAGTACAGAACAATATTGAATATTATGACAGATGGTTTCAATGCAGATAGGTTGTTGATCCAGTGAAATATCGGACTGCCATTTGGAGTTAGGAAGGAATTTTTTTCACCCACTTGGGGCTACAATGGAAATGGCTTCAGAGGGCTTTTTTTGCCTTCCTCTGGATCAACAAGGGTGTTTTTGGCATGGGCTGGACTTGATGGACGCATGTCTTTTTTCAGCCTTGTCAACTATGTTACTGTGTTACTATGTAGAGGAAATAGAGCAATGTCAGCATTATCAACATAACGGAGCGATAGTATACATTATAAGGAGGGATTCTAGCTCAACTGGAAATTAAACATTATTAACCCTTTAACAGTGCTTTTAACTCTTTGAAAGAGATCTCCAGTGAGCTACCAAGCACCAGACTGATTAGTATGAATAGTCACTCTTCCTCTAGAAGATAATTCCACAGTCTTTATTTTTCAGCCGTGACATTGTCCCATTTTTAGTTGGTCGTGATCTGAGTTGATTAATAGTACAATTATTTTTCAGACATGTACAAAAAATGTACACTAGATGGCAGCAGAGATAAGCCTATTAGAATTCTGGGCCTTATGGGTTTTACACTTAAAGGGATAGTAATACTTCATTTTAACTTTATTTTATTTTGTAGGCATTAAAAAAACATGAAGAATGATATAAGTCTTATCTCTGAAACCTTTATGGTTTAAGAGATATTCACAAACAAATTATCCCCCCCTGTTCAACCAGATCAGAAGGGAGATGCCCAGGTAGACTGCAGAGAGGGACAATCTTCAATAAGATAATGGAAAAAGCTGAAAAACTTGTCAAGGTGGGGAGGGTTTTCATTGTTCTCATAGGAAGAAGATTGTCCCCTGCTGTTATCTGTCTGGTCTATGGACTGGATTCCACATCTGAGAAGAGATGGCTTACACTAGGTAAAAGGGGCGGGGAGGGGAACTTTGCTTGTGAATATCTCTCAAACCATAAAGGTTTGAGAGATAAGACTTATATCGTTCTTCATGTTTTTTTAATGCCTACAAAATAAAATAAAGTTAAAACGAAGTGTTACTATCCCTTTAAAGCAAACTGAAGCAACTTTGGAACAAACCATCTTCACCATAGCGGACAACAACAAGCATCACTGATATAAATGGGGGCTTGTAACCCCTTGAATGCCAGAGAGGTCTCCAATGCACATTTCAACCAATGGGTATTTTCAACATTTTTATCACTCCCCATATGGTGCAGCTGGTTTCCTTCAGTTCTATGGGGTGCAGCTGATCTGTTATTAAAGTGATAGTGATATTTAATATGTAAAATATATATATATATATATATATATATATATATATATATATATAACAGGGTAATTCCTCGCAAATAAAACAAGGGAACTCCATTGACAGGTGTTTTATTCAAAAGTTATTGCAATCAAACTTGAATTTTTTAGGTGCAGTACCTTAATGGACTGATATCTTATAGTGGCGCTGTTGCTACACAGTTCTATGGACAGCTCTGATCAGTGCACCCTAAATCTCCATAGGATGGTGTAGCAACAGCACCACTGTAAGATTTCAGGCCAATAAGGTATTGCACCTAAAAAAAATTAACTTTGATCTGGAATAACTTTTGAATAAAACATTTCTCAGCAGCGGGAGCACCCTTGTTTGGAGTATAAACCCTGTAATATATAGTATATTATATTACGTGTTACTATCCCTTTAAATAAAGCTCAAAAACCATTTGCACAGCTCTGAAATAGGAGAAATTTATTAAATAGACCCTACATATATAATCAAAAGTGGAGCAATTCTGGAGCAAACCAACTGCACCACAGGGAACAAAAATATTTTCAAACCGATTTTAATAGACCTTTTAACTCTTTGAGTGTTAGAGATGCACATAGTACAGTGGTTCTCAACTCCTGTCCTCAGGACCCACTAACAGGCCAGGACTTAGGGATTTCTCTGCTAGAGCACAGGTGTGGTGATCAGAGGCTCATTCACATTGATTAACTCACCTGTGTTCTAACAAGGAAATCATCAAATCCTGGCCTGTTAGTGGGTCCTGAGGACAGGAGTTGAGAACCACTGACATAGTATAAAGAGTTCCACTTTCCTCTTTACACATATGCCTCAGTGTAGTTTGTGAAAATAACCACAAGATGGCAGCAGAGACTGACTCAATTATATAGAGTCACCCAGAGACTAGGCAACCGGATTCCCTGCAGTGACCATATTTGCAGCCATTGCCTTCACTTTGCAGTACATTTATTCACCTTTGTACAAACCACTAAAAAAGTTTTCATTAACCATTTTATCAAAGAAAATGATAATTTTTCAATGCAAATTTTTTTTCCTTTTGAGTCACATTTTTAAGGACTTGCAGATATTTGCAAAAGACTTACAAATAAATAAGTATTGCTCATTAAAATAATGGTTAACCCTTTTAGGACAAGAGGGGTGCCTATAACAAACAAGAAAGAAAAAAGCTTTAACCCCCTTTGTTGCTAGAGATCTCCAACGCATCTCGTTGCAGACCTTTCTAGCACCCAAGGGGTTTGGTGACAGCCTGTAATGGGGTATAAAACTGGTACAAGGACACTGAGGTCGCTCTGGCTACAACCACAATTCAGAATGTGGGCGTGGCCATCCCAGCCTCTAAATTCTGAATTCTAGGCAGCGGCCTAGTCTAGTTTATTGGGAAATCCAGTCCTGGATGACAGAGATGACATGATGTACTGTCCCACTGCACCAGACTAAGTGCTGCAGATAAAGCCACCGACGGCCGCGCGGTGAACATTACTGTTTCAGAGAATTGATCTGCAGCATTTGTGTCTGTACTTTCTTGGTGCACATGGTGCTGAGGTGGACTATTTTGTAATTGATATAACATAATAAAAAGGCATGGCGTTTGGCAGACCACACAGTTCTTTATGAGACTGACATAATTAATGAATCTTTATGGAATCCATTTAATCTGCGGTTTGAATGGTGATTCATTCCAGTAGTGCATTGATCCCTGGCACAGTGAGATTTATATTTCAGGCTTTTCTTGTCAGGAAGCCCTAGGCAACATTAACCGCTCCCATGGCCATCTCTTGCTACCCATCACAAAAAATACCCTTAGCCTATTACATAAAAGCACAACAAAGCTCTTAAAGGGATAGTAATACTTCGTTTTAACTTTATTTTATTTTGTAGGCATTAAAAAAACATGAAGAATGATATAAGTCTTATCTCTCAAACCTTTATGGTTTAAGAGATATTCACAAACAAAGTATCCCCCTGTTCAACCAGATCAGAAGGGAGGTGCCCAGGTAGACTGCAGAGAAGGACAATCTTCAATTAAGATAAGGGAAAAACCTGAAAAGCTTGTCAAGGGGGGGAAGGGCTTTCATTGTTTTAATACAAAGAAGATTGTCCCCTGCTGTTATCTGTCTGGTCTATGGACTGGATTCCACATCTGAGAAGAGATGGCTTACACTAGGTAAAAGGGGCGGGAGGGGAAACTTTGCTTGTGAATATCTCTTAAACCATAAAGGTCTGAGAGATAAGACTTATATCATTCTTCATGTTTTTTTAATGCCTACAAAATAAAATAAAGTTAAAACTAAGTATTACTATCCCTTTAACTCTCTAGACAAGTATCCAGTGATGGAAAAAAACTCAAGGGTACTTAAAGGGATAGTAATGTTTCAAAATAAAAGCAGTTCCAATTAATCTTCATAGTATTTGGGCCATGGAGAGTGTTATTTCAATACTGTCAGGGATTCCAGAGAACGGTGGAATCCCTGAAGAGGATTAGAGCCACATAATATAGGTATAACTGAGGATTACTGTACTGACATAGTAACATAGTTGATGAGGTTGAAAAAAGACATGCGTCCATCAAGTCCAGCCCATGCCAATTCACCCAGTTTGATCCGATGGAAAGGAAAAAAACAAGAGACAACCCATTGAAGTCATTTATGCCAATTAAGCCCCATTGGGTAAAAAGATTAAATCCTGACTCCAAGATATTTCCCTGGATCAACATCCTATCTTCTTTGAAGCCAACTGTCATAATTCGTAATGTTATTTTGTGCTAGATATGTATCTATTACTCTGTTGAAAGCAGTTATAGTATCTACAAGCACAACATCCTGAGACAAAGAACTCCATAACTTTACATCCCTTACTATAAAAAAATCCCTGCCTTTGTTTTAGTCTAAAGTGCCTTTGCTCTAGTCTTGATGGATGATCTCTTGTTCATAGCTCAGCTCTTTGAGTATTTAATTCATTGGATAGTTCTTTGTATTGACCTTGAATATATGTGTAAATAGTAATCATATCACCCCTTAGACGTCTCTTCTCTAATGTAAACAAACCCAGTTTGGCTAGTCTCTCTTTATAACTCAGATCCTCCAATTCCCTTTATCAGTTTTGTTGCACGTTCCTGCACTTTTTCCAGCTCAATAATGTCTTCTGTAAGAACTGGTGCCCAAAACGGTACTCCGTATTCTAGATGAGGCCTAACCAAGGATTTATATAGAGGTAGAATTATATTAGCATCCTGTGCATCTACACCTCTTTTTATGCAGGATAGTACTCTATTTGCTCTTGCAGCAGCTGAGTGACTGCACACTGCTGTGAAGTCTATTGTCTATCAGTACTCCTAAATCTTTCTCTAACAAGGAGTTGTTTCCCATTTAGTGTATATGTAGCATGTTTGTTTCTATAGCCCAAATGCATAACCTTACATTTACATACATTAAATGTCATCTGCTACTTTTCTGCCCTTTCACTCAGTTTATCCATATCTTTCTGCAAAGAAAAAACATCCAGCTCTGTATGTATTTCCTTACACAATTTAGTGTCATCAGCAAAGACTGATATGTTCCTTTCAATTCCCACTTCTAGTTCATTAATAAACAAATTAAAAAGCATTGGGCCCAGTACTGAACCCTGTGGAACCCAACTTACAACTTTAGACCAACTTGAAAAGGTTCCCTTTACAACAACTCATTGCCATCTATCATTTAACCAGTTCTCAATCCATGTACAGATAACACCACCCAAACCGAAGCTTTTCAATGTATGCAGTAACCTGTTGTGAGGCACTGTATCAAAGGCTTTTGCAAAATCCAAGTATACTACATAAATAACACCAATTCCCTTTTCCACCTTACTACTTACTCTTTTGTAAAATTCAAGTAAATTAGTCTGACATGATCTATTTTTCATAAAACCATGCTGGATCCTACTAATAATATTGCTGGTCATCACATAGTCCTGAATACTGTCAGTTAGTAACCCTTCTAGTATCTAACCCACTATGTATGTCAAGCTCACAGGTCTATAATTTCCTGGTTTGGATCTTACCCCCTTTTTGAACAATGATACTACATCAGGTTTCCTCCAATCATAGGGCACTATGCCTAATTAAAGTGAATCAAGAAATATTAAGTATAATGGTCTTACTATTACAGAACTAGACTCCTTAAAGGGATAGTAATACTTCATTTTAACTTTATTTTATTTTGTAGGCATTAAAAAAACATGAAGAATGATATAAGTCTTATCTCTGAAACCTTTATGGTTTAAGAGATATTCACAAACAAAGTATTCCCCCCTGTTCAACCAGATCAGAAGGGAGATGCCCAGGTAGACTGCAGAGAGGGACAATCTTCTATTAAGATAATGGAAAAAGCTGAAAAACTTGTCAAGGGGGGAAGGGCTTTCATTGTTTTCATACAAAGAAAATTGTCCCCTTCTGTTATCTGTCTGGTCATACAACCAGACTCACATCTGAGAAGAGATGGCTTACACTAGGAAAAAGGGGCGGGAGGGGAACTTTGCTTGTGAATATCTCATAAACCATAAAGGTTTGAGAGATAAGACTTATATCATTCTTCGTGTTTTTTTAATGCCTACAAAATAAAATAAAGTTAAAACGAAGTATTACTATCCCTTTAAGTAATCTGCTACAAGAGTAGCAAATGATGTAATTCAGGGATATTTAACCCGATGCAGTCTATATGGCCATATGATGGTGATGATGAGGACTGCTAAAATAATATTGGTGCAGAATCCCAAATCTGCATACCTATTGTATACTTAAATTACAGTGTCTCAAATAATATAACACAAACCTTAGTCTCCCATTGTGCCTACCTGATGACTTTTTGAGTGTATGCATTTAAATTGGAGAATGTAGTGATATTTGTGTCAGTCCAGCAACGTGCTTTCGGTGACCTCTGTCTACTATTCACTGGAATCTTTTGTAGGCTTACAATGCTCCTCCATACTATGTGTCTCATTTACACTTCTTCATCAGAATGTTATGGCTGGCAAGCAAAACCAGGAGTCAGACGGTATAGTTAATAGAACATTTATTATGAGAATAATGACAGTAATGCAATATATAAATATACACACAGTGGGTGATTGGAACGGCGAGCACTGTATTAGGAATAGCAGTCTCCAAATCTCTGCACCACACTGTCGGAGACTAGGCCTCAGCCCACTGGAGTCTCATGGTAAGGTAACGCCCAAGAGATACTGACTCAGCCTGCAGTCAGTAGCTAGGAGTCTGCTAGAGCCCCAGGTCAGTACTAGGAAGGATGTCTGAATAACGGACCAACAAACTGAGTGAACAGACAGAGCCTTCTAGTAAGCACCAGATAGGATAGTCAGACGAGCCAAAGTCATACACGGAGCGGGTAGTCAGCCAGAGCCACAGGTTTGCACCAGAAAGGATATCCACTGAAGTGGTGGAATGCTGGATGCGCAGTGGATAGAGCCCTAGGTCAACACCAGAGTGGGTAGTCAGACAAGCCTAGGTCATACACGGAGCAGGTAGTCAGCCAGAGCCACAGGTTTGCATCACACAGGATATCCACTGGAGCGTATGTATACTGGATGCGCAGTGGATAGAGCCCCAGGTCAACACCAGAGTGGGTAGTCAGACAAGCCTAGGTCATACACGGAGCGGGTAGCCAGCCAGAGCCACAGGTTTGCACCAGAAAGGATATCTGAGCCAAATCGTAACGCAAAGGAGAATAGTCAGACAGAGCCACAGGTCAACACCAGAATGGATGGACAGACAAGCCGGATCATACACAGGAATCAGGAATACCAGAAAATGAACTGCTTAGAACAACAACGTAAGGGTGACTGAGTCAGGATTCAGTCTGCCCTTTAAACCCCTCCACAGGAAGTAGGTAGGAGGAGCAGCTAGAGGGAGGAAGTAGGTAGGAGGAGACTACAGGAAACAAACACACATAAAACAGAGGCCTGTACATGCTTGAAGCCTCTTGCCTACAGATGACGCGTGGAAAGATGACGACGGCGCTGGAAACAAGGTACTGTGACACAGAATCATAGGTGGCCACTCTTGACAATGACTCTGTATAACTTTCCTCTAGTCACTCATATCAGGAGGTTTGGATAACAGCTCATTTTAATGTATATGAAATCGCTAATTACATTATAACACCATGGTTTTATATCAGAAATTGGCATTTGATTATTTTAACACCATATCAAAGATGAATGAATAAAAATTAAAATAAAAACATCTTAATATTGATGGGGTTAAAAAGGTATATATGCACGGGATAGGAATATAATTCTATCTCTCTGTCAGACCTTGGTAAGGTTTCATCTAGATGGAGTGCAGTTTTGGGCATCAGCTCTTATACAAAACATTATTGAAGAAGAAAAAGTGCAGAGACATGCAACAAAACTGATAAGAGGATTGTAAGATTATACTTGTAATGAAAGACTAGCAACACTGGGTTTGTTTATATTAGACAAGAGACATCTATGGGGACTATGATTACAATTTATAAGTATAATCAAGGTCGATACAACGCACTCTTTGGGGAACTCTTTACTCAGAGAGCTGAAGAAAAAATCAATTAAGAGCAGAGGAAAGGCAAGTATGTTTGTTTTGTGAGTCTGGTCTTCTAGCTTACATAAGATTCCAGTTCAATATCAATGGACACACAATGCAAATGAAACTTGCAGTTTCAAGTAAACAGCTGATGGTGACACAAGAAAGACTGTATTTATGGTTTCACCCACAAGAGTGGACCTCGGAACAATGCAGCTCAACCATAACAACATGGAACAACAACCAAGTCAACCATAACAACATGGAACAACAAGCAACATGTTGTGGTGGTTCACTCTTTAAGGCTAAACAGGTCAAAGTCCATAAGTCATAAAACGAAAGAGATTTCCTTGGTATGTGGCACCATCTACAGCGGGGATGTCAAACATCTGGCCCCCTGCCTGCTAACCTGTGATCCTCCATACAGAGCCTTTTAAATGCCTTGTGGCCCCACATCTCCCCGCAACCTCTTTATATCAGTCTAGGGTTGCCAGTTTTCTGGATTATCCTGATCCTGAAACCCAGGCAGAATCATTACAAGCTGCTGGAATGATCAACAGGCAGGACATTATGGTAGTGGCTGGATTCTAATTGGCTGAAGGACATTTGGTGAGATCACCAGTTAAAAAATACCAAAATGGTGACGCTATATGGAGAATTACGCAAATATTTATGGACTGCTGACTGGAATAGAGACCTCTGCTATATTCGGACCCTCAATATACACTAAAAATTACAAACACAATCCAGCATTGTTCATATATGGAAATATCAAAGTTTCAGATAAAGAAATACTATCACACAATACCGAAAAAACTAATATCACTTTATTTCACACATACTCTAACCATGCGTCCATTGCAAAATGTGTTCCACATATGACATATATTTAAAATTAAAATATTAAAATATAAGTGATGGATTGATTTAAACCTATGTATCTAATCCAAAATCACTGTTCCGTTACACAGGTCTGAATCCCAAAAGATAATGTAAAATGAGTACACTTACATCTATAGTATATTACTATGATGTTTTTGCATTCAAACACATTGTCAAGGTTTAGATGAGTTGCTCTAACTCTGCCTATTGATTCTGCCCTGCTATCCATTGCTTCTGCCTTCTGAGTTCCTAGGTCAGGCTGAATCAGTTGCCCTCTCTGATTACTCACCTGACTGAAATCAGCCAACCCTCTCAGGGTATTTAAAGCAGTGTCACGGTTCCCAGGAATAAACCAGGAGTCAGTACGGTAAAGTAAAACAATTTTTTATTAGAATAATCACAGTAATGCACATAATCAGATAACACACAGAGGGTGATCAAAGAGGCAAGCACTGTATCAGAAATAGCAGTCTGCCAATAGATCCACCACACTGTCCGAGACTAGGCCTTAGCCCACTGGAGCCTCGAAGTAATTCATACACAGAGCGGGTAGTCAGCCAGAGCCACAGGTTTGCACCAGAAAGGATATCCATCGAAGCGTTGGTATGCTGGATGCGCAGTGGACAGAGCCCCAGGTTAACACCAGAGTGAGTAGTCAGACAAGCCTGGTCATACACGGATCAGGTAGTCAGCCAGAGCCACAGGTTTGCATCAGAAAGGATGTCTAAGCCAAATCGGAATACACAAGGAGAATGGTCAGACAGAGCCACAGGTCAACACCAGAATGGATGGACAGACAGGCCAGATCATACACCGTTCAGGTAGTCAGCCAGAGCCACAGGTCTGCACCAGACTGGGTGTCCACTACACAATGGGAGCAGGCAAAAAAGCAGTCAGACAGAGCCACAGGTCAGCACCGAAATGAATGGTCAGACAAGCCAGGTCATACACAGAGCCCAAGGGAAATATAACTGTATTGTACAACAACACAAGGGCAACTGAGTCAGGACTCAGTCAGCCCTTTAAACCCCTCCTCAGGAAGTAGGTAGGAGGAGACTACAGGAAGCAAACACATAAAACAGAGGCCTGCTGCATGCTTGAAGCCTCACACCTGCAGATGACGCTGAAACCAAGGTAAGCTGTAACAGTACTCCCCCAAAGGCCCCACCTCCGCTGAGCCGGCTGGAGTTTGTCAAGGAATCGAGCATGAAACCTGTGTACCAATACAGGAGCATGGACATCGCTGGCAGGTATCCAGGAGCGCTCCTTGGGACCACAGCCCTTCCAATGAATAAAATATTGTAAGCGCCATCTACTCACACGGGAGTCCAGGATGTTCTGCACCTCATATTTCTCATGATCTGAAACTCTCACTGGAGCTGGACAAACAGGAGCAGAGGTATACTGGTTGCAGACCAAGGGCTTCAACAATGACACGTGAAATACGTTGTGGATACGCATAGTGGCAGGAAGATCAAGAGCATAAGCCACAGGGTTAATCTTGCGTATAACTCGGAAGGTACCAACAAAAAGAGGAGCCAACTTATTGCATGGAACCTGAAGGTGCAAGTTTCGGGAAGACAGCCACAGGCCATCCGGAATGGAGAACTCCGTGAGGAAGAATTGACCGCACAATTCCGGAGTTTGCACCCAGGGCAACAGGGTAGCCCAATTACCGTGGTGGTCAGAGATATAACAGCAGAGGAATTGCTCTAAGGCCTGGTTGGACCTTTTTACCGCTGTCACGGTTTTGATGAACACTCAGACAAGACTTGTATGGTTAAAAGAACTTTACTGAATATAAAGTACAAACAACGTCTCCCACCCACACAGGCCCAGAAGAAGACAGTACAAGTACTGCCTACAACTAACACAGGTCAGGTAGGAACAGATAAGAAGAATGACAAACTGACAGCAGGTACCCTGTGGAGCCAGGGTGAGGTGGAGGCAGCAACCTGCTGGCAGCGACACGGAGGCCCTAGAACAATAGGGTATAGGGGAGGCCCACGAATCACAGCTGCTGACAGCAGGGCCCCTAGAATGCTAGGGGTCAATGGAATCCAAAGACCAACGGATACTGGCAACAGCACGGGTGGGGATGAAAAACTTGGAGTTAAACGGATGGGATGCCTCCCCAGGCGCTCCCTGAAGGAAGGTCTCCCACTGACTCGGGAGTCAATCGGGATACAATATGAGATCAGTTCCTCTAAATCTCTGGGGAGGTCCCAGGCTGCAATCTCATCTTTAACTGTATCAGAGAGCCCATTAGAGAAAGCCACAAGAGCCTTATCATTCCGACCAACCTTGGCAGCCAGAGTACACTATGGTTTGAGAGATACATGCATTCAAAGTTTGACGTTTCCTGCGGTCAGCTGTGAAGCTGTCAGCAGGAGATCCGTGTCGGCTGACAAAGAGGCTCTGCAGCAGAGCCACAATCCCATTATTTAAAATGAATGACTGCACTGGAATGGTGTAAAAAGTGTGCCTGGTTTGCAAGCACACTTTTTAGATCATTCCAGTGCAGTCATTCGTTTTAAATAACGGGATTGTGGCTCTGCTGCAGAGCCTCCGTGTGGTCCGACATGGATATCCTGCTGACAGCTTTACAGCTGACAACAGTAAACATCAAACTTTGAATGCACGTATCTCTCAAACCATAGCGGTTTGAGACATGCGGTTTTTTGCATTCAAGTGAACTTTTTAAGCTCTACACAATGCAGCATATTTGTACTTGGACATTACTAACACTTTAATATAGTTTTCAAATGACAAGCTCACCGTGTCATACAAATGTGTACTATAGTGTATTATTATTAACCCTTATGGTGCCATCATCATCAAAATGGGTAACCAATGACCACAATAATCACAATATCACTCAAATGGTACATATAAGTGGTCACACTGCAACCAACCACAATGTCGACACTACAAAACCAGAAAAATATATACACAAAATGTGTTATAAACCCCTATACGGTCAGTAGTGGCTTGATTCTAGTTGGGTAAGGACATTTGGTGACATCACCAGTTAATCATGTGACCTGGGAGGGACACAGCAAGAGAGAGAGAGCTGCAGGCTATATAAAGCAGGAATGGAAGGTGCAGAGGTGCATGAGGGTGCAGGTGAGAGAAGCTGATTTTGGGGGTTTTACTCTCATAATGTGGAGCTGAATGCTGCGGGTGCTAGGGCATATCATTCTGGGCACTGTATTTCCTGGATAATGTGGGTGTTGTGGAGCTGAACATGTTGTTAAAGGGATAGTAATACTTGAAAATAATTTTATTTTATATTGTAGCCCCTTAAAAAACTTGAAAAATGATATAAGTCTTATCTCCCAAACCTTTATGGTTTGGGAGATATTCAGAAGTAAAGTTTCCCCTGGAGTGACGTCATTGCTCCACCCTTCAGATTTGGAATCCGTTCCCGGGACCGGCTGTGCCTCTCCAGAAGTGCTGAGATCACCATCTTTAAAAAGAATTTCTTAATTGGAATGGTCTACAAAGTGTGCTTTCAAGCCAGGTACACTTTGTAGATAGTTCCAATTAAGTAGTTCTTTTCAAAGATCGTGATCTCGCACTGCAAAAGAGCTGCCGGTTGCCCTGTGGACCGAATTCCAAATCTGTCCACTAGATGGCAGACTTGGCTGAAACAGCAAGGAAAACAGCATTTTACTATATTTTACATATGAATATCTCCCAAGACTTATATCATTTTTCATGTTTTTTTAAGGCCTACAATATAAAATACAATTATTTTCAAGTATTACTATCCCTTTAAGTTCTGTACTGACACTGGGGCTGATGTACTAAGTAAAAGTGGTGCAATTCTGATGCAAACCAGGTGCACCATAAGGAATAAATAAGCATTCCCATACTCCCATTGATTTAAATGGGGCTTTTAAACCTTGAATGCTACTGCAGTCTCCAATGTAGTGTAACGCACTTGGTTTGCACCACATCTGGTTAATAAATCAGCTTCCATCCTCCCCAATACACAATGGGCCTTATTCATCCAGATAAAGAGCAAACCAACTGCACCCACCAGGGGGGGGGGGGTTAATCCCCTGAATACTAGACTGGTGTCCAAGACATTGTGGATAATTGGGGTTAAAAGTCCCATTTATCTCAATGTACATTTGTATTTATTCCCTATGGAGCAGATAGTTTGCCTCGGAATTGCCCCCACTTTTTCTTAGTGCGCTTTGTGCCGCCCCCTTGTTATTGTGCTTTCTTTTGTCTCTATGTGATGTGAGTCTGTGGGTGTTTTTTTGGGGAGATCTGCTGGGTGACTGGGTGAGTCCCTGTGTTTGTGGGGACTGGAGAATCTGTAGGGGTTTAGACAGATTTTTGATTGTTGGTTTTTGAGTGGAAGAAAGAGAGAGACTTAGTAGAGGAGATGTGCAGAGAGACCCGACTGATAGGGTGACCAGACGGAGACAGTACCCGGATTCATCTCACTGTTCCTGGAGAGAATCTGTCCACGGAAACGTCCCCAGATCCCAATGCCTGGCACTGACATTCTGCTTCTCTTCATTGAGTCTATTACACTCAGTGATGTGAAGCTAGTTGAATACTGTGCATGTGTACCATGCGCAATGAGGGCTTACCTCACCATGGCCTCCATGCCATAATGCCAGGGGTCTGAACTAAGGTAGGGCAGTGTTGAAGTGGGAAGTTTGTGGAGGAGGACAGTGGGCAATGTGGAGGTGGACAATGGGCAGTGACAAAGTTGGCAATGTGTGGAGGAGGACAGGGTGGGTAGTGTGGTGGCAGACAATGTGAAGTTGGGTAGCGTGGAGGTGGACAATGAGGGCAGTCTGGAAGTGAGCAATTTGTGGAGGAGGGCAGGGTGGGCAGTGTGGCGGTAGACATTGTGAAGTTGGACAGGGTGGGCAGTGTGGAGGTGGACAATGTGAAGTTGGACTGGGTGGACAATATGGGGGTGGGCAGTGTGGAAGTGAGCAATGTGTGGAGAAGTACAGGGTGGGCAGTGTGGAGGTGGACAATGTGTGGAAGAGGACAGGGTGGGCAGTGTGGAGGTGGACAATGTGAAGTTGGGTAGCGTGGAGGTGGACAATGAGGGCAGTCTGGAAGTGAGCAATTTGTGGAGGAGGGCAGGGTGGGCAGTGTGGCGGTAGACATTGTGAAGTTGGACAGGGTGGGCAGTGTGGAGGTGGACAATGTGAAGTTGGACTGGGTGGACAATATGGGGGTGGGCAGTGTGGAAGTAAACAATGTGTGGAGAAGTACAGGGTGGGCAGTGTGGAGGTGGACAATGTGAAGTTGTGCAGGGTGGGCAATGTGGGGGTGGTCAATATGGAAGTGAGAAATGTGTGGAAGAGGACAGGGTGGGCAGTGTGGAGGTGGACAGTGTGAAGTTGGACTGGGTGGACAATATGGGGGTGGGCAGTGTGGAAGTGAGCAATGTGTGGAGAAGTACAGGGTGGGCAGTGTGGAGGTGGACAATGTGAAGTTGGACTGGGTGGACAATGTGGGGGTGGTCAATGTGGAAGTGAGCAATGTGTGGAGAAGTACAGGGTGGGCAGTGTGGAGGTGGACAATGTGAAGTTGGACTGGGTGGACAATATGGGGGTGGGCAGTGTGGAAGTGAGCAATGTGTGGAGAAGTACAGGGTGGGCAGTGTGGAGGTGGACAATGTGAAGTTGGACTGGGTGGACAATATGGGGGTGGGCAGTGTGGAAGTGAGCAATGTGTGGAGAAGTACAGGGTGGGCAGTGTGGAGGTGGACAATGTGAAGTTGGACTGGGTGGACAATGTGGGGGTGGTCAATGTGGAAGTGAGCAATGTGTGGAGAAGTACAGGGTGGACAATGTGAAGTTGTGCAGGGTGGTCAATATGGAAGTGAGAAATGTGTGGAAGAGGACAGGGTGAGCAGTGTGGAGGTGGACAATGTGAAGTTGGACACATACTGCATTATGACGTTTTACAGATCTATAAGTGTATCTTGTCCTACTGGGTTTAGGTCAGGGGGCAAAACTAGACAGATGCAAAAGGGAGAACGTTCTGGAACAAACCAAATTCACAACACATAAAAACTGCTATCAGTTTTAACCCATGGAGTGCTTCACAATGCATTAGAGAACTCTCTAGGCATTAAAATTCCCATTAACAGTTTGAGTGCCTTAGAGGTGCTTTGCATACCTCTCTGGTACACAAAAAGTTAAATCAATGTGCATGTTTACTTGTCCCCTATGGCATTGATAGATCTGGTTTGCTTTGTCTTTGTGCCCGACCATAAAATGTCACCCTGTTACCTGTATCTCATGTCTGGACGGAAGGACGGATGGAAGGAAGGAAGGAGGAAGGAAGGAAGAAAGAAAGAAAGAAAGGAAGAAAGAGGAAGTAAGGAAGGAAGAAGGGTGAAGTGAAACAGGAAGTGGGCAAGGAGAGAAAAATGAGATAGGAAGGACAAGTGAGAAGATGGGAAGAATATATGGGGGAGATGGAAGGCAAGTTAGGCTAAACAGAAGGGGAGATATTAAAAAGAAATGAGGGTTGGGGGCAAGATATGTTAAAAAGAAATTAAAGGAAGTCTATGATGGGGACAAGAAAAATTAAAAAGAGGGGGAGGAGGAAACAACGGTGACTGGGTGAAGAGTAGTGAAAAAATGGAGGCTTGGAATTAGGGAAGTTAGGAAAAAACTATAGGAGTTCACAATTATGAAGGGAAGCAAGGAGAAAAGAGTGGGATTTTGAAGTAAGGAGAAAACAGCAGGGATTGGGAAGTAAGAAGGGAAGTAAGGAGAAAACAACAGGGACTGGGAAGTAGGAAGAGGAGTGAGGAGAAAACAGCAGGGATTGGGACGTAAGAAGGGAAGTAAGGAGAAAACAACAGGGATTGGGAAGTAATAAGGGGAGTGAGGGGAAAACAGCAGGGATTGGGAAGTAATAAGGGGAGTGAGGGGAAAACAGCAGTGATTGGGAAGTAAGAAGGGAAGTGAGGAGAAAACAACAGGGATTGGGAAGTAATAAGGGGAGTGAGGGGAAAACAGCAGGGATTGGGAAGTAATAAGGGGAGTGAGGGGAAAACAGCAGGGATTGGGAAGTAAGAAGGGAAGTGAGGAGAAAACAACAGGGATTGGGAAGTAATAAGAGAAGTAAGGAGAAAACAGCAGGGACTGGGAAGTAAGAAGAGAAGTAAAGAGAAAACAACAGGGATTGGGAAGTAAGAAGGGAAGTGAGGAGAAAACAGCAGGGATTGGGAAGGAAGAAGGGAAGTGAGGAGAAAACAACAGGAATTGGGAAGTAAGAAGGGAAGTGAGGAGAAAACAGCAGGGATTGGGAAGTAATAAGAGGAGTGAGGAGAAAACAACAGGGATTGGGAAGTAGGAAGAGAAGTAAGGAAAAAACAACAGGGACTGGGAAGTAATAAGGGGAGTGAGGAGAAAACAGCAGGGAGTGGGAAGTAATAAGGGGAGTGAGGAGAAAACAACAGGGATTGGGAAGTAATAAGGGGAGTGAGGAGAAAACAGCAGGGATTGGGAACTAAGAAGGGAAGTGAGGCGAAAACAACAGGGATAGGGAAGTAGGAAGAGAAGTAAGGAAAAAACAACAGGGACTGGGAAGTAATAAGGGGAGTGAGGAGAAAACAGCAGGGATTGGGAAGTAGGAAGAGGAGTGAGGAGAAAACAGCAGGGACTGGGAAGTAGGAAGAGGAGTGAGGAGAAAACAACAGGGACTGGGAAGTAGGAAGAGGAGTGAGGAGAAAACAGCAGGGATTGGGAAGTAAGAAGAGAAGTAAGGAGAAAACAACAGGGATTGGGAAGTAAGAAGAGAAGTAAGGAGAAAACAGCAGGGATTGGGAAGTAAGAAGGGAAGTGAGGCGAAAACAGCAGGGATTGGGAAGTAGGAAGAGGAGTGAGGAGAAAACAGCAGGGATTGGGAAGTAATAAGGGGAGTGAGGAGAAAACATCAGGGATTGGGAAGTAGGAAGAGGAGTAAGGAGAAAACAGCAGGGATTGGGAAGTAGGAAGAGAAGTAAGGAAAAAACAGCAGGGATTGGGAAGTAGGAAGAGGAGTAAGGAGAAAACAGCAGGGATTGGGAAGTAGGAAGAGAAGTAAGGAGAAAACAGCAGGGATTGGGAAGTAGGAAGAGAAGTAAGGAGAAAACAGCAGGGATTGGGAAGTAAGAAGAGAAGTAAGGAGAAAACAACAGGGATTGGGAAGTAATAAGGGGAGTGAGGAGAAAACAACAGGAATTGGGAAGTAAGAAGGGAAGTGAGGAGAAAACAGCAGGGATTGGGAAGTAAGAAGAGAAGTAAGGAGAAAACAACAGGGATTGGGAAGTAAGAAGAGAAGTGAGGAGAAAACAACAGGGATTGGGAAGTAAGAAGAGAAGTAAGGAGAAAACAACAGGGATTGGGAAGTAAGAAGGGAAGTGAGGAGACAACAGCAGGGATTGGGAAGTAAGAAGAGAAGTAAGGAGAAAACAACAGGGATTGGGAAGTAAGAAGAGAAGTAAGGAGAAAACAACAGGGATTGGGAAGTAATAAGGGGAGTGAGGTGAAAACAACAGGGATTGGGAAGTAATAAGGGGAGTGAGGAGAAAACATCAGGGATTGGGAAGTAGGAAGAGGAGTAAGGAGAAAACAGCAGGGATTGGGAAGTAGGAAGAGAAGTAAGGAGAAAACAGCAGGGATTGGGAAGTAGGAAGAGGAGTAAGGAGAAAACAGCAGGGATTGGGAAGTAGGAAGAGAAGTAAGGAGAAAACAGCAGGGATTGGGAAGTAAGAAGAGAAGTAAGGAGAAAACAACAGGGATTGGGAAGTAATAAGGGGAGTGAGGAGAAAACAACAGGGATTGGGAAGTAAGAAGGGAAGTGAGGAGAAAACAGCAGGGATTGGGAAGTAAGAAGAGAAGTAAGGAGAAAACAACAGGGATTGGGAAGTAAGAAGAGAAGTAAGGAGAAAACAACAGGGATTGGGAAGTAAGAAGGGAAGTGAGGAGACAACAGCAGGGATTGGGAAGTAAGAAGAGAAGTAAGGAGAAAACAACAGGGATTGGGAAGTAATAAGGGGAGTGAGGAGAAAACAACAGGGACTGGGAAGTAATAAGGGGAGTGAGGTGAAAACAACAGGGATTGGGAAGTAATAAGGGGAGCGAGGAGAAAACAACAGGGATTGAGAAGTAATAAGGGGAGTGAGGAGAAAACAACAGGGATTGGGAAGTAAGAAGAGAAGTAAGGAGAAAACAACAGGGATTGGGAAGTAAGAAGAGAAGTAAGGAGAAAACAACAGGGATTGGGAAGTAATAAGGGGAGCGAGGAGAAAACAACAGGGACTGGGAAGTAATAAGGGGAGTGAGGTGAAAACAACAGGGATTGGGAAGTAATAAGGGGAGCGAGGAGAAAACAACAGGGATTGAGAAGTAATAAGGGGAGTGAGGAGAAAACAACAGGGATTGGGAAGTAAGAAGAGAAGTAAGGAGAAAACAACAGGGATTGGGAAGTAAGAAGAGAAGTAAGGAGAAAACAACAGGGATTGGGAAGTAATAAGGGGAGTGAGGAGAAAACAACAGGGATTGGGAAGTAAGAAGGGAAGTGAGGAGAAAACAGCAGGGATTGGGAAGTAATAAGAGGAGTAAGGAGAAAACAACAGGGACTGGGAAGTAAGAAGAGAAGTAAAGAGAAAACAACAGGGATTGGGAAGTAAGAAGGGAAGTGAGGAGAAAACAGCAGGGATTGGGAAGTAATAAGGGGAGTGAGGAGAAAACAGCAGGGATAGGGAAAGAGGGACGTGAGGAGAAAACAACAGGGATAGGGAAGTAATAAGGGGAGTGAGGAGAAAACAACAGGGATTGGGAAGTAATAAGGCGAGCGAGGAGAAAACAACAGGGATTGGGAAGTAAGAAGGGAAGTGAGGAGAAAACAGCAGGGATTGGGAAGTAATAAGGGGAGTGAGGAGAAAACAACAGGGATTGGGAAGTAATAAGAGGAGTGAGGAGAAAACAGCAGGGATAGGGAAGTAATAAGGGGAGTGAGGAGAAAACAGCAGGGATAGGGAAGTAATAAGGAGAACAAGGAGAAAACAACAGGGATTGGGAAGGAGGGGACGTGAGGAAAAAACAATGAGGATTGGGAACTAAGAAGGAGAGATGAACAGGGGGGAGAAGGGAGGGTGGAGAGAGAATTAGATAAGGAGAAGCGACAGGTGGAACTGGGATATAAGAGAGAATAATGGAGATGAACGATAAGAGATAAAGATCCGGCGAGTGGGGGGAGAAATAGTTCTGTGTGTTCCGGCGAGCGTCACAGAGATGATGCGTTACTCTTGCCTGAGAAGTCCTAGAGACACACAGAGCATGACAGCCCTGTCCTCTCAATGTATTTGAGCCCAAGGGGGCACAGCTGAGGCACATTGCCATGGCAGGGCCTGTGAGACAGAGGGGGAGGAGAGAGAGGATTGAATGGGGAAGAAGAGTCTGATGTATTGAGTATTACTGGGGCCAGCAACCTGCATCATAGGGAACCAATACAAACTCTCATTTAGTTATATGGGGCTTTTAACCCTTTGAGCGCCAGAGGGGTATGCAGTGCAATGCATTGCTTACCCCTCTGCCACTCAAAGGATTAATAACTTGGAATACATGGGGACTCTCTAGCACTCAACTGGTTTAACAGCCCCATTTGACTCACTGGGAATTTGGGAAATCTTTACTTGTTCCCCGTGGCTCAGTTGGCATGCTACAAAATGGCTCCATTTATTCCTCATACAACAGCCATGAAGACTGTGGGAATGAAATAAGAAACAGAAGGTACATTAAAGGGGATGTTTCATCTTATAAAAACCTAGTCTTATTGTGTATCCCTGATCTGTACCAACAACATACCTCCCAAGTGTCCCGCTTTAGGAGGGACAGTCCCTCTTTTGGACCCAAATCCCTCTGTCCCTCTTTACCACCCTCATGTCCCTCGTTTTAGGAGATCAGATTGCATGGTGTGTATATAAATGTATCACATTGTTCTACAGCAATAAAACTCACATTATTGTTTGTTTAAATGGTAGTATATGTGTTTATAGATTATTCTGTGTAAATAAAAAGCTTAGATCTTGTTATAAGTCGTTTATTTGGTTACACAAGGAGGTGTCAATAGGTCATGAAATAGCCTAAAAATTCTCGGTAATGTCCCACCTACCAGCCACGCCCCCAGCAACACCCCCTAAAACACAAGTGTCCCTCTTTGGCAATTTGAAATGTTGGGAGGTATGCAACAATGATCTGTGTTTATTTTTTTTTAACTGTATTTAACTGAAAATTTTCAGTTTACTTTGTACTGTGTGACGTCTTCTCCTCACTGTGACCAGCAATACGCTTGCCGAATACATTAGTGCAGTAACCCTCCTTGGTGCTAGTCTGACTCCCTCAGGACCGCCCCACTAATTTGCATATGAGATGCGCGCCGCTTCTTGAGGGTGCGAACAGCTTCCAGAGAACGCTCATGTTCTCTGCCCTGGTCGCTTGTTTTTCTTTTTATTGTTGTTGTCAAGAGGTATATGTGTGTATGTGAATGTGCATTATATGGATGCGTATGAGTCACAATCAGCAAGAAAGGGGATGGCTAGATCGATGCCTCCCACACACAACGTAACAAACATGGCAGCGCTCTAATGATTGAAACCTTGTAACTTTAAATGCTACATTGGTAAGGGTAACGGGCAACATCCCCTATCTTACTATACACAAATAGCTAAGTGACATACAGTTAAAAAACATACGCTGATACTTTGGATCATGACAGTTCCTCTTTAAAGGAGCAGTAAACTTCTTTTATGAAAAAATATATATTGTATTTTCCTATTGAGTAAAATAAGGGTACTCCCATTGCCGAGAAATTTATATTTCCAGAGTTATTACAGTTTAAACCCGTTTTTTTTTTTTTTTACATTAGCAGTGCCCTCTAGTGGTCAAATTCTAATTAGATTTCCTGTTAGATTCTAATGGAGAGGAAAGTCAGAAAAGTCAGATACATACAGTTCTCCATAGAATGTGATAGAAGATGCTGAGTCACTTCCTGTCAGTTAGAACTATCAGGAAGTAAACACAGTAACATCACTTCCTGTCAGTTAGAACTATCAGGAAGTAAACACAGTAAATTCACTTCCTGATTATTTAAACTGCTATAAACTTTGAATAAAACATCTGACAGCGTTGGGAGTGACCTTGTTTTATTCAGCAGGAAATGCTCTGTAAAATATATGTTTTCATAAAAAAGTTTACTGCTCCTTTAATACTGTGTTACCTATAGGAACAGTAACACCTTTTTAGCACTGGGTACCTTTCTATCTCAGATTATATAGAGAATTAGGAAACTGGTTTCACAGCAGATAGGATGTTAATTCAGGAACATATCCGACTTTCCGCCATTCACCTCCCTTTGGATCAACCAGGGTGAACTTAATGGATGTATCTTTTTTGCAGACTCATCGATTGTTACTATATTACATTTTCATGATAATCTTTTCAGAAAATGCTAATTGCCTTTTAATTTTGTGTGGGCTGGTTCTCCAGAATTAATCTTTAATTAACCCTTCGTGTGCGCCGCAATGCGTTGACCTCCTCTCTGGAACACACAGGGTTAATTAATTAATTTCATGTCCACAGATATTCGGTATGATTCACTGTTGCTGGACTCCTTCATTGATGCCTAAACTCCACCCAATATATGGTTCAGTGGGAGAAGATTTGGGTGCTAGAGTCCTGCCACAATTCAGATTCCTGCACAGGAGAGTGTGGGGCAGGGATTTAATTTAAACAAAATGCAAACAATATTACGGGAAGAGAGAGTAGTGGGAATGGGAAGAGTAGGAAACCTGGGGGTGTTTAAGGGGAAAGAAAGAGGGAGAGAGGGGAAAGATAAGGGGGTAGAGAGGAAAGGGAAAGATAAGGGGGTAGAGAGGAAAGGGAAAGATAAGGGGGTAGAGAGGAAAGGAGAGAGAAAGAAGGACAGACAAGGAAAGATGGGATAAATAATGATTGATGAACAGGGAAGGAGAGAGAGAAAAAAGATGGGGAGAGAGGGGGAGAGAGTGTTGGACAGGAAATGAGATGGGAGAGGGAAAGAGATGTCGAACCAGTTATGTTGAAGGTATCCAAAGGGTTAAAACCAGAGAACCATTCAGGTTGGATATCTTCACATAAATAGATAAATGACAATATTAAATAATTTTGAGAACTTTACACTATATTAGGTATTGACACGTTACTTCACAGTAAAGAATTCATTGAAATAATCCCGCATATTTGTGCAAATATATATATAATTTATTAAATACAATATACTATATATATAACAAGTATCAGCAACAATTATATAAATGAGTGATTAGCAATTACAATAGATACAAAGTAACTGAAACCACAATTATCACCATTAGGATTACCAGCAATTAAAGGGTTAACCACACATAGGTATATTCAGAGGTATTAGATAACAATAATTGCACTCAGCAGCATAGAAAAGGTTAATTGATCCTTACCATTAATAAAATACAGTTGGCAGCAGTGCATATGAATATCTTCTGCCCCGGAAACTGTATAAACTATGCTAATTGAGGTTTAAGGTAGGTTGTCAGATAAGTAAGCTTTAATATTAAGCCAGGTCCTCTGACAATTTTCCTTATACCATATACAAAAGTAACATTTAGAGAAACTAACTGGAATAAAATCCCAGATACGATCACTATAATTTAATTATGTACTGATTTCAAATCTTGCATACCTTCTGAATAAAACATATAAATTGCATTTAATATAGTCAATGATAGATAATACCAAGAATATACTTAGAATCAATCCAATAATATATGTCTATGCTTAGGAGATCAGACTGTGTGGTGTGTATATAAGTGTATCACCCTGGTGTCCCTGTGTTTAGGAGATCAGACTGTGTGGTGTGTATATAAGTGTATCACCCTGGTGTCCCTGTGTTTAGGAGATCAGACTGTGTGGTGTGTATATAAGTGTATCACCCTGGTGTCCCTGTGTTTAGGAGATCAGACTGCGTGGTGTGTATATAAGTGTATCACCCTGGTGTCCCTGTGTTTAGGAGATCAGACTCTGTGGTGTGTATATAAGTGTATCATCACCCTGGTGTCGCTGTGTTTAGGAGATCAGACTGTGTGGTGTGTATATAAGTGTATCACCCTGGTGTCTTGGTGTTTAGGAGATCAGACTGTGTGGTGTGTATATAAGTGTATCACCCTGATGTCCCTGTGTTTAGGAGATCAGACAGTGTGGTGTGTATAGAAGTGTATCACCTGGTGTCCCTGTGTTTAGGAGATCAGACTGTGTGATGTGTATGTTAGTGTATCACCACCCTGGTGACCCTGTGTTTAGGAGATCAGACTGTGTGGTGTGTATATAAGTGTATCATCACCCTGGTGTCCCTGTGTTTAGGAGATCAGACTGTGTGGTGTGTATAGAAGTGTATCACCCTGGTGTCCCTGTGTCTAGGAGATCAGACTGTGTGGTGTGTATAGAAGTGTATCATCACCCTGGTGTCCCTGTGTTTAGGAGATCAGACTGTGTGGTGTGTATAGAAGTGTATCATAACCCTAGTGATCCTGTGATTAGGAGATCAGACTGTGTGGTGTGTATAGAAGTGTATCATCACCCTGGTGTCCCTGTGTTTAGGAGATCAGACTATGTGGTGTGTATATAAGTGTATCACCCTGGTGTCCCTGTGTTTAGGAGATCAGACTGTGTGGTGTGTATATAAGTGTATCACCCTGGTGTCCCTGTGTTTAGGAGATCAGACTGTGTGGTGTGTAAAGAAGTGTATCATCACCCTAGTGTCCCTGTGTTTAGGAGATCAGACTGTGTGGTGTGTATATAAGTGTATCACCCTGGTGTCCCTGTGTTTAGGAGATCAGACTCTGTGGTATGTATATAAGTGTATCACCCTGGTGACTCTGTGTTTAGGAGACCACACTGTGCAGTATGTATATAAGTGTATCACCGTGGTGTCCCCGTGTTTAGGAGATCAGGCTGTGTGGTGTGTATATAAGGGTATCATCACCCTGGTGTCCATGTTTAGGAGATCAGACTGTGTGGTGTGTATATAAGTGTATCACCCTGGTGTCCCTGTGTTTAGGAGATCAGACTGTGTGGTGTGTATATAAGTGTCTCATCACCCTGATGTCACTGTGTTTAGGAGATCCGACAGTGTGGCGTGTATATAAGTGTATCACCCTGGTGTCCCCTTGCTTAGGAGATCAGGCTGTGTGGTGTGTATATAAGTGTATCATCCTGGTGTCCCTGTGTTTAGGAGATCAGACTGTGTGGTGTGTATATAAGTGTATCACCCTGGTGTCCCTGTGTTTAGGAGATCAGACAGTGCGGTGTGTATATAAGTGTATCATCACCCTGGTGTCCCTGTGTTTAAAAGATCAGACTGTGTGGTGTGTATATAAGTGTATCATCCTGGTGTCCCTGTGTTTAGGAGATCAGACTGTGTGGTGTGTATATAAGTGTATCACCCTGGTGTCCCTGTGTTTAGGAGATCAGACAGTGCGGTGTGTATATAAGTGTATCATCACCCTGGTGTCCCTGTGTTTAGGACATCAGACTGTGTGGAGTATATGTAAGTGTATCACCCTGGTGTCCCTGTGTTTAGGAGATCAGATTGTGTGGTGTGTATGTTAGTGTATCATCACCCTGGTGTCCCTGTGTTTAGGAGATCAGACTGTGTGGTGTGTATATAAGTGTATCACCCTGGTGTCCCTGTGTTTAGGAGATCAGACTGTGTGGTGTGTATAGAAGTGTATCATAACCCTAGTGTTCCTGTGATTAGGAGATCAGGCAGTGTGGTGTGTATAGAAGTGTATCATCACCCTGGTGTCCCTGTGTTTAGGAGATCAGACTATGTGGTGTGTATATAAGTGTATCACCCTGGTGTCCCTGTGTTTAGGAGATCAGACTGTGTGGTGTGTATATAAGTGTATCACCCTGGTGTCCCTGTGTTTAGGAGATCAGACTGTGTGGTGTGTAAAGAAGTGTATCATCACCCTAGTGTCCCTGTGTTTAGGAGATCAGACTGTGTGGTGTGTATATAAGTGTATCACCCTGGTCTGGTGTCCCTGTGTTTAGGATATCAGACTCTGTGGTATGTATATAAGTGTATCACCCTGGTGACTCTGTGTTTAGGAGACCACACTGTGCAGTATGTATATAAGTGTATCACCATGGTGTCCCCGTGTTTAGGCGATCAGGCTGTGTGGTGTGTATATAAGGGTATCATCACCCTGGTGTCAATGTTTAGGAGATCAGACTGTGTGGTGTGTATATAAGTGTCTCATCACCCTGATGTCACTGTGTTTAGGAGATCCGACAGTGTGGCGTGTATATAAGTGTATCACCCTGGTGTCCCCTTGCTTAGGAGATCAGGCTGTGTGGTGTGTATATAAGTGTATCATCACCCTGGTGTCGGTGTTTAGGAGATCAGGCTGTGTGGCATGTATCGAAGTGTATCATCACCCTGGTATCCCTGTGTTTAGGAGATCAGACAGTGTGGTGTGTATAGAAGTGTATCATCACCCTGGTGTCCCTGTGTTTAGGAGATCAGACTGTGTGGTGTGTATATAAGGGTATCGCCTGGTGTCCCTGTGTTTAGGAGATCAGACTGTGTGGTGTGTATATAAGTGTATCATCACCCTGGTGTCCCTGTGTTTAGGAGATCAGACTGTGTGGTGTGTATATAAGTGTATCACCCTGGTGTCCCTGTGTTTAGGAGATCAGACTCTGTGGTATGTATATAAGTGTATCACCCTGGTGACTCTGTGTTTAGGAGACCACACTGTGCAGTATGTATATAAGTGTATCACCGTGGTGTCCCGTGTTTAGGAGATCAGGCTGTGTGGTGTGTATATAAGGGTATCATCACCCTGGTGTCCATGTTTAGGAGATCAGACTGTGTGGTGTGTATATAAGTGTATCACCCTGATGTCACTGTGTTTAGGAGATCCGACAGTGTGGAGTGTATATAAGTGTATCACCCTGGTGTCCCCTTGCTTAGGAGATCAGGCTGTGTGGTGTGTATATAAGTGTATCACCCTGGTGTCCCTGTGTTTAGGAGATCAGACAGTGCGGTGTGTATATAAGTGTATCATCACCCTGGTGTCCCTGTGTTTAGGACATCAGACTGTGTGGAGTATATGTAAGTGTATCACCCTGGTGTCCCTGTGTTTAGGAGATCAGATTGTGTGGTGTGTATGTTAGTGTATCATCACCCTGGTGTCCCTGTGTTTAGGAGATCAGACTGTGTGGTGTGTATAGAAGTGTATCATAACCCTAGTGTTCCTGTGATTAGGAGATCAGGCAGTGTGGTGTGTATAGAAGTGTATCATCACCCTGGTGTCCCTGTGTTTAGGAGATCAGACTATGTGGTGTGTATATAAGTGTATCACCCTGGTGTCCCTGTGTTTAGGAGATCAGACTGTGTGGTGTGTATATAAGTGTATCACCCTGGTGTCCCTGTGTTTAGGAGATCAGACTGTGTGGTGTGTAAAGAAGTGTATCATCACCCTAGTGTCCCTGTGTTTAGGAGATCAGACTGTGTGGTGTGTATATAAGTGTATCACCCTGGTCTGGTGTCCCTGTGTTTAGGAGATCAGACTCTGTGGTATGTATATAAGTGTATCACCCTGGTGACTCTGTGTTTAGGAGACCACACTGTGCAGTATGTATATAAGTGTATCACCATGGTGTCCCCGTGTTTAGGCGATCAGGCTGTGTGGTGTGTATATAAGGGTATCATCACCCTGGTGTCAATGTTTAGGAGATCAGACTGTGTGGTGTGTATATAAGTGTCTCATCACCCTGATGTCACTGTGTTTAGGAGATCCGACAGTGTGGCGTGTATATAAGTGTATCACCCTGGTGTCCCCTTGCTTAGGAGATCAGGCTGTGTGGTGTGTATATAAGTGTATCATCACCCTGGTGTCGGTGTTTAGGAGATCAGGCTGTGTGGCATGTATCGAAGTGTATCATCACCCTGGTATCCCTGTGTTTAGGAGATCAGACAGTGTGGTGTGTATAGAAGTGTATCATAACCCTGGTGTCCCTGTGTTTAGGAGATCAGACTGTGTGGTGTGTATATAAGGGTATCGCCCTGGTGTCCCTGTGTTTAGGAGATCAGACTGTGTGGTGTGTATATAAGTGTATCATCACCCTGGTGTCCCTGTGTTTAGGAGATCAGACTGTGTGGTGTGTATATAAGTGTATCACACTGGTGTCCCTGTGTTTAGGAGATCAGACTGTGTGATGTGTATATAAGTGTATCATCACCCTGGTGTCCCTGTATTTAGGAGATCAGACTGTGTGGTGTGTATATAAATGTATCACCCTGGTGTCCCTGTGTTTAGGAGATCAGACTGTGTGGTGTCTATATAAGTGTATCACCCTGGTGTCCCTGTGTTTAGGAGATCAGACTGTGTGGTGTGTATAGAAGTGTATCATCACCCTGGTGTCCCTGTGTTTAGGAGATCAGACTGTGAGGTGTGTATAGAAGTGTATCACCCTGGTGTCCCTGTATTTAGGAGATCAGACTGTGTGGTGTGTATATAAATGTATCACCCTGGTGTCCCTGTGTTTATGAGATCAGACTGTGTGGTGTGTATAGAAGTGTATCACATTGCTCCACAGCAATAGAACTCACGTTCTTGTTTGGTTAAACTTGGTCTTGTTCAAAATTATTTATTCATTTACACAAAGAGGTGCCAGTATGTCATGAAATAATCTAAAAATTCTTGGTAATGATCCTCCCACCAGCCACACCCTCAGTAACACCCCTGTAACTGGCACCTCTTTGTGTAAATTAATAAATAATTTTGAATAAGACCAAGTTTAACCAAACAAGAATGTGAGTGCCAGCTGGCAGCTGCAAAGGCCAATAAGATATTGGCATGTATTAAAAGGGGTATTGACTCAAGGGAGGAAGATATAATTATGCCTCTTTACAGGTCCATGGTAAGACCACACTTAGAATATGCTGTTTAATTCTGGGCGCCCTTTCTGAAAAAGGACATTATGGAACTAGAGAAAGTGCAGAGGAGGGCTACAAAACTAGTAAGGGGAATGGAAAGCTTTAGTTATGAAGAAAGGCTAGAAAAGTTAAACTTGTACACACTAGAGAAACGGCGTCTTAGAGGGGATATGATAACACTATATAAATATGTTCAGGGCCCATACAAAGGGCTCTCCAAAGACCTGTTCATTAACAGAACAGTACACAGGACAAGAGGCCACCCGCTTAGACTTGAGGAAAGGAGATTTAATCTACAACAGCGGAAGGGTTTCTTTACAGTAAGGACAATAAAGGTATGGAATTCACTGCCTGAGGAGGTGGTGCTATCGAAAACATTAGATGCCTTTAAAAGGGGCCTGGATACTTATTTAAAAGAGCATAACATAGAGGGCTATGTACGTTAGTATTGGGATGAATATTTAGTTAGTGCTTGTTGATCCAGGGAGGAATCTGATTGCCATTTGGAATCAAGAAGGAATTTTTTCCCCCCATTCAAGGCAGAATTTTAAATTACTAATTGAGGGGGTTTTTTTGCCTTCTTTTGGATCAACGATGGTAAACAGGAATAGGAAAAGGTTGAACTAGATGGACGCAAGTCTTTTTTCAACCTAAATTACTATGTTACTATGTTACTATGTAACAAAACTGCCCATCTTTCTCCATTTGAAATTTTGGGAGGTATGCAAACTGGCCACAAAGCATGTGAACTAGAACTGTAGAGGGTACAGCAAAGAGCAAATAAATGTACTAAGGGAATGGAGGACTTGACGTATGAGGAACGACTAGACAAACTTGGTTTACTTACTTTAGAGAAAAGACGACTAAGAGAAAAGACGAGATGTTATCACATTGTACAAGTATATGAGAGGTCAATACAAGGATCTCTGTGGTGAGCTATTTATTCCAAGGCCTGATCAGGTGACCAGGGGACACCCCTTAAGATTAGAGGAAAGGAGGTTTAGACTTCAGCAGTGGAAGGGGTTTTATACGGTAAGGTCTGTTAATTTGTGGAATTCCTTGCCCAAGGAGGTGGTTATGGCAGATACAATGGATACTTTTAAGAGATTAGAAACACTTCTTTCAAAAGGGAACATATAGGGTTAAACTGTGTATTAGTAGGCAAAACAAGAAGTTCTGATAAAGACTAACTTATTTGGCAGCAGGAAAGTTATATTATTCTCATGTCTCTGGGTTATGAGGCAAAGTATGAAACTGATGAACTTGTGTCTTTTTTCAATCTAATTTACTATGTTACTATGTTAGATCTGGGGCTTTAACTCTTGGGCACTAGCAAGCAATGGACCTCACAGAGATGCAGTAGACAGTTCATAAAGAGCCTAGTTAGAGGGGAACTGCCTCCGAGCTGAACAAAAAAATATATATATTTTTTCTTAATAATTACACTATTGGGAAGACTGTACCTGATATTACTAAGTAACGACACAAATCTTAAAAAAAGTATAGTTTTGTTTTTTTTTTATATATATATTTCTATCATTAAATGAAAATTTTCCAGGGCCTCTAAATTCAGCTGCTTTTCTCTGTCTTCTGATATTTTCTTCCTTTAAACCTCCCACTGATAATCAGAATTCAACTCCTCTGATGGAAACGTGAAGGCGCATAATGAGCTGAGAGGTCTGGGTATGATCTAACTCATGACATCATCAGAGGAAGAGGAATTGAGAGCAAGGACTCTTGTTACCATATCAACATGAGAAGCTTATTAAAGCGGGACTAACACCATAGTTAAAGTCACCCTGCGCATCAGCGCAGACATCTGTCAGTCCCGGTCTCCATTAAGAAGCATCGCACTGTGCCACAAGGCACCGGAAAGGACTGACGGCGCAGGCACGCAGACTGTGCTAACCTGGCCGTCAGTATGGGAAGATTAAGGATTTCTTTAGAATCATGTAGTTCTTAGAGGTAAGATAACTATTGTTAAAGGAGCAGTAAACTTTTTTTTTATGAAAACACATGTTTTATTCAGCAGGAAATGCTCTATAAAATAAAGGTACTCCCATCTCTGTCAGATGTTTTATTCAAAATTTATAGCAGTTTAAATAACCAGGAAGTGAATTTACTGTGTTTACTTCCTGATTGTTCTGACAGGAAGTGAATTTACTGTGTTTACTTCCTGATAGTTCTAACTGACAGGACAGTGACTCAGCAGTTTCTATCACATTCTATGGAGAACTGTATGTCTCTGACTTTTCTGACTTTCCTCTCCATTAGAATCTAACAGGAAATCTAATTAGAATTTGACCACTAGAGGGCACTGTTAATGTAAAAAAAAAACATGGGTTTAAACTCACATAACTCTGAAAATATAAATCTCTCGGCAGTGGGAGTATGCTTATTGTACTCAATAGGAAAATCCCTACAATATATATTTTTTCATAAAAAAAAGTTTACTGCTCCTTTAAGCTAGTCGCCATCTGCCTAGTTATCGCAGGGCGACTTTAACTATGGTGGTAGTCCCGCGTTAACAGTTTTCTTATAATGATTGTTGTATGAATTAGAAATATGAGGATTAAACTAAAATCTATGATCTACCCTTAATATGACATCATACTGATAATGTCCTAGAAAGCACTCTGCCTTGATCAAGTACTGTATATAAAGCTGGGACTGGAGTCCGTGTCTGTGTGCTGTGTAATAAAGGGCCTGGTGTGAATAAACAATCTGTATATAGGGGAGCGGGTTTGGTTCCATCTGTATACACTAGCCTGGCATTGCTCTTTTACTTATGGAAGGCTGGTAACGTCTGTACTGGATATAGGAGGATGGCACTGGCCCTGTGTGTATTACAGTGAGCTGGCACTGTGTAAATAGGTAATACTCACCCATACCACATACCGCTTGGCATCTCTTGACACAAAGAGACACGAAGTCTGTGCCCACAGACAGGGTGAAGGAGGTGGGCAGCAGTGGTGCCATTTTCATTTCTCCTCTTTAACTCCAGACGAGGTTTCAGCTTTTTAGAGACATTAAATCCATATGATTCATCCGCACTGAACCTACCCGCACGTGCCAGGCTGCCCCGAGATTTGTGAGGGTACATGGTAACTGCACCAGGAGAAGGAGGCAGGGGGGCAAGAGGACAAGACGTGGAGAGGGGAGGGAAGGATATAAACGGACAATGGAAGGATGGAGATAAAATGGAGAAGTGTGTGTATATATAAAGGGAGGGAGATAAAGTGAGGGAGGGTGAGGAAGGAGATAAACGGACAATGGAAGGATGGAGATAAAATGGAGAAGTGTGTATATATATATATATATATATATATATATATATATATATATATGGAGGGAGATAAAGTGAGGGAGGGTGAGGAAGGAGATAAACGGACAATGGAAGGATGGAGATAAAATGGAGAAGTGTGTGTATATATAAAGGGAGGGAGATAAAGTGAGGGAGGGTGAGGAAGGAGAAAAACGGACAATGGAAGGATGGAGATAAAATGGAGAAGTGTGTGTATATATAAAGGGAGGGAGATAAAGTGAGAGAGGTAGGGGAGGGAGATAAAATGAAACGGAAGGGTGTGAAATAAAGTGAGAGAGGGAGGAGAGGGAGATAAAGTGAGAGAGGGAAGGGAAGGAGATAAAGTGAGAGAGGGAAGGGAGATAAAGTGAGAGGGAAGGGAGATAAAGTGAGAGAGGGAAGGGAGGGAGATAAAGTGAGAGGGAAGGGAGGGAGATAAAGTGAGAGGGAAAGGAGATAAAGTGAGAGAGGGAAGGAAGGGAGATAAAGTGAGAGGGAAGGGAGGGAGATAAATGGAGAAAGGGAAACAAAATGAGAGGAAAGGGAGGGAAAAAGTGTAAGGGGGAAATAAATCAAAATAGGAGGGAGATAAAGTGAGAGAGGAAGAGGAGAGGAGGGATGTAAAGTGCAGAACGGAGGGAGAGTAGTAAAGTGAAGAAGGGGGAGGGAGGTAAAGTGAGAGGGGAGTGAGGTAAAGTGAAGGGGGAGATAAAGTGAAAGAGCAAGGAGATGGAGATAAAGTAGTAGATTAGGAGGCCAGGATGGGAGGCAGTAGATTAGGAGGCCAGGATGGGAGGGGAAGCAGTAGATTAGGAAGCTTGGATGGGAGGGGAGGCAGTAGATTAGGAGGCCAGGATGGGAGAGGAGGCAGTAGATTAGGAGGCCAGGATGGGAGGGGAGGCTGTAGATTAGGAGGCCAGGATGGGTGGGGAGGCAGTAGATTAGGAGGCCGGGATGGGAGGGGAGGCAGTAGATTAGGAGGCCAGGATGGGAGAGGAGGCAGTAGAATAGAAGTCCAGGATGGGAGGGGAGGCAGTAGATTAGGAGGCCAGGATGGGAGGGTAGGCAGTAGATTGGGAGGCAGTAGATTAGGAGGCTGGGATTGGAGGGAGGCAGTTGATTAGGAGGCCAGGATGGGAGGCAGTAGATTAGGAGGCCGGGATGGGAGGGCAGGCAGTAGATTAGAAGGCCAGGGTGCGAGGAGAGGTAGTAGATTAGGAGGCTGGAATTGGAGGGAAGGCAATAGATTAGGAGGCCAGGATGGGAGGCAGTAGATTAGGAGGCCAGGATGGGAGGCAGTAGATTAGGAGGCCGGGATGGGAGGGGAGGCAGTAGATTAGGAGGCCAGGGTGGGAGGAGAGGCAGTAGATTAGGAGGCCAGGGTGGGAGGAGAGGCAGTAGATTAGGAGGCCAGGGTGGGAGGAGAGGCAGTAGATTAGGAGGCCGGGATGGGATGGGAGGGGAGGCAGTAGATTAGGAGGCCAGGGTGGGAGGAGAGGCAGTAGATTAGGAGGCCGGGATGGGATGGGAGGGGAGGCAGTAGATTAGGAGGCCGGGATGGGATGGGAGGGGAGGCAGTAGATTAGGAGGCTGGGATGGGAGGGGAGGCAGTAGATTAGGAGGCTGGGAGGGGAGGCAGTAGATTAGGAGGCCAGGATGGGAGGGGAGGCAGTAGATTAGGAGGCCGGGATGGGATGGGAGGGGAGGCAGTAGATTAGGAGGCTGGGATGGGAGGGAAGGCAGTAGATTAGGAGGCTTGGAGGGGAGGCAGTAGATTAGGAGGCCAGGATGGGAGGGGAGGCAGTAGATTAGGAGGCCAGGGTGGGAGGGGAGGCAGTAGATTAGGAGGCCAGGGTGGGAGGAGAGGCAGTAGATTAGGAGGCTGGGATGGGAGGGGAGGCAGTAGATTAGGAGGCCAGGATGGGAGGGGAGGCAGTAGATTAGGAGGCCGGGATGGGAGGGGAGGCAGTAGATTAGGAGGCCGGGATGGGAGGGGAGGCAGTAGATTAGGAGGCTGGGATGGGAGGGGAGGCAGTAGATTAGGAGGCTGGGAGGGGAGGCAGTAGATTAGGAGGCCGGGATGGGAGGGGAGGCAGTAGATTAGGAGGCCAGGGTGGGAGGGGAGGCAGTAGATTAGGAGGCCAGGGTGGGAGGGGAGGCAGTAGATTAGGAGGCCAGGGTGGGAGGAGAGGCAGTAGATTAGGAGGATTCAGTACAGAAAGCACAGTGGAAATACTGAAGACAAACAAATTGTGAATGAAGCAGTGGATAGGAGGAAGGGTACCAGTGGGAACTGCTTCGTCTCTAGATACCCCCACTCCAGACTGGCATGGCTGTAGCCCTAATAACCCTCTCTATCCAGTTCTCCCCTTTCCATCTCTCTATCCTCCCTCCTGTTCACTTCATGTGTTTCACTTCTCCTTTTATACCAGCCCTGACCGTCTCGGTGTCTCCCTCTCTCTGCCCCTGTGTCACACCTGGACATGTCTCCTGTCTCTGGTGTCACTTATCCATCCAAGTCACTTCCCCCCCACCGCAGTGTCCAGATTACCAGAGTGATTAGCAGCTCACATCCAGCCAGACAGATGGTCTGCAGAGCATTCCCTTTCCTGCTCTCTGCCAGAGCCCTTCAGCAGAACATTGCGCCGCATGTCCGCAGCCGTAGTTAGAATCTCTTCTATGAGGCAGAGCATTGTGTGTCTCTCTTTACCCTAGCAGAGCCTTTTTGTATTGTTTATTGTTTAGGCTGCAATTTAAGAGCAATTCTGGGGAGATCCAAATTCTAAGTCCTGTTGAATTAATGGGATATTTTAACCCTTTGAATGCTAAAGACAGCTCCAATGCATTTGCTGCGCAACGCTTTAGAGATATCTCTAGCACTCAAGGGGTTAAAAGACCCATTTAAATAATTGGTTCTTTGTTCATCACCTCTGGAACAATTGCTGTAGGATGACCGAATTCTCCTACATACATCAGACTCAGTATATATATATTTTGTTTTTAAATGAAGATGCGGCTAAGAGGGGACATGATTTTTTTTATTAGAGAAGAGACAGCTAAAGACAAGATAGCTACTTATAAATATATTCATCAGCAATACAAAGAACTCTCTGTGGGACTATTTATTAAAAGAGCAGAGCAAGAAACAAGGGGTCTTCTATCAAGGTTGGATGATAGGCAGGTTTGACTAAAACAAAGTGAAGGATATTTTTACAGGAAGGGCAGTAAAGAAATGGAAATTTTTTTTTTGTTCAGAGGCAAATATAGAATTATGATACTTAGTATAAATGCAAGGAGAATACAGTGGAAACTTCTCTAGAACAGTGGTTCTCAACCCGTGCCCTCAGTGGCTACTAACAGGCCAGGATTTGAGAATTTCCATTTAAGAGCACAGGTGAGTTAATCAATATGACTGAGCCTCTGATCAACACACTTGTGTTCTAGCAGGGAAATTCCTAAGTCCTGGCCTGTTAGTGGCCACTGAGGGCATGGGCTGAGAACCTCTGCTCTACAATTTAATGTGATTAAAGCACCAAACAAATCAAGAAGGATTTTAAATTTTTCCCCACTGGTCCAAATTTCTTAGGAGAGCAACCAAAGAATCTCTAACCCCCCCCCCCCCTCCCCATGGGTGTCTGCACATTATACTGAATTCAGGAGACATATCCACTCTTGATCCAGCTCAAATGTCACTTTGTACTGATATAAACATCAAGTAACAAGACTCTGGCGTCAGCATCATTAAAGGTTGTCTGAGCATTGTACCTATGTATATCACCCTGCAGAGGGACAGACACATAGCTCTTTCTGTCTGTGACACCCTGTAGGGGGAGGGACAGACCTATATCTCCTCCTGCCTGTGTCACTGTGTCACCCTGCAGGAGGATGGACAGACTCATATCTCCTTCTGTCTGTGTCACTATGTCACCCTGCAGGAGGAGGGACAGACTCATATCTCCTTCTGTGTGTGTCACTGTGTCACCCTGCAGGAGGAGGGACAGACTCACATCTCCTTCTGTCTGTGTCACTGTGTCACCCTGCAGGAGGAGGGACAGACTCATATCTCCTTCTATCTGTGTCACTGTGTCACCCTGCAGGAGGAGGGACAGACTCATTTCTCCTTCTGTCTGTGTCACTGTGTCACCCTGCAGGAGGAGGGACAGACTCATATCTCCTTCTGTCTGTGTCACTGTGTCACCCTGCAAGAGGAGGGACAGACTTATATCTCCTTCTGTCTGTGTCACCCTACAGGGGGAGGGACAGACTCATACCTCCTTCTGTCTGTGTCACTGTGTCACCCTGCAGGAGGAGGGACAGACTCATATCTCCTTCTGTCTATGTCACTGTGTCACCCTGCAGGGGGAGGGACAGACTCATATCTCCTTCTGTCTGTGTCACTGTGTCACCCTGCAGGAGGAGGGACAGACTCATATCTCCTTCTGTCTGTGTCACCCTGCAGGAGGAGGGACAGACTCATATCTCCTTCTGTCTGTGTCACTGTGTCACCCTGCAGGAGGAGGGACAGACTCATATCTCCTTCTGTCTGTGTCACCCTGCAGGAGGAGGGACAGACTCATATCTCCTTCTGTCTGTGTCACTGTGTCACCCTGCAGGAGGAGGGACAGACTTATATCTCCTTCTGTCTGTGTCACCCTACAGGGGGAGGGACAGACTCATACCTCCTTCTGTCTGTGTCACTGTGTCACCCTGCAGGAGGAGGGACAGACTCATATCTCCTTCTGTCTATGTCACTGTGTCACCCTGCAGGGGGAGGGACAGACTCATATCTCCTTCTGTCTGTGTCACTGTGTCACCCTGCAGGAGGAGGGACAGACTCATATCTCCTTCTGTCTGTGTCACCCTGCAGGAGGAGGGACAGACTCATATCTCCTTCTGTCTGTGTCACTGTGTCACCCTGCAGGAGGAGGGACAGACTCATATCTCCTTCTGTCTGTGTCACCCTACAGGGGGAGGGACAGACTCATATCTCCTTCTGTCTGTGTCACTGTGTCACCCTGCAGGAGGAGGGACAGACTCATATCTCCTTCTGTCTGTGTCACTATGTCACCCTGCAGGAGGAGGGACCAACTCATAGCTCCTTCTGTCTGTGTCACTCTGTCACCCTGCAGGGGGAGGGACAGACTCATATCTCCTTCTGTCTGTGTCACTGTGTCACCCTGCAGGAGGAGGGACAGACTCATATCTCCTTCTATCTGTGTCACTGTGTCACCCTGCAGGGGGAGGGACAGACTCATATCTCCTTCTGTCTGTGTCACTGTGTCACCCTGCAGGAGGAGGGACAGACTCATATCTCCTTCTGTCTGTGTCACCCTGCAGGAGGAGGGACAGACTCATATCTCCTTCTGTCTGTGTCACTGTGTCACCCTGCAGGAGGAGGGACAGACTCATATCTCCTTCTGTCTGTGTCACTGTGTCACCCTGCAGGGGGAGGGACAGACTCATATCTCCTTCTGTCTGTGTCACTGTGACACCCTGCAGAGGGAGGGACAGACTCATATCTCCTTCTGTCTGTGTCACCATGTCACCCTGCAGGAGGAGGGACAGACTCATATCTCCTTCTGTCTGTGTCACTGTGTCACCCTGCAGGGGGAGGGGCAGACTCATATCTCCTTCTGTCTGTGTCACCCTGCAGGGGGAGGGACAGACTCATATCTCCTTCTGTCTGTGTAACTATGTCACCCTGCAGTGGGAGGGCCAGACTCATATCTCTTCTGTCTGTGTCACTGTGTCACCCTGCAGAGGGTCAAACACATATCTCCTTCTGTCTGTGTCACTGTGTCACCCTGCAGGAGGAGGGACAGACTCATATCTCCTTCTGTCTGTGTCACTTTGTCACCCTGCAGGAGGATGGACAGACTTATATCTCCTTCTGTCTGTGTCACTGTGTCACCCTGCAGGAGGAGGGACAGACTCATATCTCCTTCTGTCTGTGTCACTGTGTCACCCTGCAGGAGGAGGGACAGACTTATATCTCCTTCTGTCTGTGTCACTGTGTCACCCTGCAGGAGGAGGGACAGACTTATATCTCCTTCTGTCTGTGTCACTTGTCACCCTGTAGGAGGAGGAGGGAAAGACTCATATCTCCTTCTGTCTGTGTCACTGTGTCAGCCTGCAGGAGGAGGGACAGACTTATATCTCCTTCTGTCTGTGTCACTTGTCACCCTGTAGGAGGAGGGGCAGACTCATAGCTCCTTCTGTCTGTGTCACTGTGTCACCCTGCAGGAGGAGGGACAGACTCATATCTCCTTCTGTCTGTGTCATTTTGTTACCCTGCAGGAGGAGGGACAGACTCATATCCCGTTCTGTCTGTGTCACTGTGTCACCCTGCAGGGGGAGGGACAGACTCATATCTCTTTCTGTCTGTGTCACTGTGTCACCCTGCAGGAGGAGGGACAGACTCATATCTCCTTCTGTCTGTGTCACTTGTCACCCTGTAGGAGGAGGGGCAGACTCATAGCTCCTTCTGTCTGTGTCACTGTGTCACCCTGCAGGAGGAGGGACAGACTCATATCTCCTTCTGTCTGTGTCACTGTGTCACCCTGCAGGAGGAGGGGCAGACTCATATCTCCTTCTGTCTGTGTCACTGTGTCACCCTGCAGGAGGAGGGACAGACTCATATCTCCTTCTGTCTGTGTCACTGTGTCACCCTGCAGGGGGAGGGACAGACTCATATCTCCTTCTGTCTGTGTCACTGTGTCACCCTGCAGGGGGAGGGACAGACTCATATCTCCTTCTGTCTGTGTCACTGTGTCACCCTGCAGGGGGAGGGACAGACTCATATCTCCTTCTGTCTGTGTCACCATGTCACCCTGCAGGAGGAGGGACAGACTCATATCTCCTTCTGTCTGTGTCACTGTGTCACCCTGCAGGGGGAGGGACAGACTCATATCTCCTTATGTCTGTGTCACCATGTCACCCTGCAGGAGGAGGGACAGACTCATATCTCCTTCTGTCTGTGTCACTGTGTCACCCTGCAGGGGGAGGGACAGACTCATATCTCCTTATGTCTGTGTCACCATGTCACCCTGCAGTGGGAGGGGCAGACTCATATCTCCTTCTGTCTGTGTCACCCTGCAGGGGGAGGGACAGACTCATATCTCCTTCTGTCTGTGTAACTATGTCACCCTGCAGTGGGAGGGCCAGACTCATATCTCTTCTGTCTGTGTCACTGTGTCACCCTGCAGAGGGTCAAACAGATATCTCCTTCTGTCTGTGTCACTGTGTCACCCTGCAGGAGGAGGGACAGACTCATATCTCCTTCTGTCTGTGTCACTGTGTCACCCTGCAGGGGGAGGGGCAGACTCATATCTCCTTCTGTCTGTGTCACCCTGCAGGGGGAGGGACAGACTCATATCTCCTTCTGTCTGTGTCACCCTGCAGGAGGAGGGACAGACTCATATCTCCTTCTGTCTGTGTCACTGTGTCACCCTGCAGGAGGAGGGACAGACTTATATCTCCTTCTGTCTGTGTCACTGTGTCACCCTGCAGGAGGAGGGACAGACTCATATCTCCTTCTGTCTGTGTCACTGTGTCACCCTGCAGGAGGAGGGACAGACTTATATCTCCTTCTGTCTGTGTCACTGTGTCACCCTGCAGGAGGAGGGACAGACTTATATCTCCTTCTGTCTGTGTCACTTGTCACCCTGTAGGAGGAGGAGGGACAGACTCATATCTCCTTCTGTCTGTGTCACTGTGTCACCCTGCAGGAGGAGGGACAGACTCATATCTCCTTCTGTCTTTGTCACCCTGTAGGAGGAGGGGCAGACTCATAGCTCCTTCTATCTGTGTCACTGTGTCACCCTGCAGGAGGAGGGACAGACTCATATCTCCTTCTGTCTGTGTCATTTTGTTACCCTGCAGGAGGAGGGACAGACTCATGTCCCCTTCTGTCTGTGTCACTGTGTCACCCTGCAGGGGGAGGGACAGACTCATATCTCCTTCTGTCTGTGTCACTGTGTCACCCTGCAGGAGGAGGGACAGACTCATATCTCCTTCTCTCTGTGTCACTTGTCACCCTGTAGGAGGAGGGGCAGACTCATAGCTCCTTCTGTCTGTGTCACTGTGTCACCCTGCAGGAGGAGGGACAGACTCATATCTCCTTCTGTCTGTGTCACTGTGTCACCCTGCAGGAGGAGGGGCAGACTCATATCTCCTTCTGTCTGTGTCACTGTGTCACCCTGCAGGAGGAGGGACAGACTCATATCTCCTTCTGTCTGTGTCACCCTGCAGGAGGAGGGACAGACTCAAATCTCCTTCTGTCTGTGTCACCCTGCAGGAGGAGGGACAGATTCATATCTCCTTCTGTCTGTGTCACTGTGTCACCCTGCAGGGGGAGGGACAGACTCATATCTCCTTCTGTCTGTGTCACTTGTCACCCTGCAAGGGGAGGGACAGACTCATATCTCCTTCTGTCTGTGTCACTGTGTCACCCTACAGGAGGAGGGGCAGACTCATATCTCCTTCTGTCTGTGTCACTGTGTCACCCTGCAGGAGGAGGGACAGACTTATATCTCCTTCTGTCTGTGTCACCCTACAGGGGGAGGGACAGACTCATACCTCCTTCTGTCTGTGTCACTGTGTCACCCTGCAGGAGGAGGGACAGACTCATATCTCCTTCTGTCTATGTCACTGTGTCACCCTGCAGGGGGAGGGACAGACTCATATCTCTTTCTGTCTGTGTCACTGTGTCACCCTGCAGGAGGAGGGACAGACTCATATCTCCTTCTGTCTGTGTCACTTGTCACCCTGTAGGAGGAGGGGCAGACTCATAGCTCCTTCTGTCTGTGTCACTGTGTCACCCTGCAGGAGGAGGGACAGACTCATATCTCCTTCTGTCTGTGTCACTGTGTCACCCTGCAGGAGGAGGGGCAGACTCATATCTCCTTCTGTCTGTGTCACTGTGTCACCCTGCAGGAGGAGGGACAGACTCATATCTCCTTCTGTCTGTGTCACTGTGTCACCCTGCAGGGGGAGGGACAGACTCATATCTCCTTCTGTCTGTGTCACTGTGTCACCCTGCAGGGGGAGGGACAGACTCATATCTCCTTCTGTCTGTGTCACTGTGTCACCCTGCAGGGGGAGGGACAGACTCATATCTCCTTCTGTCTGTGTCACCATGTCACCCTGCAGGAGGAGGGACAGACTCATATCTCCTTCTGTCTGTGTCACTGTGTCACCCTGCAGGGGGAGGGACAGACTCATATCTCCTTATGTCTGTGTCACCATGTCACCCTGCAGGAGGAGGGACAGACTCATATCTCCTTCTGTCTGTGTCACTGTGTCACCCTGCAGGGGGAGGGACAGACTCATATCTCCTTATGTCTGTGTCACCATGTCACCCTGCAGTGGGAGGGGCAGACTCATATCTCCTTCTGTCTGTGTCACCCTGCAGGGGGAGGGACAGACTCATATCTCCTTCTGTCTGTGTAACTATGTCACCCTGCAGTGGGAGGGCCAGACTCATATCTCTTCTGTCTGTGTCACTGTGTCACCCTGCAGAGGGTCAAACAGATATCTCCTTCTGTCTGTGTCACTGTGTCACCCTGCAGGAGGAGGGACAGACTCATATCTCCTTCTGTCTGTGTCACTGTGTCACCCTGCAGGGGGAGGGGCAGACTCATATCTCCTTCTGTCTGTGTCACCCTGCAGGGGGAGGGACAGACTCATATCTCCTTCTGTCTGTGTCACCCTGCAGGAGGAGGGACAGACTCATATCTCCTTCTGTCTGTGTCACTGTGTCACCCTGCAGGAGGAGGGACAGACTTATATCTCCTTCTGTCTGTGTCACTGTGTCACCCTGCAGGAGGAGGGACAGACTCATATCTCCTTCTGTCTGTGTCACTGTGTCACCCTGCAGGAGGAGGGACAGACTTATATCTCCTTCTGTCTGTGTCACTTGTCACCCTGTAGGAGGAGGAGGGACAGACTCATATCTCCTTCTGTCTGTGTCACTGTGTCACCCTGCAGGAGGAGGGACAGACTCATATCTCCTTCTGTCTTTGTCACCCTGTAGGAGGAGGGGCAGACTCATAGCTCCTTCTATCTGTGTCACTGTGTCACCCTGCAGGAGGAGGGACAGACTCATATCTCCTTCTGTCTGTGTCATTTTGTTACCCTGCAGGAGGAGGGACAGACTCATGTCCCCTTCTGTCTGTGTCACTGTGTCACCCTGCAGGGGGAGGGACAGACTCATATCTCCTTCTGTCTGTGTCACTGTGTCACCCTGCAGGAGGAGGGACAGACTCATATCTCCTTCTCTCTGTGTCACTTGTCACCCTGTAGGAGGAGGGGCAGACTCATAGCTCCTTCTGTCTGTGTCACTGTGTCACCCTGCAGGAGGAGGGACAGACTCATATCTCCTTCTGTCTGTGTCACTGTGTCACCCTGCAGGAGGAGGGGCAGACTCATATCTCCTTCTGTCTGTGTCACTGTGTCACCCTGCAGGAGGAGGGACAGACTCATATCTCCTTCTGTCTGTGTCACCCTGCAGGAGGAGGGACAGACTCAAATCTCCTTCTGTCTGTGTCACCCTGCAGGAGGAGGGACAGATTCATATCTCCTTCTGTCTGTGTCACTGTGTCACCCTGCAGGGGGAGGGACAGACTCATATCTCCTTCTGTCTGTGTCACTTGTCACCCTGCAAGGGGAGGGACAGACTCATATCTCCTTCTGTCTGTGTCACTGTGTCACCCTACAGGAGGAGGGGCAGACTCATATCTCCTTCTGTCTGTGTCACTGTGTCACCCTGCAGGAGGAGGGACAGACTCATATCTCCTTCTTTCTGTGTCACTATGTCACCCTGCAGGAGGAGGGACCGACTCATAGCTCCTTCTGTGTCACTCTGTCACCCTGCAGGACGAGGGACAGACTCCTATCTCATTCTGTCTGTGTCACTGTGTCACCCTGCAGGAGGAGGGACAGACTCATAGCTCCTTCTGTCTGTGTCACCCTGCAGGAGGAGGGACAGACTCCTATCTCATTCTGTCTGTGTCACTGTGTCACCCTGCAGGAGGAGGGACAGACTCATATCTCCTGTCTGTGTCACTGTGTCACCCTGCAGGAGGAGGGACAGACTCCTATCTCCTTCTGTCTGTGTCACTGTGTCACCCTGCAGGAGGAGGGACATACTCCTATCTCCTTCTGTCTGTGTCACTGTGTCACCCTGCAGGAGGAGGGACAGATTCATATCTCCTTCTGTCTGTGTCACTATGTCACCCTGCAGGAGGAGGGACAGACTCATATCTCCTTCTGTCTGTGTCACTGTGTCACCCTGCAGGGGGAGGGACAGACTCATATCTCCTTCTGTCTGTGTCACTGTGTCACCCTGCAGGAGGAGGGACAGACTCATGTCTCCTTCTGTGTCACTGTGTCACCCTGCAGGGGGAGGGACAGACTCATATTTCCTTCTATTTGTGTCACCCTGCAGGGGGAGGGACAGACTCATATCTCCTTCTATTTGTGTCACCCTGCAGGGGTAGGGACAGATTCATAGTGCCTTCTGTCTGCATACCTCCCAACATTTCAAATTGCCAAAGAGGGACAATTGTGTTTTAGGGGGTGTGGATGTGGGTGTGGCCAGTGGGCGGGGCATTAACGAGAATTTTCAGGCTGTTTCGTGACCTATTGACACCTCCTTGTGTTACCTAATAAATGACTTATAGCAACACCAAAGTATTTTATTTAAGCAGACTAATTCATAAACACCTATACTGACGTTTAAAGAAACAATAATGTGAGTTTTATTGCTGTGGAGCAATGTGTTACACTTATATACACACCACACAGTTTGATCCCCTAAAAAGAGAGACATTACAGTGGGAAAGACAGTGGGATTTGGGTCTAAAAGAGGGTCTGTCCCTCCTAAAAGGAACACTTGGGAGGTGTATGTCTGTGTCACCCTGTAGGAGGAGGGACAGACTCATATCTCCTTCTGTCTCTCACTGTGTTACCCTGCAGGAGGAGGGACAGACTCATATCTCCTTTTGTGTCACTGTGTCACCCTGTAGGAGGAGGGACAGACTCATATCTCCTTTTCTCTGTGTCACTGTGTCACCCTGCAGGAGGAGGGACAGACTCATATCTCCTTCTGTCTGTGTCACTGTGTCACCCTGCAGGAGGAGGGACAGACTCATATCTCCTTCTGTCTGTGTCACCCTGCAGGAGGAGGGACAGACTCATATCTCCTTCTGTCTGTGTCACTGTGTCACCCTGCAGGAGGAGGGACAGACTCATATCTCCTTCTGTCTGTGTCACTGTGTCACCCTGCAGGAGGAGGGACAGACTCATATCTCCTTCTGTCTGTGTCACTGTGTCACCCTGCAGGAGGAGGGACAGACTCATATCTCCTTCTGTCTGTGTCACTGTGTCACCCTGCAGGAGGAGGGACAGACTCATATCTCCTTCTGTCTGTGTCAGTGTGTCACCCTGCAGGAGGAGGGGCAGACTCATTGCTCCGTCTGTCTGTGTCACTGTGTCACCCTGCAGGAGGAGGGGCAGACTCATTGCTCCGTCTGTCTGTGTCACTGTGTCACCCTGCAGGAGGAGGGACAGACTCATAGCTCCTTCTGTCTGTGTCACTGTGTCACCCTACAGGAGGAGGGAGAGACTCATAGCTCTTCTGTCTATGTCACCCCGTAGGGGGAGCGACAGACTCATAGCCCCTTCCAATGGATAAAATACTGTAAACGTCCTCTAACCACACGGGAGTCCATAATAATTTGTACCTAATATTCCTCGCGATCTGCAACTATCACGGGAGCAGGACGGACAGGAGCGGTGGTATTCTGGTGGCAGACCAAGGGCTTTAACAGTGAAACATGGAAAACATTGTGTATGCGCATGTTGGCTGGTAGTTCCAATGCATAAGCCACCGGGTTAATTTTGCGCAACACCCTGAAGGGACCAACGAATTGAGTAGCCAATTTATTGCATGGGACCTGGAGGTGGAAGACAACCACACTCTATCTCCAACCTGGAAGGTCGGTGCTGACAATCGTCTATGATCAGACTGCCTTTTTTGTCACTGCACAGAACTAGGTAGGGTATGCTGTACCGAACCCAAGAGGAACGGAGTGCCTGCAAATGCTCATCAGGAGCCGGAATAGCTTGTGCTCGGAAGGTCTCAGGAAGGACTGAGGGTTGGAACCCATATTTGACCAGGAAAGGGGAACTCTGAGTAGAAGAGTGAACAGCACAATTTCTGGCAAACTCCACCCAGGGCAAGAAGGTAGACCAATTGTCATCGTGGTCAGAGATATAGCAGCAGAGAAATTGTTCCAAAGCTTGGTTCGACCTTTCTGCCACACCGTTGTATTGTGGGTGGTAAGCGGAAGAGAATGCCAATTGAATTCTCATTTGAGCACAGAAACACCTCCAGAAGTGGGACACGAACTGGCTTCCTCTATCGCGTACGATTACCTTCGGAATACCATGGAGTCAGAACACCTCCCTGGTGAATACCACCGCCAATTCCTGCGCGGATGATAAGCCCTTAAGTGGCACAAGGTGAGCTATCTTTGAAAATTGGTCCACAATCATTAGTTTGACAGTACAGCCCATGGATCTAGGAAAGTCGACCATAAAACCAATGGACAAGTGTGACCAGGAACGTACCCCGTTGGCCACTAGCTGGAGGAAGCCTACCGGCAGGTGTTGTGGGTGACTTATTTTGAACACATGTGGTGCAGGCTGCGGTAAAGGCAGCAAAATCTGAGTGGAGGCTCGGCCATCAGAACACTCTTGGCATGGACCAAATCAATTGGTTGTGCCCAATATGGCCAGCGTTTTTGGAGGTATGGTACATCTCAAGAATTTTAATACAGAACTGAGCTGGTACAAAACATCTCCCGCTAGGAGTCTCTGCTGGGGCAGATGCTTGGGCGGCCAGTATTTCCTCTCCCAGGCGAGAAGTAATACAGGTACTAATGGTAGCAAGGATGCGATAAGGTGGAATGACTGGAGCAGGAGGAACCTCCTCCTTGGACATATTACAAAATTGGCGTGATAGGATGTCAACATTTACATACTTAGAGCCTGGAAGGTATGAAACCACAAAATTGAACCTGGATAGGAACAATGGCCATCTAGCTTGACGGGAAGACAGCCGCTCAGACAGCTGTTTGGCTTCAGACAAGTACGTGAGATTCTTGTGGTCCGTAAGAATCAGAACTGGTACCCTCCAAAAGATGGCGCCACTCTTTTAATGCCAAATTGATGGCCAGTAACTCTATCACCAATCTGATAGACTATCTCCGCCTTGGACAGTTTTTTAGAGAACTATCCACAAGGGCATAAAGCCTCTCCTGGAGCAGACAGTTAAGAAAGGAGGGTGCCTACTCCAATCTTTGACGCATCAACTTACAGGCTGAAGGGCAGAGTGGGTTTGGAATGAAACAGAATTGGAGCTGCTTTCAGGTTCTCAAAGACTAACAGTGCACTGGAAGATCATTCCAACACTTTGGCTCCTTTCCGCATCATGTCAGTGATAGGTTTGACAATGGTCAAAAAAATTTTTTATTAATTTTTGGTAATAGTTGGCGAAGCTCAAAAATCTTTGAATCACCTTCAGTCCCTCCAGACGAGGCCATGAACCACTGTGGATAGTTTTTTGTGGTCCATGGAAAACCCGGATGCGGATATAACATACCCTAGAAAGGTAACCTGGGTTTTATGAAACTCACATTTTTCCAACTTTTCTCAAACGCGTAAGGACCTTGGATACATCCTAGTAGTGAGTCTCTCATCCAGATATAATACAACGCAGCTTTGCAAAAGTTCTCTCAGAATATCATTTATGAATTCTTGGAAGACAGGGGGAGCATTGCACAGACCAAAGGGCATGACCAGGTATTCATAATGCCCACTCGGGGTGTTAAAAGCTGTCTTCCATTCATGACCTTCTTTTATCCTGATCAAATTGTAAGCCGTCCTCAAATCCAGCTAAGTAAATACTGTAGAACCTTTGAGGTGGTCAAACAGCTCAGTAATCAATGGTATAGGGTAAGCATTTTTTACCATCAACTTGTTTAAGCCCCGAAAATCGATACATGGGCTCAAATCTCAGTCTTTCTTTTTGACAAAAAAAAATCCCTCACCCGCAGGGGATGTTGATTTCCAAATGATGCCTCTCTCCGGTTCATTGGCAACATAGTCCTCCATGACCTTGTTCTCCTCCACAGACAGAGAGTAGGTGCGGCCCCGCAGAGGGGTAGTAGAAACATAGAAACATAGAATTTGACGGCAGATAAGAACCATTCGGCCCATCTAGTCTGCCCAATTTCCTACTGTGTAAAAAAAAACAAAACCCTCAAACCTTTTTTGGTCCTTGGTCTTTTCTTATGTTAAGGACCGCCTTATGCCTATCCCATGCATGCTTAAATTCTGTCACTGTATTGACATCTACCACTTCTGCTGGTAGGGTATTCCACTTGTCTACTACCCTCTCAGTGAAGTAAAACTTTCTTACATTACATTTAAACCTGTGTCCCTCTAGTTTTAGACTATGGCCTCTAGTACCAGGTAGTAGTTCAATCGTACAATCGTATGGTCTATGGGGAGGTAATGCCTGGACTTTGTTAAATACATCAGAAAACTGAGAATAGGCTTCCGGTAGGCCATGAGACTGAGCACAGGCCAGTATGTTTTGGAGCGAAAAGCACGACTCATCAGAGTGAGTCCCCCAAGACAATATTTCACAAGTATTCCAGTTAATTTTAGGGTTATGCTTTTGTAACCATGGGAACCCTAAAATGATGGCATAATGCGGAGAGTTTATCACCTGAAAATTCAGGGTTTCTTTATGCAGGGCTCCCACACTTAGGGTAAGTAGGGCAGTCTCATGAGTAATATGTGATGGCAGCAGGGGTCTGCCATCAATCGCTTCAACAGCCAAAGAGGAGGCACGTGGCTGTAACGGAATCCCATAACGATCAGCGAATGTGGCGTCCACAAAATAACCTGCACGCCAGAGTCTATCAGGGCAGACACAGCAATAGACTCTTTAGCCCAAGACAGGACTATGTCAAGCAAGGGTTTTGCCTGAGAGGTTTCAGGGGACTGAGAGATGCCACTTAAGATCTGTCCCTGACAGGACCTTAGGTGTGAGCGTTTCCCGGACGTATCGGGCATGACTTCAGTAGGTGACCATGCTTACCGTGGTAAAGACATAGTCCCTCCCTCCACCTAAAGGCCCTCTCTGTCACAGACAGTCAGGCAGCCTCTACCTGCATAGGTTCACCAACCATGGAGTCGGAACCAGGAGGCATGGGAGGTGAGGGAGGATACAGTGGGCAAGAAACGTTATAGGACATGCTGGTAGGATGCCTCCGCAGTCACTCCATAAACGAAGGTCTCTCCCAGACCCTTGTATCTATTAGGATGATAAAGGATATCACCTCATACAGACTTTCCAGTAAGTCACGAGCAGCAATCTCATCCTTCATATACTCGTAAAGCCCTTGGGAAAACGCGGTTATCAGAGCATTATTGTTCCACCCTACTTTGGCTGCTAGGGATTGAAACTCAATTGCACATTCAGCCACCGTGCGGATAGTCATCAGGTGTATGGAGGCCAAGGTCCCGCGAGCTGGCACATCAAATACGCATCTAAAGGAGGCCACAAAATCTGTGAAATTGTATATTATGGGTTTCTCCGTCTCCCATAAAGGATTCTCCCAAGCCAATGCTTTGCCAGCAAGGAGAGAAATCATTAGCCCAACCCTGCTGCGCTCAGTATGGAAGGCTTGAGGAAGCATGCCCAACTGGTTTAGGAATCCGCGACATAACTCAGGTTCCCCACTATAGTGTTGTGGGAGTGGAACGGATCCAGTTAACCCTCTGACCAATTCTGCATCAGAGACGGTAGCAGCTATAGGTGCTGAAGGAGAAACTGGGGTGGCCACCGACTGCGGGTTATAGCATTCCAAGTGATCAGTTCCGCCAAGCAAAGTCTGCAAGGCATGCCAACTGATCAATACGTTGATCCTGATCCTTCATTCTTTCAAACATTTTCTGTAAAGGAGGATTCACCGTCTGTAGTCATGACCTTTACGTACTGTTATAGTTCGCAAGCAAGACGGGGAGTCAGACAGTATAGTAAGAGCAATTTTATTAGAAATATATAAATAGTAATACAAATAACAAATAACACAAAGAGTGTGATAAAAGAGGCAAGCACTGTATCAGAAATAGCAGTCTTCCAATAGATCCACCACACTGTCCGAGACTAGGCCTCAGCCCACTGGAGTCTCGTGGTAAAAGGTAACGCCCAGTCTAGGAGAGGAGTTAGGACTCAGTCTACCCTTTAAACCCCTCCTCAGGAAGTAGGTAGGAGGAGCAGCTCAGATGGAGGAAGTAGGTAGGAAGAGACTACAGGCCTCAAACACATAAAACAGAGGCCTGCACCATGCTGAAGCCTCGCATCTGCAGATGAAGCATCTAGCATTGATGCGTCCAGCTGTTAGTGGAAATGATGCTGGACCATCATTGTGAGCATCACCAGAAGCGGTAGCGCTACAAGGTACTGTGACAGTATGTGTATTTGTGTGAGTGAGAAAGAAGAGATGAAGGACTGCTGCTGATATGGACTAATCCAGTAGTAGCAGCAGCAGTTCTAGTAGCAGCAGTTGTCAGCAGAGCCCACCAGCAGATACTTCTGCCACCGCCCCCACATCACATCCCTATGACTCAGATACACCAGAGGCCACCAGTAACAGATAGTGTTGCTACCACTCAAACCACATCCCCAGATCTCAGAGATACCAGAGCCCAACAGCAGTAGATCGTGCTCACACCACATGATCTGTGACTCCAAGATGCCAGCGCTCACTACCAGATACTGCTGCCACTAGAAACCATATAGCAGTTGCATTCAGTTAATACACTAGCCGATGGCCACAACACTCACCAAGCCTCATTAGGACCGGCGGGTCCGGTGCAGCTCTCCACAATCGCAGCCACGATTCCACAAACGAGAGGACAACAGGAGGAAAGCGCACCCTGACCCACCGTGATATCTCAGCCAAATCCAAAATTGAGAATATCTCAAAAAAATCCTTTATTGAGCATTATTAAAACCAACTATGAGTGAATACAGGATTTGTAGTCCAGCACATCTTTTACAGATCGTGCATCCCCTGGTGGGCCGCTAGATCATGGGCCGGTGGGGGAGATCAGAGGCTCACCTCACCGTCCCACGATATTTTGAAGGAGAGGTCTGTGTTGCCACAGGCACTCACTGTGACAGCCTTCACGTTCCTTGTTAACCCTTTGAGTGCCAGAGGGGCACGCAACGCATTGCTTTGCGTGCCCCTCTGGCACTCAAAGGGTTAATGCAGAATGCCGGGATATGACATAATATCCTGGCGCCTGCTCTCCCATGCCGCACAGGGACCACAAGGGGGCGTTGATAGGGATGCTGGTGCAGCTAGTGGGCTGCTTTAAATTTAAAAAAAAAAATGCCCGGGCTGGTATTCCCCTACAATCCGCCCCTGTTCCTATCTCATTCCCCATCTCATTTTCCCACGATACACTCAGTCTATAACTCTCTTCTCCTTCACCTATAGGAGGTTTCTCTTGATTTGCATACTTATTACTATGACTTAGACTAAATTCCAAGTCAGACCGGTGTCTGATCTACGCGCTGCATTGCTCGGGTGAGTGGATCAGTCATAGTGTTTTTTCTGATTGACCTGTTTTGGGTATTCGCCTTGTGTTGGGATAGACTGGATGCGCTGTTGCTTAATACTTATGGGTATCGGTATTAGAGTGATGCTATATATATATATAGATATATATATATATATATATATATATATGTGTTATTTTTCTAAATGGAAGCAGAGATTTATTGATTTTGTTACTGTCCTGGATTGTGGGTAGAGGTGCAATTATTTGAGTTGTGTTTCTGCACCATTTATCTCTATAATAAACATGTTTGATATAATATACTTTATATAGTTGTTATATCCTCTTTTCACATAGGAAGACATAGCGCAGACCTTCTGTACTATACATATATTTTTTGTGTCTTTTTGTGCATCCTGGGGAACTTTAAGTCTGGCTGCTTGTCTTCTGCCAAACGTGAATATTTGAAACCGCTGGGCCACAGACAGACTAGATTCAGTATAGGCTTTGCCATTGTTACAGACTGTTAAAGTTATGCATACGTTCTAATTCTGCTTGCAATATTCCTATCACTTGTCAATTACCTGCCTGTGCCGGCCGCCATTTGGTTTATTTGCAGTACTGATTGTATTGTTTTCTTTGTACCTTTTACAACCTCAATAAAAGCTACATAAAAATAATATAATAGTAATATCAAAATGTCAGGAATCAGGAGGCACGAAAAGATTTTGTATTGTTTTACAAATTTACAATGTACGATAGATACTCACTAACAGACATAGACGGACACACACAGAGACTGATGCAAAACTGGTGCAGACTGCTTATGGAACAAGTAAACATTCCATTGATTTACATGGGGATTTTAACCTCTTGGATTCTAGTGAGTTCTCCAATGCATCTCTAGCATTCAAGGGGTTAAGATCAATGGAAACTTGAAGAATTTTTATTTGCGCTTTACTAAATTTTCACCGCCTTTCTTAGTAAATCGGCCTAAATAAAACAAATGTACTATGATGAACTCAATGCATTGCAGAACTGCACAGAAATCAGTGGGTCGAGCACCCCATTGAAATCAACTGAAATTTTAGTGCACTTGCTTAACCCCTTCGTGACACAGGACGTACATGTACGTCCTGTGTGGCTGTCACTTAGTGACAGAGGACGTACATGTACGTCCCGGAAATCCGGCTCCCCGTGCGGCTGCGCGCCGTTCGGGGACTCCGGATTCTTTGTAAAAAAAAAAAAAAATGTTAGACGGGCGTTAAGTGACGGCCGCGTGCACGCGGCCGTCACTAAGGGGTTAAAGGAGCAGTCAACTTTTTTTTTTTTTTTTTTTATGACAACCGATATGTTATAGAGATTTTTCTGCCGAGTAAAAAAAGGTAACTCCCACTGCTCTCAGTTGTTTTATTCAAACTTTATAACCGTTAAAATAACCAGGAAGTGAATTTACAGTGTGTTTACTTCCTGATAGTTCTGACAGGAAGTGACTCAGCAGTCTATCACATTCTATATAGAACTGTAAGTCACTGACTTTCCTCTTCATTAGAATGTAACAGAAAAACTAATTAGAATTTGAACACTATAGGACACTGCTAATGTAACAAGCTTAGACTGTAAGCTCCTTGGGGCAGGGACCTCTCTCCTAATGTTTCTATAAATGTGGCACTTATTTTATCCCCTCTTATTTAATGTAATTTACTTCTATTGTAAGACGCTGTGTACACTGTGTGGCACCATATAAATAAAGATATACATACATATACAACAAAAACACAGGTTTAAACAGCAATAACTCTGGAAATAGGCATCTCTCAACTGTGGGAGTACTCTTATTTTACTCAACAGGAAACACCCTACAATAAATACTTTTTCATAAGAAAAGTTTACTGCTCCTTTAAGTCCACGATTGCATTTGTTCTTCTGGGCACGTTAGCCTCATTGTTACATGCCAATACACAATGCTCCACAAGTGACATCTACAGTTCAGTGGTATGAGTAGTTTATGCAGTTAAAGAAGTATCTTCTAATATTAATAATCCACACGTCCCTTGAGGGTGTAGTATATCGCTTAATAATGTAAAATAGATATTGCAGGGTTTATGCTGTGGAGATGTTTCAGTGCAGTACACCTCCATGGCCTGAAATGTTACCTCGGTGCTGTTGCTACATCATTCTGTGGAGGGTTATGATCAACAGCGCCACCACAGAACCTCAGGCCATGCAGACACTGCACCTAACAAATGAAGGTTTCAGCTGAATTACAATGGAATTAAACATCTCTCAATAGTAGGAGTGACCTTATTTTACTCAAACATTATAAACCTGAAATATAGATGTATTTTTAATATCAAAGTGGACCTGTTGACGTTTCATATACTAATTAAAATTTTAAGTGATACTTCATAATCTAATTGTTTCTCAACCAGGATTCCGTGGCACTTTGGTGTGCCACAGACATTTACTCAGGGTGCCCATTCTTTTCTATAAAGACTTTGAAAATATGTGAATTTTGAGATTCAGATACATATTTATGGAAATTGCTACGCACAACCTGTTTTGTTATTCTTGTTGTAAGACCTAAAAATAACTATGTAGTTATGTATCCATACTCTTTATTTCTCTTTGACAAATGTTAGGTGCGCCCCAAAAATTGTAAACTGCATATTAGGGTCCCTTAATCAAAAAAGGGTTGTGAACCACTGTCCTAATTAAAAACACTGCTGCACCAGGAGAATTTTACTTTCACTTTTCCCGTAAATATAAGTGTGACTATCTCTTAACCTATACATCTGCTGGACTTTTGGTTAAGGTGACAGGTCCACTATAAGAGTTACCATCCCTTCAATATGTCTTGCCCACCTCTCTGATCCTTAATGGGTTAAGCAGGCTCACGCACTCTGACTGCTTCAGTTTGAAGAAAAAAAATGCCAGCAAACGTAATGCCCGCCTCCACGAACACAACATTCAGAGCTGATTGAAGAGGTTATGTCTTGAATAAAGGCAGGTTAAAAGTCACATGGGACATTAGGATTTTCTAATAACAGTAGCGCAAGTTGGATGGGAGGGTTTATTATTAGTTGTTAGTTCTTCTAAAACCAAGGACACAGATCTACATTTCTGACGGAAGTTTCCAAAGACCACGGACAAGAGACATAATTGTAGGAACCGGAGGGACAGTGTGACAGTAACAAGTTGGATGGAAGGGGTCAAAGACTCGTGTCCTTGGTTTAGGGGTCATGAAGTCAGTTCTTTGCTTTAGGGGTCATGGAGTCTCATTCTTGAATTAGAAGTCACGGCGATGCGTCCTTGGTTTAGGGGTCATGGAGTCTCGTTCTTGGATTAGGGGCCAGATTCACCCAGCGCGCGCTGAGAAGAAAGGGAGGCTGCGGATAAAACTGTCCAGTTTGCTTCGGAAAAGGTCACTTTGAATGGGCTCGTTCAGAGGACACAGAGCGTTCTTCACCACATATTCAACATATATCTGATGAGAGGAAGGAAAAGGGTTAAAAAAAATTACCCTTGCGCTGCCAGTGGTCACACTATAAATTACACACAGGCCCATATACAGAGAGAGGAGCAATTCTAGAACATACCCACTGTAACACAGGGAGAAATAAAAACTCCCATTGAATTAAAGGTACAGTAATGCTTAATACTGAAAAAAAAAAAAAAGTATATTTTTTACTGGGCAAATCCTGTTTAGTAAAAGAAGGGCACTCCCACTGCTGAGAGAGTTTTATTCAAAAGTTATTACAGCTCAAACTTGCATTTTTTTTGGATGCAATGCACCTCTTTGGCCTGACATTTTACAGTGGAGCTGTTGCTGCAAAATCCTATGGAGGTTTACAGTCAACTCACCAGAGCTGACCACAGTCTGCTGTAGCAACAGCACCACCATAACATTTCAGGTCATGGAGGTGTACTGCAGCAATAAAAGAAAAAAAAAGCAAGTTTGAGCTGCAATAACTATTAAATAAAACACGTTTCAGCAGTGGGAGTCCTCTTGTTTTTTTAGAGTACTCTCTAACCTTGCAAAAGGTCTTCAAGGAAAGGTATGCCTTTTTGCAGATGATGCAAAGATCTGCAATAGGGTAGACATTCCAGGGGGAAAAAGCCAAATGGCGAATGATTTAGGTAAATTAGAAGAATGGTCAAGAGTGTGGCAGATGCACTTTAACGTTGTTAAATGTAAAATAATGCACTTGGGACATAAAAATCCAAAGGAAAAATATACCATTAAGGGTACTGTGCTGTCAGAGACAATAGAGGAAAGGGATTTGGGAGTAATTATTTCTAATGACTTAAAGGTAAGCAGGCAATGTAATAAAGCGATGGGGAATGCAAGCAGGGTGCTGGGTTGTATAGCTAGGGGCATTAGTAGCAGAAAAAGGGAAGTAGTCATGCCACTGTACAGATCTCTAGTTAGACCTCACCTAGAATATTGTGTACAGTACTGGAGACCCCATCTCCAGAAGGATATAGATACTCTAGAGTATTGTGTACAGTACTGGAGACCCCATCTCCAGAAGGATATTGATACTCTAGAGAAAATTCAAAGAAGGGCTACTAAAATGGTGACTGGTCTACAGGAAAAGAAATATCAGGATAGACTAAAGGATCTGAATATGTATAGCTTGGAGGAGAGAAGAGAGAGAGGGGATATGATAGAAACATTCAAATACATGAAGGGATTCAACAAAGTACAGGATGGAAGTATATTTCAAAAGAGTAAAAACGTTAGGACAAGAGGCCATAGTCTAAAACTAGAGGGACACAGGTTTAGATGTAATGTAAGAAAGTTTTACTTCACTGAGAGGGTAGTAGACAAGTGGAATAGCCTACCAGCAGAAGTGGTAGATGTCAATACAGTGACAGAATTTAAGCATGCATGGGATAGGCATAAGACGGTCCTTAACATAAGAAAAGACCAAGGACCAAAAAAGGTTTGAGGTTTTTTTTTTTTTTTTTTTTTTTTTTTTTTTTTTTACACTGTAGGAAATTGGGCAGACTAGATGGGCCGAATGGTTCTTATCTGCCGTCAAATTCTATGTTTCTATGTTTACTATATATAGATTTTATCCATATTAAGCATTACTATCCCTTTAAATGAAACTGTTAACCCATTGAGTGCTAGAGGTTTCCAAATCATTGCAGAACATGTTGGAGGCATCAGATTTGACCGCGGACAGTCAAAGTGACAAATGGGGGATATGACTATCAATCTTAGAGCACAAATTAACACCTTGTATGTTAAAGGGATAGCAATACTTAAGTATTACTAATCCCTATAGTAAAGCCCTACTAAAAAAAACCTTATTGACCCCAGTGTCATCTCTCAAACCTTTATGGTTTGAGAGATGAACGCTTCTAAAGTTGCCCTCTCCCTTCCCCGAAGTCAGCGTTGTAGATGACTGAAGGGAAATCCGGTCAGAGATCATCAGGCGGCTCTGCAGCAGAGCCGCGATCGCGTTAACTAAAAAAAAATCTTTCACTAAAACGGTCTTCTACGTGTGATTGCAAACCAAGCACAAACCAATCACACGTAGAAGACCATTTCAGTGAAAGTTTTCTTTTTTAGTAACGCGATCCGGCTGTGCTGGAGAGCCGTCTGACAGTCGTACGACTCTCTTCCCTGCAGTCAGCTAGAACACTGACTACAGGGAAGGGGGAGGGCAACTTTAGAAGCGATCATCTCTCAAACCATAAAGGTCTGAGAGATGAAACCGGGGGCAATATGTTTTTTTTTTTTAGTAGGGCTTTACTATAGGGATTAGTAATACTTAAGTATTACTATCCCTTTAACATACAAGGTGTTAATTTGTGCTCTAAGATTGATAGTCATATCCCCCATTTGTCACTTTGACTGTCCGCGGTCAAATCTGATGCCTTAGGGCCATAGTCATAAAGAAGGGTAGGAAAACAACTGCACCATAATAAACTTTCAGCCTGGCATAAATGGGGATTTTAACCCCTTGAATGCTAGAAAGGAATCCCACACATTGAGTGGAGACGTCTTCAGCATTCTAGTGATTAAAGGAATAGTAATGTTTCAAAATAAAAGCAGCTCCAATTATTCTTCATAGTATTTGAGCCACAGAGAGTGTTATTTCATTACAGTCAGAGTTATAGTTCAAGAGTAATAATAAATTATCCCCCTCCGGCCCCTTTTACCTAGTGTACAACACCTCCCCTCAGGTGTGGAATCTGGTTGTTTGACCGGACAGGTTGCAGCAAGGGACAATCTTCTTACTGTGAACATAAGGAAAACCCTGCCCCCCTTGACAGGTTTTTCCTTATGCTCACTGAAGATTCTCCCTCTCTGCAATCCATCCGGACAGCACTAATAATACGGGACAGGTTTCTTACACGTGAAATTCTGCTTTAAAGGAAAAATATAAAGACAAAAAAAAATCTAAAGTTTGAGCAGTTATAATGGTTGTATAAATTATCTCCACAGTAAAAGCCCTAGAGTGTGTGTGTGTGTGTATATCTATATATGTACACACATACATACACAAAAGTACTCAGCATGGGATGACCCTTATAGTTGAGGTGAGACAGCACACATCTGGAAATACGTGAGAGGAAGAGATATTGATTTCATTATATATATATATATACTTAGATTGTAAGCTCTACGGGGCAGGGACCTCTTATCCTAATGTATACTCGCCTGTCGTTCCCCTTATGACTGCCTATATAAGCACTTAATCACCGCACTTATTGTTCCCCTGCTGTATTAAATGTGATCTGTAAAGTGCCAAGTACACCGGTTGGCGCTATATAAATAAAAATATACAATATATATATATATATATATATATATATATATATATATATATATATAACATTACTGGGACTTAAAAGTGTTAGTAATGTCCACAAGAGCTTAAAAAGCTGATCTAAATGCAAAAAAATGTATCTCTCAAACCGCTATGGTTTAAGAGATATGGGCGTTTAAAGTTTGATTTCTCTTACTGACAGCTGTAAAGCTGTCAGTAGGAGAATCGTGTCGGCTGATACGGAGGCGCTTGAGAAGTGCCGGGATCTCGTTACTTACCACGAATCCCATCACTGGAATGGTCTAAAACGAGTGCTTGAACACCAAGTACATGTGTTTTTTTTAGTTTACTTCTGGTTCAGGGTTCCCGGAGCGGCATGCAGCTGCGCCGGGAGCCCTGAACTCCATGACGTGCCAGGACCGTCACTGGTCCTTAAGTGCTGGACTGCCATGACGGTCCTGGCATGTCAGTGGTCGCGAAGGGATTAAGATTTATAAGCTTTTAAAGTCCCCACTCCCTCCCCTTTTGCTCACGTCAGCGCTCTAGCTCTAGATTCTAGTCATTTGACCAGGCACACTTTGTAGACCGTTCTAATAAAGTCTTTCATTGTAGATAATGCTATTTCGGCTCTGCTGAAGAGCCGACCGGTTGCACAACCAGAATCTCGATCTATCAGCTAGACTGCTGAAGTGAGTAAAAGGGGAGGGAGGGGAGACTTTAAAAGCTTAATTATCTTAAAATATACATCTTGAAGCAATGGGATTTACTGTATTCATTTAGGAAAAAGTCCTACAATTTATATTTTTTACATAACAAATGCATTACTAATTCTTTAAAGTACCTGTCCCTTACCGTGCTGTAGATCTGGTGCAGGATTTCCCGAATGCTTCCCACACTTAGATCTGTATTCATAATCATCTTTAGACCGCTGGGTGTCTCGTAGTAATGCAATTTGTACTTACTGGTTTGGAAGGAGAGGAAGCCATCTTTCCTGTGTGCATTTAAGTTAAAGAACAACACTTTCTATGAACCTGTCCAGATCACCCAACGGACTGCTTTGCAATGTGTTGTATGCCTCTCTGGCCTACAAAGGGTTATTCTGAGACACTCACTCTGCAGGACAACATTGTCATTAAAACAGATCTTTCACTACATAGGGACAATTAGGATTTTATGGGGGTTATGGTTAAGTGTAAATTCTACATTAACCCTTTGAGTGCCAGAGGAGTGTCCACTGCATTGCTTCACAATGCGTTGGTCACCCCTGTGGCACTCAAAGGGTTCATGATTGTATCACCTGCTTGCACTCTGTAGCCCTTTTACAAATACTCTTTGTGACCCCTCATCTATATCATGCAATCACAAAAATATATTATCAGACAGTGTATGTGTGGGAGTCAGTGGAACAAGGCTGGGGTATCAGACAGGTTATGTGTGGGCCTGTGACTACCAGTGGGACAGTGGAACTAGGCTGGGGTGTCAGACAGTATGTGTGGGATTGTGACTGCCAGTGAGACAGTGGTACAAGACTGGTGTATCAGATAGTGTTTGTGTAAGTCTGTGACTACCAGTGGACAGCGGAACTACTCTGATGTATCAGACAGTGTATGTGTGGGTCTGTGATTACCAGTGGACAGTGGAACAAGACTGGTGTATCAGGCAGTGAATGTGTGGGATTGCGACTACCAGTGGACAGTGGAACAAGACTGGTGTCTTTTAAGGAGCTTGGTACAAGCCATTCCTCTATCACCTGCTCGAGCTTACTGAGACCATCTATAGCTTTGTGATATTGTCTCTCAAAACTCTGCATGCACAAGGTGGTGTGACGATGGTATGGGCCATCCTGCCGCTGCCGCCTTTTAATCACAAAAAATAGGATTTTAGTCTTACCTGTTAAATCCTTTTCACTTAGTCCATACAGGTCACTGGTACTCTGGGAGGCGTAAGTCCCCTTTACTAGGCAGGAACAACTATGCAAATAATTTGCAAGGGGCAGAGCCTCCCCTCTTACTTAAGCCACCTTCTGGCCAGAGCCACTTTAGATTGATTTGAGACCCTAAAAACTGACCTCAGGTAAGCAAAAAGAAAGACTCCTGTGAGCATGCCCGAACGGTCTCCCACTGAATGCCACAGGAGAGCCAAGACTGGTCCCTTGACAGGGTGGGAGACCAGTGACCTGTATGGACTAAGTGAAAAGGATTTAACAGGTAAGACTAAAATCCTATTTTCACTGTCGTCCAATACAGGTCACTGGTACTCTGGGATGTACAAACATTGAGCTGATCCAGAGGCGGGAAGTAAGGCAAGGACCAGGCGCAAGGCCCAAGTCACTAGAACTGTTATGACCAGTTGATAACATAGCCCAAACTGTAAGTGTCAACGGACACCAACCAAGGGAACAATCCCTGAACTAGCACAGCACACGGAACTAGAGCCAACCGGGCTCAACAGTAAAGAAGCACTAAGGATCACAGAGCGGAAGACCTACACAGGCAAGACTGCCTCCAGGACCTTCCTTCCAAAACTGGCATCAGCCGACGCCAGTACATCAACTCGATAGTGCTTTGAAAATGTGTGCACAGAGGACCAAGTGGCCGCTCTGCACAGTTGATCAGCAGAAGCTTGATTCTTGTAGGCCCAAGAGGCCCCAATAGATCTGGTGGAATGGGCAGTTACCCGGAAGGGAACATGCTTATTCCTCAACTTATAGGCTTCACGGATGGTAGCCTTAATCCAAGAGGCAATGGTAACTTTGGAAGCCGGTCTCCCTGCCCTAGGCCCCTCAGGAATGACGAATAGAGCATCAGACTTCCTGATAGACTCGGTGCGATGAACATAAAACTTGAGGCAACGCACCACATCCAACAGATGGAGATCTCTTTCCTTGTCAGATGAAGGATTAGGGCAGAAAGAGGGAACCACAATCTCCTGATTGATGTGAAACTCGGACACAACCTTGGGTAAGAATTCCTTGGTAGTGCGAAGCACAGCCTTATCCTTGTGGAACACCAGGTAAGGAGGTTTACAAGACAAGGCCTGTAACTCTGCTACCCGGCGCACTGACACAACAGCCAAGAGGAAGGCCATCTTCCAAGTCACAAGACGTAATGGAATGGAAGCCAAGGATTCAAACGGTGGTCGCTGTAGAACTCCCAGCACCAAATTGAGATCCCACTGGGGAGCAGGACTCTTAAAGGCAGGTCGAACATGAGTCACACCTTGGAAGAAGACTTTCACATCAGGAAGGACAGCAATCCGTTCCTGGAAAAACACAGACAAGGCAGAAGTCTGAACTTTGAGGGAACTCAGACTGAGCCCCTTATCCACACCGTCCTGCAAGAAGGCCAGGACAGTGGGAAGATGGAAGTCAAGAGACAACTTCTTGTCAGAGCACCATGTCACGAAAGTTGACCATATGCGATGATAGATCTTGGAAGACACAGGCTTACGAGCACTGAGCATCGTCGATACCACAGAAGGAGAAAAGCCTTTCTTAGCTAGAATCGAGGATTCAACCGCCATGCCATCAAATGGAGAGAGTGAACATCCTCTTTCCACAGATACCCCTGAAGAAGCAGGTCCGGACGGGCTGGAAGTGGGATTGGATCCTTCACTGACATGGCCATCAATTCCGGAAACCAGGACTGGCGAGGCCAGTTTGGAGCAATCAGGATGACAGGACAACGTTCCCTCTTCAACTTCTGGATAACTCTGACCAATAGAGGAAGAGGAGGGAAGATGTAAGCCAGGGAGAAGTCCCAAGGGATCGACAAGGCATCCACTGCTAGAGCAAGGGAGTCCCTCAACCGGGAGCAAAACACCGGAACCTTCCTGTTGTGTCTGGTAGCCATCAGATCCACCACAGGCATCCCCCACCGTTGAGTGAGCATGTGAAACACCTCTGGGTGCAGAGCCCATTCTCCGCTGTCGACGGTATGACGACTGAGGAAGTCTGCCATGACGTTGTCCACGCCTGGAATATGAACCGCAGAGATGACAGGCACGTGATCTTCTGCCCAAGACAAAATATCCTTGACCTCCCACCAGGCGGAACCGCTTCTTGTGCCGCCTTGCCTGTTGATGTAAGCCACCGCCGTGGCGTTGTCGGACTCCACTCTGACTGGAAGACCGGTCAATTGAGACTCCCAGTGCCTCAGGGCCAGCCGGACAGCTCGAAGTTCCAGAACATTGATGGAGAGCATGGATTCCTCCAGACCCCATTTCCCCTGAGCACTGAAGCGACCCCAGACTGCACCCCAGCCCCGAAGGCTGGCATCCGTAGTGACTGTGGTCCAAGGAGGAACTAGAAAGGATTTCCCTTTCAGGAGATGAGAGAGATCTAACCACCAGTGCAGACTCGACTCGACATGAGGAGGAAGAGAAACAGACAGATGTTGATGATCTGGATGATTCTTGCACGTCTGGATCACGAATCTCTGAAGATCCCTGGAGTGGGCCATGGCAAATGGTACTGCTTCGATTGTGGAAATGAACTTCCCCACTAAGGACGACAACTTCGGAACTGGAATCACGTCCAGGTCCAGAATTCCAGCCACTCTTACAGCTATCTGGTGAGCCACGTCCTCTGGAAGAAACACCATGCATTGGCGAGTGTCGAACAGGAGACCCAGGAACAGAAGCCTCTGAGATGGAATCAAGTCCGACTTGTCCAGATTCAGGATCCAGCCATGACGGTTCAGGGTGTGCATGCACATCTGTAATTGCTGGAGGAGAAGCTCCGCTGAGGAGGCCTTCAGAAGGAGATCGTCCATGTAGGGGGTCACTCTGATCCCATCCTGATGGAGCACCGCTATCAATGAGCCCAACACCCTCTGGAAGACCTGAGGGGCTGAAGTCAGCCCAAAGGGGAGCGCTGCAAACTGAAAGTGTCCCCTGTGGCAGGCAATCCTGAGATACCGCCTGCTCTCTGGATGAATAGGGATGTGAAGATAAGCATCCTGAAGGTCCAGGGAGGCAAGAAACTCCCCTGGAGACATTGCTGCAATCACAGAGCGCAGGGACTCCTGGCGGAAGTGGGAAGTCACCACATAGGCATTGAGATCTTTGAGATCCAAGATGGGACGGGCTCCTCCGTCCTTTTTGGCTACCACAAACAGGTTGGAATAAAATCCTGAACCTGTGTCCCCCTGAGGAACCGCCTCCAGGACCTCTTTGTCCAAGAGATCCTGAATAGCGTCGTCGAACAGACGCCTTTTTGTGGGTTCCTGAGAAGGACGAGTAAAATGGAACCGAAAAGGAGGAAGGGAAGAGAAAGGGATCCTGTATCCCTCTGACACCACCTGAAGAACCCATGGGTCCGCCACTGACTCCTCCCAAGTCCGGCGAAAGATGCGGAGACGACCGCCTACAGCCGGATGCGGACCCGGGTTCGGCGAGTCATGCCGAAGCAGTCTTGGAGGTCTTGGCCTTGGAGGCAACTTTGGGCCTCCAGGACTGTTTGGGCTTGGAGGAGGAGCGCGTAGTGGGAGGACCCGTTTGGGCCGAGGAGCGTGTCTCAGTCTGAAAGGAACGAAAGGACCGATTGCGTTTGGCTGGAAACTTTTTCTTAAAGACTGAGGGTAGAAGAGTACTTTTACCGCCAGTAGCCTCACTGATCATTTCTTTGAGTTCAGACCCAAAAAGCAAATTCCCCTGAAAGGGCAAGGAAAGCAAAGCCTTCTTAGAGGCTGTATCAGCAGACCAAATTTTCAGCCAAAGAGCGCGTCTAGCCACCACAGAAGAAGTGGAGGCCCTCGCCATCATGCGCACAGCATCAAAAGCAGCATCAGCAACATAGTTCTGAGCTTCAGTGATATTAGCAAGAAGCTGCAACTGTTCAGATACAGGCGCATCCTGGCGAACCGCTTCAGTCAGTCGTTCAGTCCAGGCCGCAATAGCTCTATTAACCCATGCCACAGCAAAAGTGGGGCGCATGGCTGTGCCAATAGAGGCAAAAATAGACTTAAGAGAGAGCTCTAGTTTCTTATCCGTCCAGTCCTGCAAAGCAGAGGCATCTGAGACAGCCAAAGCAGTAGATTTGGATAGTCTAGACACAGGAGCATCCACTTTGGGAGGATGAACCCATTTTGCCAGCTCCGCCTCAGGAAAAGGGTAAAGTTTGGCAAACTTTTTGGAGACAGAGGAAGATCTATCAGGATTCTTCCATGCCTCAGAGACCAGACGGGCAAGAGTAGGGTTAGTTGGAAAACAAACAACAGGCTTAGATGGCTTTTTCTGAAAAACATCAGTAGGATCATAAGTGGATTCCTGAGTCAGAGGAAGGTTGAGCGTATTCAGAACCGCTCTGATCAGACCCTCAGCCGAAACTTCAGGGTCACACTCATAGGGGTCCCCAATGGACCTGTTAGATTCAATAACAGTACGTTCCTCAGCATCAGAACCCTGTAAAAGTTCTTCTTCAGAAGAATCAGTGATATCAGGAGCTCCCTGTGGCTTAGGCAGGGAAGTCCTGATAGTAGAGGGGGTCTGCCAGACCTGGAGAGCCCCCTGTACCTGAGAGGGAAAGAGTTGAAGCGTGGATCTGAGATCCCTAGTGGCAGCTTTAAACTCCCTCACCCAAGATGGCTCAATAGCGTGGCTGGGAAGCCCAGGGTTGCTATCTTGACCAGTACAATTAGGGCATAGATCCCCCACATTATCGCCATCCAGCCCAATGTGGCAAGAGGAGCAAAACGCCATGGGGGTAGCGGACCCCCCCATCCTCCTTAGACTTGGGTCTAGCCCCTAGCTCCAGTGAAGTAGACATGCTCACAGCTCAATATACCCCACTAATAACACTATCACCCAGAAAAAAGTGTTAAGATTAAAGTTTCACCCCAGAAATGTTCTAAAAACGGACTTATCTGGCCAGCGAAGGGTTAATCTGTTGAGGAGAGAGAAGGCTCGGTCCCTGCGTAGTGTACTCGCCTAGGAAAAGTACCACAAAATGGCGGCCGTCGTGACAGCCAATCAGAAACGAGCGCGAACCAAGCGCTCATGGGAAATGTCGTTTTTTCCAACAAGTACCCCAAACAGTGCCCGAAGCCCCCCTGAACACCCCACATAAATATAACACATTCCGGATGATAGAGCAGGAGCCTAGAATTAAAATGAGCCCTCTCCGAAGTTGCTGTGACAAGCGGTTCCAGAGATATGTCCCATACTGTGAATTCCCATAGAGAGTAAAGGAGCCCTTGCGTCTGAGCGGGAAAAAGCCGCGCTTAAAGGCGCGGAACACCATTTTTAATAAAGTTTAGTAAAACATTAAAAAGTGCCCAAACAAGCATGAAACACATGAGAAACATAAATAAATGAATACCCAATGCTCCAAAACTCAGAGAATAACACAGAAATTGCATAAACAGTAATAATGCAATAAAAACACCCTATGAGTGCTGGAGTGTATTAAAACTCCCAAATACAAGCCCATCAAAGGGACACTGTGGGGACAAGTGGACCTTCAGCACTCAATGGGTGACTCACCTTCCTTGCTGACTTCTGTCTTCAGGTGACCATGATAGGGAGGGAAAGAACCAGAGGTAAATTCCCCAACAGGGGAGCTGCTTAACACAAGCTGTCCCCTCTTCAGGGTATAGGTCCACAGAAAATCCCTGGAAGCTGCACCAGCCACTTTAAAGAGGGCAATTCACAGCCATGGTCACCCTCCTAATGGTGGTATTCCATATTTGAATAAAAAAATAATAAAATACTAAGATGCATAGATGTTCTCTACCTGGTGTGGAAGCACACCAGGAACAAATCAATCTGAAGTGGCTCTGGCCAGAAGGTGGCTTAAGTAAGAGGGGAGGCTCCGCCCCTTGCAAATTATTTGCATAGTTGTTCCTGCCTATTAAAGGGGACTTACGCCTCCCAGAGTACCAGTGACCTGTATTGGACGACAGTGAAAGCACTATTACTGGCTGTCACCTGATGCTGTAAGCTAGTGTTGTCCACTGTTGGTGCTGGGAGGGAAACCCAGTGAGCAGTCACAGTCATATAGTATGTGCTCTGTCCACTTGTCCATATATCTGTTGTCAGGTGGATTTTCCTGCCATATGCACTTTTCAGTCCTTTGCCCACCATATTAACCACCTGCTTGTACAATTCAGGCACAGCTGTCCTGGAAAAATAACTGCGGCTTGGGATATTCCAGCGTGGAGCTACACATGACATCAGTTCTCTGAAACCTCAGTTTTCTACAAAAGAAAACAGCAGCATGTCCATTGCCAACATCTTGGAAACCTTGCCATTCCACAGGCGTACTTTGGGATTGTTTTTATGAAGTTTTTGTCTCTTTCCCAGGAACTCGGTCAGTGTGGGTTGGCAGGACATGGCAGAAGAACCCTGGAACTTTATTGCTTTAACATTACTAGAGGAGGTGGTGACGGTAGATGCAGCATGTGTGGGTAGTCTATGACTCTTGCCATCTCCTACAGCAAAGCCAGAGTCATCATACTCCTCTGCAGCAGGAGCCATTGGTGTTATTTGGACTGAACTAACTGTTGGCACTGGCAGTAGCACACTCTCTGACACATAATTAACTTCACTGCTTCTTTTTTCTGCCCTAGAGCCCTGGGAACTTTTTAAAGTGCTTCTGCTCCTGCTAGTTGTAGCACCTTTGGCCTGCTGATATTGTGTCTCCCAGTCAGACTTGTGATTGTGTTTCAAGTGGGATCTCATAGAGGAGGTGCCTACTACTACAACTGGAGCTAGATGTTAATGCAATTCTACTGCCATTTCTACTAGGTGTCAAAGGTGCAACACTTACAGCAGCAGCAGAGGCACTTGTCATATCTAACATTATGGATGTTAATAACCTGTGTTGCTGGGTACTCAAAACAGTTGCGTGTGGCTGAGTGGGACTTGGACTTTGAAGAGGCGATGATGCTGATGATGACTGATAGGGTGACTGTGTGCTTTTTGACATCTGTACTTGTCCAGGGTCAGACTTTCCAATGACTTTCTCAAACAGTTTATGGACAGGAACAGTGCTCCTTAAAAGTGGTGGAAGATACAGCCTTTGACTTTCTGCTAATCTTATAGCCCTGTCATCATCCTCACTCTCAACTTCATCTGTATCTGAACTAGAGAAGGATGCTGGAGGGATATATTCTAGATCTGCATCATCATCATCAGTCATCATTAGGTCATCCTCAGCAGCATCAGCATCACCTGACAGTTCTTGCCCACTACCCTTATATTCCTCTAAGCTTTTGGAGGTCTCAAACAATTTCTTTTTACTTTTACTGTAACAAAGTTCCCTAATATGGGTGTTTTGGTGCTTGTTTGGCTCACTATCTGATGCAGAAGGCGCTTCAACTGCTACACCTTCCTCTATTATGTTATTGCCAGTATCATCAACACTTGAATGTCACTTGTTGTAGTCTTCAGTGTTCTTCTTATATGGTTCTTTATTTCTACTGACATTGGTGGTGTTGGAACTAGTTTTGCTGGGACCTTGACAAACTGCATCCTCCCTAGGAGTAGAGGGATCATCATCATTAATTGCACAAGCTGCAACAACCATTGCTGCAGTCAGTTTTTGAACTACTACTTTACTCTCACGTCCCTACACTGATAAACCCCTCCCCCTTCCCTTGTGCGTTTGCTGGACATTACGTGTTTTTTTACTGTACAGTGCACAACAAAACAGATGCAGATGTATGATGCCTTGCCTAAGCCCAGTCAGCTGTCTGTCACTGTCACCTAATATATTTATTCTTTATTTATTTTTTTTATTTTTTAATTTGTCCACCCTCTTGTCTTATCACAGTCTGTCAAAAAAATTCTAACTGAAAAACAAAATCAACAAAGTCTTTCCCCAGACTTCCCCACCCAGCACAGAGACAATAACAGTAAGATCAGCAAGCAAATAGGTTCCTAGCTGCCTGTGTCTTGCCAGTCAGTTACATGGAATTTTGGGGTATTTGGGGTTAACCTCCTTCCTCCCTTCTTCTCCCCAGAGTGCCTCACTGACTCTCCTAATAAACACTTACACAGAACAAATGTCCTACTAAAAGATTCCCTAAACTAAACTTCAATTCCCCTCTCTGTCTTGTCTGCTCTCTCCTCTCACAAACACAAAATGGCTGCTGTGAGAGCCTAAGAGCCTTTTAAAGGGGAACTTTCACCCCGCAATAACTTAAGGTTAACTTATTGCACACCTGGCGACTAGCTGCTTACTAGCGCTAGTCGCCAGCAATATTACCCGGTTCAGCAGATATCGGCGTTTTACCGATGGTGACAGGAGCAGGAAGCACGGACGTCTCTTCACAGTGACGTCCGTGCGCCTGCGCTGTCAGTCCCTTTTGCACCGTGTGGTGCAAAAGGGACTGACAGCGCAGGCGCACGGACGTCACTGTGAAGAGACGTCCGTGCTTCCTGCTCCTGTCACCATCGGCAAAAAGCCGATATCTGAAGAACCGGGTAATATTGCTGGCGACTAGCGCTACTAAGCAGCTAGTCGCCAGGTGTGCAATAAGTTAACCTTAAGTTATTGCGGGGTGAAAGTTCCCCTTTAATTGGCTGTAGAAAACTTTTCTTCCCATTGATTTCAATGGGCGGAAAAGGTGGGAAAAAGCGGAAAATATGCACTTTTTGCGGGAAATTATTCGCTAAGCGGAAAGTGCCAATATTCGCCGATTTCAGTTTGAGGCAAAAATTTTCACCCATCCCTACTAATGTCACCTCCCCACTCACATTCCATGTTATCGGCTCCCACAAAGCAAAAGGATACATGTCAACTGGACTCATCTTACTGACAAAAGATCGAATGGAGAACAGCATCCCATACATCAGCTTGAATTCCTGCAGGGGAGAGAGAGATTTACTTTGGAGTGATGTATGGGAGAGGAGAGAGGGTTACACTTGGGAAGAGAAGGGGGATATTCTGGAGAGAGGGGGCTACAATACCGAGAAGGGGGAGTGCGAGTTTTCAGTGACACAGGCTTACACTGGAGGGGTGATTATCATATCTCCCAACATTTCAAATGGCCAAATAGGGGCACTTTAGTTTTAGGTGGTGTTAATGGGGATGTGGCATTACTGATAATTTTTAGGTTATATCATGACCTATTGGTGCCTCTTTGTGTAACTGTATAAATGATTTAGAAAAAGACCAAAGTATTTTATTTACACAGACTCAATTATATACACACATACTGAAGTCTAAACATTTTATTGCTGTGGAGCAATGTGATACACTTCTATACACACCACACAATCTGATCTCCTAAACACAGGGACACCAGGGTGATGATACACTTCTATACACACCACACAGTCTGATCTCCTAAACACAGGGACACCAGGGTGGTACACTTATATACACACCACACAGTCTGATCTCCTAAATACAGGACACCAGAGTGATACACTTATATACACACCACACAGTCTGATCTCCTAAACACAGGGACACCAGGGTGATACACGTATATACACATCACACAATCTGATCTCCTAAACACAGGGACACCAGGGTGATGATACACTTCTATACACACTACACAGTCTGATCTCCTAAACACAGGGACACCAGGGTGATACACTTCTATACACATCACACAGTCTGATCTCCTAAACACAGGGACACCAGGGTGATACACTTATATACACACCACACAGTCTGATCTCCTAAACACAGGGACACCAGGGTGATACACTTATATACACACCACACAGTCTGATCTCCTAAACACAGGGACACCAGGGTGATGATACACATCTATACACACCACACAGTCTGCTCTCCTAAACACAGGGACACCATGGTGATGATACACATCTATACACATCACACAGTCTGCTCTCCTAAACACAGGGACACCATGGTGATGATACACATCTATACACATCACACAGTCTGATCTCCTAAACACAGGGACACCATGGTGATGATACACATCTATACACATCACACAGTCTGATCTCCTAAACACAGGGACACCAGGGTCATACACTTATATACACATCACACAGTCTGATCTCCTAAACACAATGACACCAGGGTGATACACTTATATACACACCACTCAGCCTGATCTCCTAAACACAGGGACACCAGGGTGGGAAAGAGGGATTTGGGCCTCAAAGTGGGAGACACTTAAAGGGATAGTAATACTTAAGCTGTAAAAAACATACGTTATAGGTTTTATCCCCCTGAGTAAATGAAAGGTACTCCCATTGTTGAAAGGTGTTTTATTCAAAAGTTATTACAGCTCAAACTTGAATATTATAAGTTCTGTATCACAGTGGCCTGTACCGTTGTGCTGCTGCTACATCATCCTATGGAGGTTTATGGTCAACTGACCAGAGAAGTCCAATTTCAGGCCGCTACGATATTGCACCTAAAAAAAGTCAACTTTCAGCTGTAATGACTTTTGAATAAAACACCTTTCAGCAGTAAGTACTCACACTGTGGGTACTACTTGTCTTAATCAGAGGGATAAACTCTACAAGACATTTTTTTTACATATTAAGTATTACAATCCCTTTAACAGGTGTGGTGTATGTGGAGAGAGAGGTGGGGAGATTTATACTGGATTGGGGAGGTTACAATGGAGAGATGAGGGAGGGAGACAGTCAGTTACCATACAGAGGGGGTTCAACTTGTGAGTGGGATAGAGAGTGTTACAACAGAAAGAAGGGATAGACAAGAGGGTTAGAACAGAGAGGTTACAAGGGGAAGAGGGGGAGGAAGAAGATTACACTGGAGGTGGGGAGAGAGGAGAGGCATTGGGGAGAAACAAAAATAGAAGGCAGGCAGAGGATGATAGCAACTGTAGTTCAACAACCGCCACAGAACCACAGGTTGTCTATGTCATGGTTAGGGAGGGTCAAAGTGAATGAGGGTGGATGATGGGGATGAAGGAAGGGAGGAGAACACTTCTCAATGAAGACATTGCAAGTCGTAACAGTATATCAATATTAACCCTTTGAGTGCCAGAGGGGTACACAACGCATTGCAGAGCAATGCGTTGTGTACTCGTCTGGCATTCAAAGGGTTAATATTTAACACTTTATGGCTACGAGGGGGAGTGCAATTCATTGCTCTACAATGTGTTGTTCACCCCTTAGAAGGTGAAGGATAAATCTGCCAAAAGATGTGCTCTCCCCTCCCTCTCCACCAGGTGGCGTCACCTCATCTTTAGAGATCCCGGCTTGCTTCCTCCTGTTCCACTCGCTGTAGTGAAGGCAGGTCCCGTTCCTATCAAATATGTACAGGTTGTGTATAGTCATCTGGAGAGAGGGGAGTTACTATTATGTTATATAAAAGAATATTCTACTACCGCAAACATATGACTGTAAAATAGATGTACCATATGCACAAAGTAATAAGAGAGCAATTCTGGAACAAACGAACTGCCCCAAAGAAGACGAACATTTTAAATGGGGCTTTTAACCTTTCGAATGCTATAGCAGTCTCCAATGCACTGGTGCAGTTGATTTGCCGCTGAACTACTCCGCTTTGCTTTGTGCATGGGCCCCATGAATACTGCAGTACCCCAAGACCTTATATTTAAATGGGGTTGGGGAGGGTAAACACTTTTTAAACCTTTTAAAGACCAGAGATTTTACAACTTATTCCAAAGCACATGTCTGGTTCTTAAAGGGTTAAACTATGAACCAGAAGAGAAAAAAAAGAGCCCATATAGAACATTAAGAGATTTACTAGCATAATAAAACAAGAGCTGATTGGCCACTCCCAATGTAAAGAGTCTGACCCATCTCCACAAGTAGAACGCCTTCAGGTAATGAGCCGTAAGTCATTTAAAGGGATAGTAATACTTGCAAATTACTAATACCCATATCAGGGCTTAAAACTTGAAGTCCTTTACTACTAGCCAGACCTGAAAAGTTACTCGCCACTGCAAGACATAGCATTCCCACCAGAGCCGAATTTCTACTCGCCAGGGCTGAATTTTCACTCGCCATTGGCTCTGCCCATATCGTAGCTTTGGTAAAAAGAAAGTTATTGCCCCCAGTGTCATCTCTCAAACCCTTATGGTGTGAGAGATGATAGCGCTCAAAGTTCCCCCTTCCCTCCCCCTTCCCTGACTGAACGCTGACTGCAGGGGAAGCTGTCGTGTTACAGTCTTATGTTCATCAGGCAGCTCTGCAGCTGACCCGAGATCACGTATATAAAAAAAGAATTCTTTCACTGAAACGGTCTTCTACATGTGCTTGGTTTGTGCTTGGTTTGCAAGCACGTAGAAGACCGTTTTACTGAAAGATTTATTTTTTATAAATGCGATTTCGGCAATGCTGCAGAGCCGCCTGATGCAAGTAATACCGGATATCCCTGCAGTCAGCGTTCAGTCAGGGAAGGGGGAAGGAGGGGGGAACTTTGAGCGCTATCATCTCTCAAACCATAAGGGTCTGAGAGATGACACTGGGGGCAATAAGTTTCTTTTTGACAAAGCTATAAAATGGGGATTAGTAATTTGCAAGTATAACTATCCCTTTAAAGGGATAGTAATAATTCGTTTTATCTTTACTTTGTAGGCATTAAAAAAACATGGAGAACGATATAAGTCTTATCTCTCAAACCTTTACGGTTTGAGAGTTATTCACAAGCAAAGTTTCCCCTCCCGCCCCTTTTACCTAGTGTAAGCCATCTCTTCTCAGACGTGGAAACCAGTCCATAGACCAGACAGATAACAGAAGGGGACAATCTTCTTCCTATGAGAACAATGAAAGCCCTTCCTCCCTTCACAAGTTTTTCAGGTTTTTCCCTTATCTTAATTGAAGATTGTCCCTCTCTGCAGTCTACCTGGGCACCTCCCTTCTGATCTGGCTGAGCAGTGTTACATCAGTAAAAGGGGCGGGAGGGGGATACTTTGTCATTGAATTACTCTTGTACTACAACTCTGACAGAATTGAAATAACACTCTCCAAAGTCCAAATACTATGATGATTAATTAGAGCTGCTTTTATTATGAAACATTTCTATCCCTTTAAAGGGATACAAATGCTTGAAGTTCAGCTCTGAGTCTTATATATACTGTTTCTAACACGTAGCTCTATATGTTAACACTTACGGTTTTGTAGTTCAATAGTAATTCAAGCAGAAAGTATCCCCCTCCCACTCCTTCTGGATGCCTCCCATTACATCTGTAATCCGGTCGTGGGACCGGACGGATGCAGCGAGGGACAATCTTCATTCAGTAAGTATAAGGAAAACCCCGCCCACCTTGACGAAGGAGGGCAGGATTTTCCTTTTTGCTTACTGAAGATTGTCCCTCACCTCGCTCCATCCGGACCAGACTGAAAGGATCAGTGACGCAGGGGAAAGGGGCAGGAGCGGGATCATTTCTCCTTGAATTTCTATTAAACTACAAAACCGAAAGTGTTAAAATATAGCACTATGCGTTAGAAAAAGTATAAAGAAGACTTGGAGCTGAACTTTCCTTCAACAGGCTGACCAGACCTCACCTTTAACCAGGGACACATAGGAAATAGCCATATTTCAGGACTGCACTGAAGTCAAAGCAGCCCTTCAGTATGCATTTTTCAAATGTGTCCCCGGTTAAAGGGGAGGTCTGGTCACCCTATTCAAGCATCACTATCCCTTTAAAGAAGCAGCAAACCCTGCTTCTAGACTATCTGATGGCCATGGGTCCCCACCTATCTCCGTCCTTGGTCAATACCTCAGGGACTAATACTTTCTAAGTCGGACTATTCTGCAAAGATTCTTAAAAGTCAGTTGACTGTCTCCTCCACTTCCTGCTTAACCCCTTAATGATCGGTGACAGGCCTGTGGGAGCGCTGTAAGCACAAATGGGGTCTGAAATTCACCGCTCCAAAACTGGAGTGGTCTCTCTCAGACCCCCTTTCTGCGTGCCGGTACACGTCATCAGTCAAATGTGTCTGCGCGCTGACAACGATCAAAACAGTCCTTAAAGGGATAGTAATACTTCAAAATTACTATTCCTTATATTGAAGCCCTTTAAAAACTGAATTAAATGCCACCAGCGGCATATCTCAAACCTTTATGGTTTGTGAGACAGCCGCTTTTAATCTTCGCTCTCCCCTGACGTCATCGTTCTTGCTGCAGCAGGGAAATCCGGTCCCGGGACCGGTGAAGGCTCTAAAGCAGAGCCAAGATCTCGTTATGGAAGACAAGATCCTTCCCTAAAACAGTCTTCTTGATTACCAAGCACACGTAGAAGACCGTTTTAGTGAAGGATCGTTTCTTCTATAACGAGATCTGGCTCTGCTGAAGAGCCTCTGCTTGATTCAATGAACGGATTCCCCTGCTGCAGCAAGAACGCTGATGTTAGGTGAGAGGCAGGGGAGAGCAATGTTTAAAAGCGGCTATCTCACAAACCGTAAAGGTTTGAGAGATGCCGCTGGTGGCATTTAATTAATTAATTCCTTTAAGGGAAGGTAAATTCCCTGGACCTCTGGTCGTTAAGGGGTTAATGGTCAACTGGCTCATATTGTGTCTAAGAAGAACAAACAAACTTCCCAACTCCACGTTACTAGAGAGACTGCGCAGAGCAGGGATTTCTGTTCTAAGTAATCTCACTTGTAACATGGTGTTTGAGAAGACAGGAAGTTTGTCCTTCTCAGACCCCCTATGAGCCAGTTCATGCTCAAGCAGAAAGTGTGGGAGGCATTCACCTGATTCTGCAGAAATTGGTGTAGGATTGGGTGAGTAACTCTAAGAATTAACCCCTTAGATATCAGACTATGATTATGATAGTAAGGGACACATGGTTACTTTTTTTCAGATAGTTTAGAAAGAGGGTTTACGGCATAGGTGAAAAAAAAACAGGTTTCTGGGAGTCCGGTATCCTAAAATCTTTACATTTGGCGCCTAAGTTTTGGGGATACTTTGTATAAATTTACACATATGCAACTCTACACTGGTTCTTTAAAACTTCTAAATAGCTCTTAAAAAAATCTATCTGGCTACTAACTTTATTATATGTTTGTGCACACTGGGTTTTAACCCTTTGACTGCCAGAGGGGTACGGAATGCATTGCAAAGCAATGCATTCCGTACCCCTCTGGCACTCAAAGTGTTAAACAGTCTGAATGAACAGCTGGTAAGTATTAGCTCTTTTGACCAGCTAGAGAGACAACAATCATAGTGGCCAACATTTGTGAATATTGCAAAGGACACTTTTCCTGTGTACAGTCACATGACACAGCGCCACTAACGGTCCATAGTACAGCATAGAGCAATGTGAAGAGTACAACAAACTTCAAACCCTTTGCATGCCAGATGGGAATGCAACGCATTGAAAAGCAAGGTGTTAAACACCTCTATAGTCCTTAAAGGGACACTAATGTGCAATAATAACTTTATGTTTTGTAGGTTTTAAAAAAATAATGTGGCACAAATCCCATCTCTCCAACCTTTACAGTTTTAGAGATATTCACATATAAAGTTCTCCTCTCCTGGTGTCAGCTGTAAAGCTGACAGAAGAAGATCGGTGTCGGCCGACACATGGACGCTTCTTCAGCAGAGCTGCAATAGTGATATTTAAGAACTACTTCAATGGAAAGGTCTACAAAGTGTGCTTGCAAACCAAGCACACTTTGTAGACCGTTCCAATGAGGTAATTCTTTTAAAATCTCACTATTTCGGCTCTGCTGCACAGCTGCCGCTGGTCTCAGGACCGGGATCTCTCAGTAGAGCACGGACATCAGGAGAAGGGGAGGGAGGGGGGAGCTTTATATGCGAATATCTTTCAAACCGTAAAGATTTGAGAGATGGTATTTGTGCCACATAATTTTTTTTTTTTTTTAAATCTACAAAACAACATAAAGTTATTATTGGATATTAGTGTCCCTTTGAACTTTCAATCACTGTCACTTAAAGTGGAGCTTTCACCCCTCATCGCTGTAACCCATGATATGAGCCTAGCGGTAGACTAGCAGGACGATACCTGATGATAGTAGACTAGCAGAGTTTTAGATCACTCCTACTAGCATGATGTCAGCACATCATTACACAAGGAAAGCAGTGCAGTTGGAGCATTATATGAAACCAGAACGGCAATATTCCATTATTCTATGAGGAGGGAGGTTGATTGAGAGAGGGAGAAAGAAAAAGCCATTGGGTGGGTGCTCTAATATTTGAAAAATACTAAAAAAAAAGGTTATGGATGTTTCCCAATGGTGAAACTACTACACATCATTAGTTATCCACTGTCCTACTGATTGTAATCTCTAGCAAACAAGACTCACTGTGGCCTCTTCACATGGGAAAAGCTAATGCCCATACCTGGGAAATCTCCGGATTTGCCCCGGAGACTCCGGTTCTGACAGAGCTTTACCGGGTCTCCGGGGCAGAGGCAGATTCCTCCGGATGTGGAGAGTTTCTATTGAAACTCTGCCACATCTGCTTTTTCTCCTGTTGTGCCTCGTCCCCAGCCTTCTGTGTGACACATTTAACCCTCTGAGTACCAGAGTGGTACGGAATGCATTGCTTTGCAATGCATTCCGGACCACTCTGGCACTCAAAGGGTTAAATCACCCCCAACACTCGAGTTAAGCCCCACCCCTTTTTGACGCGATTAGCGTCATTTTTCTTACCCCCTGCTGAACAGAGGACTACCCTCCGGGTAGCCCTCAACTGAAAGTTCCCAGGTATGCTAATGCCTCTTGTGAAACGTACAATAGGAGGCAACTGATGCCTCTTGTGAACACACAAAGTCCAGCATTCAGGAACAGAGTAAAGATACAGTTAGGAGGGTGTGCATGGCACTCTATGGAGATGTGGACCAAGCTACAATGCTCATTGCTACCTCTTATACAATGCCAGTTCACATGGGTGCAAGCCAGTATTATATCACTGGTGCTCACATGAACTGGCTGGCATATACACACCATCTGCACCCGGATTATTGGGAGTACAAGAGGAAGGTGAGATTACAACATGGGTGACAGCAGGTGGGATGCTATGATTCTGTCACCTGTGTGAACGAGCCGTTGTCCTTCTTAATCTATTAATTGCAAATACCATTGTGGAATGTATTTATTTCTTATCTCACTATTGTACAGGTCTGTGAAACTGGTTTGTACTTTTTTTTAAAATGAAAGGGAACAATAATAATATTAAATATTGTGTCACCAACAAAACTCTTAGTACAGCAGATCAGAAATGATAGGCTATAAAATAACTACATAAAATTATACTTGCAAATCATAGTAGAATTAACAGACGTGCAACATGCTACATACACTTATCAAGACTGGAGACGTTCTCCATAGTAATAGTTATAATTTGACAGTGGATATCACTTGGTATTCTAACACTTTAAAGGGATAGTAAGACCCCCGAAAAAGTTTAAGCCAAATGATAGGAATAATAAAAACATACTTAATGCCCTCATTCCCATCTCTCAAACTATTATGGTTTGAGAGATGTAAGAAAATAAAGACCTCCACTCCCTCCCCCTTCTTATGCGTCTGTATAGTGGACGTCATGAGATCCTGCTTCTGGGTCCAGACAATGGCTCTTCAGCAGTGCTGTCATTGAGATATCTAAGTATAATTAATTCATCAGAATGGTCTACAACGTGTGCTTGCAAGCCAGGCACACGTTATAGACCATACCGATGAAGTAATTCTAGTTAGATATCCCGATGTCAGCGCTCCTGAAGAGCCGCAGTCAGTCAGGCAACCATATTCTGCCTCTGACAGCTTTACAACTCATCAGGCAGAAGGGGGAGGGAGCGGAGGTCTTTATTTTCTTACATCTCTCAAATCATAATGGTTTGAGAGATGGGAATGAGGACGTTAAGTATGTTTTTGTTATTTCTATCATTTGGTTTAAACTTTTTCGGGGGGTTTACTATCCCTTTAAGGACCAGAGCGGTATGCAATGCATTGAGCATCCATCTGGCACTTATTGTACCTCTGCAGAAGACTGTCTACATGGAAAATCTGATATACTGAGATCAACTGTAGTCATTTTAGACTAGAGCAAACCAAAGTGAAGAATGTGACAATTCTGTGAGGCACCAACGGTACCACAGACAACAAATACGGAATTGAAGAAATGTATTTAAAATAAGTGTGTGCGTATGTATGGTGGTGGTGTGGGGGGGGGTTAGAAGGCGCTAGTGTATCTATGCATCTGAGGCATAGGAAATAGGGATTTAAATCCCTAGTGTGCCAGACTGATCTTCACCTCTCTCTAACCCAATGAGGGTTAAAATTCCTTAAAAAAAACTCTAAATCGAATGTATACAGAAATTACTATGTTCTGCATAAGGTGCAACTGGCTTTACCCCTTCAATGCCAGCTAGAGCTGCTCCTCTGTAGCAAGTAAGGAGATGTTAGAAGCCCCGTGTAAATCTATTTATTGGAGCATTATTCCCCTACGGTGCAACTCATTTATCATAGAATCATCCGTCCATATATCTGTGCTTATAATTCACAGTGCTCCGTTTCTTTACACATAACAATTCACTTACCCTGCTTCCTACAGTCCACAATCAGCACTTCCGGGTCCCGTGACACGCCCATGACGTCGTCAAACCAGGCCACGCCTCCTGCTCGGATCTGCCATTTTGTCTTTGGGCAGGACAGCCATAAGTAAAGATGGGGGGTGGTCTGTAGCTAACGGGAGAAAAATGAACTAATTCTCATAACTACAGTTTAATGATATACTATTCCCAATACACAGGTTAGAGTTAACCCTTTAAGGACTACAGGATTTAGATGTGTACTGTATTACATGGCAATGCCTCACACACCCGTCTTGTCTTTAACCCTTTGAGTGCCGGAGAAGTAGGCATTGTTTTGCAATGGGTTACCCTCTTTTAGACCCAAATCCGTCTGTCCCTCTTTCTCACCCTGATGTTCCTCTTTTTAGGAGATCAGACTGGTAGGTGTATATATATGTGTATCACACTGCTCTACAGCAATAAAACTCACATTGTTATTTGTTTAAACATCAGTATACGTGTTCATAAATTAGTGTGTGATAATAAAATACTTTGGTCCTGTTATAAGTAATTTATTAGGTCACACAAGAAGGTGTCAGTAGGTCATGAAATAGCCTCAAAATTCTCAGTAATGCCCCGCCCACCAGCCGTGCTCCCGGCAACACCCCCTAAAACACAAGTGTCCCTCTTTGGCAATTTGAAATGTTGGAAGGTATGGTTACACACCTCTCTGGCACTCAAAGGGTTCATCAGTGTTGGACAACGTGAGGCCCTCCAGCTGCTGCTGGACTGAACACCCATAATCCGACAGGTGAGAGAGGATGACGGGAGTTGTAGTCTGTCAGCAGCCAAATGTAGGTGTGCAACTTCCCTCAACTCAAAGTGTCAGGCTATGGGTAGTAAATTGTAGGACCTCTAGCTGTTGGGAACCAGTGTGTGCCTATTATCTGCAGGCATTGGTGATTTCAACTCCCATCATCCCCATTCAGCTGGGAGGCCTGACAACTGACTACAACTCCCATCATCCCCTAGCAGCTGTGAGTCTTGGCAATTGACTATATATGGCTATATTCGAAGTGTATACAATGTATATATGTTCTTTGAATTTTAAATTGTGTACAGTTAGATTTGTCTTTTAAATACGTGCACAAAAAATATTTGGTTAATGTTGTATTTGTATTTAAGCTGTGTCCTTTATGGCAGGGATGTGACATGACCTGTTTGGTCAAATGGCTGAATTTATTTGGGGACCAATGCCATTTAAGTATGGTAACTTAGCCACTCTTAAGGAGCTAATTATTCTCTTTGTTACAAAGTTACAGGGAGGATTAATTGATTGTTATTGTGGATTAGTCCCTTTGAATGAATAGCCGTTAGTTGCCTCTGCATAAAGATAGCGGATTGTTGAATGTTAAGTCAGCCCAAGCGTAAGCACTGTTGGTGTGAAACGCGTGAGACTATGATTCCTCACTGTTCTGTGTTCCTTCCCTAATAAAGAATTGATTTTATTGAAGTACATCGAGTGCAGTGGATTTTCTTTCTTTATGACTTGACAATTGACTAAAACTCCAGTCATCCCCTAGCAGCTGGGAGGCCTGATAATTGCCTACAACTCCCATCATCCCCATACAGCCATGAAGCCTGACAATTGACCACAACTCCCACCATCCTCTTGCAGCTGAAAATAGATTATAACTCCTACCATCCCCTAGTAGCTGTGAGGCCTGACAATTGACAACTCCCTTCATCCCCTAGCAGCTGGGAGGCCTGACAATTGACTACAACTCCCATCATACCTTAGCAGCTGGAAGGCCTGATAACTCACTAAATATAGGTAAAAGATGGTACCGCGTTAGTTGTAGAAAAACCCTGGAGACTGGAAGAGTAAAAATGATACCTTTTATTGGCTGAGTGGATCTAGGATGGACTAGGGTGACAAGGTGTCCCTTATTGCCCAGGACCGTCCTGGATTTTAATGTGTGTGTCCCTTGGCCCAGGCTACCCACTTCTGGGACAATAGAAAGTCTGGAGCACAGAGTTCTGAACACTAGAAGACCTGCCCATTGCCTACTGTGATAGAAAGTGATGCCCTTGCTGGGCTACAAGAAAATGGCTTCCAGACATAGTTCTAGTAGACACTAGTGTTGTGGTATAATGCTTATCTAAGGCTTATGGCATGTTACATTTTCTTGTAGTCCATCACAGTCATTGCTTTCTGTCTCAGCAGTCAATAGGCAGCACTCCCTCTAGTGTTTAGTACTGTGAGGTGTCCAATAGAAAGAGCAGGTTGCCCACTGATGTCCATTGATATATAATGTCCCATTCTGCATAGCTGTACTGGAGTAGAGGACAAGTACCCTGGTGCTATCATCTCAGCAGTGTCCCTGAATAGCAGAATGGAAATGTGGTCACCCTAGGATGGACCCTAAGGTTACTTAGCTAATAAAGGTGTCAATTGTACTTGACCAGTCTCCTACTGGCTAAACGTGTCAGACAACTAAATGCATTAGTTGTAATTATTGTATATTAATATAAGTAAATGCACGTTATGTGGCACAAACATAGCTCCAAATTAGTTAGTGGGACAAACCAACTGCACTAGGGGGAGAGAGCACATTAACCCCTTAACGACGGGCCGCGCACGCACCTTGCGGTCCGTTAAGGACCACGGAGCATTTTTTTTTTTTTTTTTGCGGCCGAGTTCCGGACTCCCCGAACGGCGTGCAGCCGCGAGGGGAGCCCGGAATTCCATGACGGTCCAGTTCCGTCATGGATCGTTAAGTGTATAACAACCCATGACGGAACAGGACCGTCATGGGTCCTTAAGGTGTTAAAAAAAATAATAATAATAACGTAAATGGGGCTTTTAACCCCTTGAATGTTGGAGAGAACTCAGATTTCACTGATGCATTAACATACCTCCCAACATTTCAGATTGCCAAAGAGGGACACTTATGTTTTAGGGGGGGTTGCTGGGGGCGTGGCTGGTGGGCGGGGCATTAGCGAGAATTTTTAGGCTATTTCATGACCTATTGAGACCTCCTTGTGTAATCTAATAAACGACTTATAACAAGATCAAAGTATTTTATTTACACAGACTCATTTCTAAACACATACACTGTTGTTTAAACAAACAATAATGTGAGCTTTATAGCTGTGGAGCAATGTGATACACTTATATACACATCACACAATCTGATCTCCTAAACACAGGGACACCAGGGTGATACACTTATATACACACCACACAGTCTGATCTCCTAAACACAGGGACACCAGGGTGATACACTTATATACACATCACACAATCTGATCTCCTAAACACAGGGTCACCAGGGTGATACACTTATATACACATCACACAGTCTGATCTCCTAAACACAGGGACTAGGGTTGCCATCTTTTCTTCAAAAAAAATACTGGCCAAGGCATTCCCTCCATAGACTTAACATTGGAAGGAAGCCAATTTTTTACCGGTCTGCCGGTAAAATACCGGCTGGGTTGCAACCCTAACAGGGACACCAGGGTGATACACTTATATACACACACCACACAGTCTGATCTCCTAAACATAAGGACACCAGGGTGATGATACACTTATATACATACCACACAGTCTGATCTCCTAAACACAGGGATACCAGGGTGATACACTTATATACACACCACACAGTCTGATCTCCTAAACACAGGGACACCAGGGTGACACACTTATACATACCTCCCAACATTTCAATTGATGAAAGAGGGACACTTCGGACTTAGGTGGCATTTCTGGGGGCATGGCTGGTAGGCGGGGCATTTCCAAGAATTTTTAGGTTATTTTTTGACCCATCTGCACCTCTTTGTGTAACTGATAAATGATTTAGAGCAAGACCAAAGTATTTTAATTACCCATATTAATGTATAAACACATATACTGACAATTAACAACACAATTATGTATGTTTTATTTCTGTGGAGCAATGTAATACACACCACTTATTCTGATGTCCTAAAAGAGGGACAAAAGGGTAGAAAAGAGGGACAGAGGGATTTGGGTCTCAAAGAGGGACTGTCCCTCCTAAAGAGGGACACTTGGGAGGCATGCTTATATACACACCACACAGTCTGATCTCCTAAACACAGGGACACCAGAGTGATGATACACTTATATACATATCACACAGTCTGATCTCCTAAACACAGGGACACCAGGGTAATACACTTCTATACACACTGCACAGTCTGATCTCCTAAACACAGGGACACCAGGGTGATACACTTATATACACACCACACAGTCTGATCTCCTAAACACAGGTACACCAGGGTGATACACTTATATACACACCACACAGTCTGATCTCCTAAACACAGGGACACCAGGGTGATACACTTATATACACACCACACAGTCTGATCTCCTAAACACAGGGACACCAGGGTGATACACTTATATACACACCACACAATTTGATCTTCTAAAAAATGAGCATCAGGATGGGAAACAGGTAGGGTGACCACGGGTCCCGGAATGTCCGGGACTGTCCCTTATTTGCAGCCTATGTCCCGCATCCCGGGTCATCTCCCACCGGGACAATGAAGTGTCCCGGAATGAAGCCAAGCCACCCACACAGTGTCCCAGTGTTTTTTTTTTTTTTTTTTTTTTTAAATATGCCACCCTGGATGTCAGCCTGCAAGCGGTGTGTCACATCATGGACGCAGCGAGGGAGCGCTTGGTAGCATAAATCAGCGCTCCCTCGCGGCGTCCATGATGTGACACACGGTTTGCAGGCTGACATCCAGGGCGGCAATCCAGCTGATCTCCTGGAGGCAAGCGCTCTAGTAATACAGAGCGCTGGGAGATAACATCATCTCCCATCGCTCTGCATTACTGAGCACTGCGCGCGGGAGCTTCAGCTCTGTGCCGGAGGAGGCACAGAGCACTTTCCACACCGCTAGACTACCAGGGACTGAAGGTAGGGCATCAAGGGGCAATGTGGAGATGAAGAGGCTTGTAGGGTGACCACATGTCCCGGAATGGCAGAACGGAAATGTGGTCACCCTAGAAACAGGGACAGAGGGATTTGGTCTAAAAGAGGGACTGTCCCTCCTAAAGAGGGGCACTTGGGAGTTATGCATTAAGGGTGTGCAACTATGACCTACAGCATATTTGGTCGTCTGGTTGTTTTTGGGACACAGATGGGATGATAGCAAGCCGCAGAACATGTGAAGAAGGGTGGAACGGTAATCCAACAACAATAGGACAGACGTTTAATAAATAGCAGATGAGAGTTAGTACAGTAGTATCTATAACTGTATTTGCCTCATTTAATAAATAATTCAGCCGTTTAAACCGGATGTATGTTTAACCCTTTGCGTGCCAGAGGGGTACGCAACGCATTGCATACCCCTCTGGCACTTGAGAGGTTAAGGGTTTACCAAGACGGCTGTTTGCGCGGCCGTCATAGAGTTGCACAAAGCGTTACCATGGTGATCAGGTTAGACGCTTAGTCGCTGGGAGATGACGTCAAAGGCGGCGGTGTAAGCGGGTTTTAAACAGGGAAGACGTTGAAGCTGTTCAGGAGACTGGGAGAGTGGACATCTACTGGTGCTGTGAGTATGCGGCACTAAATGCAGTCTGGAGGGGTTCTGCACCCCTTTGTCATTGTATGGACACAAGTAGAGGTGGCTTGTAGATACAGGGGTGATAATACGGCTAATATCCTTTGTATTTGGGGTTCAGAGGACTGTGTGGGTGTATAACAGTGATTTTAAACATTATATAAAACTATCTACACTTCATATAGGTATAGAATGTGTATCTACAGATCTCTATCTTCTGTCTATATTCTTGTAGATTTACAATTTGTATCATGCACATATACTGAGATCTGTAGTCCTGGAGGTGTATGCTTGTGCATGTGCACAGAGTCCTGGAGGTGGATGTATGTGCATGTGTACAGAGTCCTGTAGTCCCGGAGGTGGATGTATGTGCATGTGCTCTGTAGTCCCGGAGGTGGATGTATGTGCATGTGCACAGAGGTCTGTAGTCCTGGAGGTGTATGTATGTATGTATGTATGTATGTATGTGCGTGCATGTGCACAGAGGTCTGTAGTCCCGGAGGTGGATGTATGTGCATGTGCACAGAGGTCTGTAGTCCTGGAGGTGGATGTATGTGCATGTGCACAGAGATCTGTAGTCCTGGAGGTGTATGTATGTGCATGTGCACAGAGGTCTGTAGTCCCGGAGGTGGATGTATGTGCATGTGCACAGAGGTCTGTAGTCCCGGAGGTGGATGTATGTGCATGTGCACAGAGGTCTGTAGTCCCGGAGGTGGATGTATGTGCATGTGCACAGAGGTCTGTAGTCCCGGAGGTGGATGTATGTGCATGTGCACAGAGGTCTGTAGTCCTGGAGGTATATGTATGTGCACAGAGGTCTGTAGTCCTGGAGGTGTATGTATGTGCATGTGCACAGAGGTCTGTAGTCCCGGAGGTGGATGTTTGTGCATGTGCACAGAGGTCTGTAGTCCCGGAGGTGGATGTATGTGCATGTGCACAGAGGTCTGTAGTCCCGGAGGTGGATGTATGTGCATGTGCACAGAGGTCTGTAGTCCCGGAGGTGGATGTATGTGCATGTGCACAGAGTCCTGTAGTCCCGGAGGTGGATGTATGTGCATGTGCACAGAGTCCTGTAGTCCCGGAGGTGGATGTATGTGCATGTGCACAGAGTCCTGTAGTCCCGGAGGTGGATGTATGTGCATGTGCACAGAGTCCTGTAGTCCCGGTGGTGGATGTATGTGCATGTGCACAGAGTCCTGTAGTCCCGGAGGTGGATGTATGTGCATGTGCACAGAGTCCTGTAGTCCCGGAGGTGGATGTATGTGCATGTGCACAGAGGTCTGTAGTCCCGGAGGTGGATGTATGTGCATGTGCACAGAGGTCTGTAGTCCCGGAGGTGGATGTATGTGCATGTGCACAGAGGTCTGTAGTCCTGTATTTTTAGTATGTGCAGAGATCAATGCAGAAGTGAAAAAATGCGCACTTCTTGACTCTAGTATCAAAAGATTTGCACTTGATAGTAGCAGTGGTGATGCACTAGGGTATTGGATTACAAACTTAAAAGAAATTACCCCTATTACGGCACCAAACTCTCCCTTCTAAAGATATATGGGTTAGTACACTATCAAGGAGATATGAGGGCATCAAAAAATAAAACATATCCTTTATTATATGTACATAATAAAAATAATCCTTCATAATTAAAAATAATACAATTATTGAATATTCAGTATGTATTTCTTTAGAACTAGCCATATTCGTCACACATTCCATATGGGATAAATACCTCTGCTTGGTAAACAAATGGTAATATGATGTCTCAAGCTTATGATAATAATAGTAAATCCTCAAACTGGCGTCACCCACACCAAATATTAGAAAGTCTTTGTATAATTTAAATTATATTACTATTGAAGAGAACCTTTCGAATTCACTGCACTGTCTTGGAGCCCCAACCTCTCTGTGTATTTTTGTATCAGTGTTCTGCAATATTCTGTGGCTCTTAAGCTTATGAGTGGAATATACGTTTTCCCAAGCAAGCTCAAATTGCTTCTTATTACAAAAACTGTTAATGGTGCTCCGCGTTGTTTTGAAGCCCTGAGCCTTGTTCAGTATTGTCAAATAGAGAGGGTTATTTTAACAGGATAGAGAAATTATAAATTTACCATCCTTATTGGCGTCAATCTGCCTTGATGAACATGGTGCCCAACAACAAAATTCATATCCAGTGTAAATTTTAAGTTAAAATCATTCTCATTAAGTTTCCCTATAAATTTCTGACTGGACTGAGAGCACCCATCCCACAACATATGAGTAAATTGTCAATATACCTGTACCGTATTAAGTCATGAGTGGCATATACAGACTTTTCATCACTAATTACCATTTCCTGCTCCTACCATTTCAAATACAAATTGGCATAGGTGAGAGTGCATGAAAACCCCACCGCTGTCCCACAGGTCTGTAAGTAGAAATGGTCATTAAAGGGATACTAATACTTAATTATTACTAATCCGTGTATTAAAGACATATTATAAAATAAATGTATTGCCCCCAGTGTCATCTCTCAAACCTTTATGGTTTGAGAGATAATCGCTCCTAAAGTTGCCCTCTCCCTCCCCCTTCCCCGTAGTCAGCATTCTAGCTGACTGCAGGGAAGCAAGTCGTACGACTTTCAGGCGGCTCTCCAGCACAGCCGCGATCGTGTTATTAAAAAAAAAAAAAAAAAAATCTTTCACTAAAACGGTCTTCTACGTGTGATTGCAAACCAAGCACACGTAGAAGACCATTTCAGTGAAAGTTTGTTTTTTTGTTTTTTTTTTGTTTTTTTTATTAACGCGATCGCGGCTGTGCTGGAGAGCCGCCTGAAAGTCGTAGGACTGGCTTCCCTGCAGTCAGCTAGAACACTGACTACGGGGAAGGGGGAGGGAGAGGGCAACTTTAGGAGTGATTATCTCTCAATCCATGAAGGTTTGAGAGATGACACTGGTGGCAATACATTTATTTTTAATAGGACTTTAATATAGGGATTAGTAATAATTAAGCATTAGTATCCCTTTTTAAAGCGGAACTTTCCCTTAGTATGAAGTCGCCCTCCAATAATTAAACATATGGCGACTAGCTTCATAATACTTCTATTATCTTTCAGAAGTGCCAGATTCTAAAGTAATCCTTAATCTTCAGAGACTGACGGCCAGGTTAGTGCCATCTGTGTGCAAACGCCGTCGGTCCCTTCTGGTACCTTATGGCACAGTTCAATGCTTCTTAGAGGAGACTGGGACTGACCGCTCAGGTGTGCAGAGGTCTCTAAGACAAGATGTCTGCGCTGATGTCTGGCTTCCGGTCTCCAAAGATTAAGGATTCTTTAGAATCTAGTACTTCTCAGAGGTAATAGGCGTATTATGAAGTTAGTCGCCATATGTTTAATTATTGGAGGACGACTTTATACTAAGTGAAAGTTCCACAAAATAGTTATGCATGAGAGTGAATTTTAACAGTGATAATAAGAAATCCTACAAAAAATCCAACTGCTCCCTGCGCCTCTCCTCAACACAGGTCAAAGGGTCTCCAAATACAATTATTCATAAAAAGAAACACAAAAAACAAAATAAATATAACATACATATACCAAATGGAAAAGAAATCCAAAAAAGTTTCCTATATTGTCCACAATATGACAGGATTTGCCGCTGCTCCCTCCTAGTGGGTTGGGTTCCCCCTCAAACACAGAAACTACAGAAATATAAGAAAAAAAAAAGAGAGAGTGCAGACAATCTCCTCTAAGTGTAGTATGGATCAGAATTCTCAGTCCGCCACCAACACCAGAAACATTTTTTTTTTTTTTTTCTTTCAAAGGATCTACTCACATTCTTCAGAGGCAAAATCCTGCCTCCAGATACACAGGCATTCACTGGCTCTCACCCCAGTCTGGTGTCCTTTGAACACTGCACAGGATCTTCAGCTGTCTCTCCCTCCTTCCTCAGCTTGCACGATCCTCTCACCTTCTTTAATTTGTATGGTAGGGTCAGGTTAGTGTAAACTATAATAACACTACACCCATTGACCAACTTCACCATTTATTGACACCCATATGGGTTATAGATTTTGGTGAAACCTCACTATAAAAGTGGGCTCTTGAACATATATATTATACTGAAGCCAGTGAACTTTTGTATCAAGAGGATATACTTAGAATCACAGGTACATCAACACAATATTGATTCTAAAAAAATCCCAACTAATGGGGCATTTTATTTAACAACTAGTGTAAAAGCCCGTGTACACGGGCCAAGGTCCCGGTAATGTTAACCCTGTTAACCCTTTGAGTGCCAGAGTGATACGGAATGCATTGCTTTGCAATGCATTCTGAGGCACTCAAAGGGTTAAGTGGCCGCTACCTCAGTGTTCCACGCGATGCAGTCTTGCATCGCCTCTCTCAGGCGATGCAATCATGCGCAATACAGACTGCCCGAACCGGACAGTCTCTACTGCGCATGACTACATCGTGACACACATCCTAGCGAATTATTATATAGGATAAAAAAGAGGAAAATAACAATGTACCTCTCCAATACAAATGTATCTAAAAAAAATTAGCACAATACAAAGCTAAAATAAGGCTAATTTAGCCTTATTTTAGCTTTGTATTTTGCTAATTTTTTTAGATACATTTGTATTGGAGAGGTACATTGTTATTTTCCTCTTTTTTATTGTTCAATAAAATGCCCCATTAGTTGGGATTTTTTTAGAATCAATATTGTGTTGATGTACCTGTGATTCTAAGTATATCCTCTTGATACAAAAGTTCACTGGCTTCAGTATAATATACATGTTCAAGAGCCCACTTTTATAGTGAGGTTTCACCAAAAATCTATAACCCATATGGGTGTCAATAAATGGTGAAGTTGGTCAATGGGTGTAGTGTTATTATAGTTTACACTAACCTGACTCTACCATACAAATTAAAGAAGAGGATCGTGCAAGCTGAGGAAGGAGGGAGAGACAGCTGAAGATCCTGTGCAGTGTTCAAAGGACACCAGACTGGGGTGAGAGCCAGTGAATGCCTGTGTATCTGGAGGCAGGATTTTGCCTCTGAAGAATGTGAGTAGATCCTTTGAAAGAAAAAAATATTTTTTTTATGGTGATGGTGGTGGACTGAGAATTCTGATCCATACTACACTTAGAGGAGATTGTCTGTGCTCCTTCTTTTTTTTTTTTTTTTTTTTTTTTTTTTTTCCTTATAATAAGAAATCCCTGTGTTTCTGGTCCAGGCGATCATCCTTATCCAAGTATTATTTAACAGCCCTAAAACCCAATTCATGTTTGATTTATGTGTATAGGAATTTGACATAGCAGTTTATAAGTCAGACTGATTCAGCTACTGGTAACAGTTCCTACAGATATTTCTGCAGTTTCTTATCCAGAAATTGTGTAGCTGTTCCATGTCAACCTCCGATACCCGACACAGTAGGTCTGCTGGGGGACAGTAGTGGAGTCTTATGAATTTTTGGGAGAATATAGAAGGTTGGAATTTTTAGGATCTCCAAGAAACACTTTTCATTTTTGTAATCAATCCAATTCCTACACCTACTTAATTATTGCCTGGTGGATAGTTGAAGTTTCTAGTTTGGTCAAGAAGACGCCTCTTATAACGTCTTGTTAGAAAATTGTTTCAGTGCCTCTGTTTAGTATAAATTCTTAGGTCATAACACTATTTTTTCTCACTTACCTGAGAGCTTCTGTTTTCAAGCTGTATTCCTTATGAGTGTAGAATGTGCATATGCAGAGATATGTCTTTACTCCATTGTTTATAGAGAGATCTGTCATCTATCTGTATACCAGTAGGTGTATGATATGCATATACAGAGATCTGTCTATATCCCAGTGTGTGTATAAAGTGCATAGACAGATATATGGTTTCTAATATGCCTTTCTACAGGTTTTGAATGTTTTTTATATAAGGAAAAAAAGTGGTACTATGGTGGTAGTCAGTAGAATAGATTGGATTCTGTGTTCTTTTGTAGCAAAGAACCACAAGAGTGATGTAAAGGTGATCTCTTTTTAATAACTAACTGAGGGCACAGAAAGTGCAAGTTCTCTGGTCACTATTCTCCCTGCTTCAAATAAAGCTGGAATCGCACTGAATTTACAGACATATGTCTCTTATCTGCAGTTGTATGGGTTTAAAGCGGAACTATCATCACACTTATATTGAGCCCCAAATCCTAATTACAATAGCAATATTCATATACGTACTTGTATTTTCAAGATTGCGGCATTAGTGAAAAATAGAAGTTTTTAGGCAGACAGGCAGCGGGAAACAGCGCAGACATCTTGTAGAGAAGGCACCTCTGAGTCTGCGCTGTTCGTCCCCTTTAACTCCACGATTGGCGAGTTGAATGCCTGGTTACCTTAAAGGGATAGTAATACTTCATTTTATCTTTATTTTATTTTGTAGGCATTAAAAAAACAAGAAGAACGATATAAGGCTTATCTCTCAAATATTTATGGTTTGAGAGATATTCACAAGCAAAGTTTCCCCTCCCGCCCCTTTTACCTAGTGTAAGCCATCTCTTCTCAGATGTGGAATCCAGTCCATAGACCAGACAGATAACAGCAGGGGACAATCTTCTTCCTATGAGAACAATGAAAGCCCTGCCCCCCTTGACAAGTTTTTCAGCTTTTTCCCTTATCTTAATAGAAGATTGTACCTCTCTGCAATCTACCTGGGCACCTCCCTTCTGATCTGGCTGAGCAGTGTTACATCAGTAAAAGGGGCGGGAGGGAGATACTTTGTCATTCAATTACTCTTGAACTACAACTCTGACAGAATTGAAATAACACTCTCCAAAGTCCAAATACTATGATGATTAATTAGAGCTGCTTTTATTATGAAACATTACTATCCCTTTAAGGAACTGCCGGCGCAGAGAGTGCCTACTGCAAGATACCTACCACTGCCTGTCTGACGAAAAAGTTATATTATTCACTAATGCTGCAATTATTCTTGAAAATACAAGTACGTATATGAATATTGCTGTTGTAATTAGGATTCGGGGCTCAATAAAAGTGTAATGATAGTTCCGCTTTAAAACCGCACTTTGTACTTGCCATAGAAGCAAACAAAACCTACTTCATGGGCATAATGGTTGACCCTTTCAATGCGTCTGACACTCAGAGGGTTAATAAGCCTATATGCGATGACATTGAGCTACTCCCCATGTTATCCGTAACACCCCAGAGTGTGTACTCTGCTTACATTTATGCATAACGCAGGTAGACTGATGCATTAAGAAAGCTGGAGTAATTCTGGGATAAACCAAATGTGTACCAGAGGAGGGCAAGTAAATATTCCATCCTGTTGATTTAAATGGTGTGCTTAACCCTTTAAGTGTCAGATATGTCTTTGGATAAATTTGTGAATATCAGAGCATTTTCCATTGAGTTGCTTTGCAATGCATAGAGATGTCCGTAGCATGTCTTTTCCATAGGGGTTTAGATCCAAGTAAGTCACACAGACAATGTTTTATGGGTGTAGACCAGGCCACAGCTTTATTGAATTAGCTTTGCAACAAACATCCAACCACCCAACCTTAAGCCCTGGCCAATCCACAGACTTGGTGGGCAAAAAGTCTTCCTAGCCCCCCCTCCTGAGCCCAAGCACAGCCCCGTTCTTGATTTCACTCAACAACTCGCCCCATTAGCTTGTCGTGCAGCTCAATGGGACCGGTGACTAAACCCAAAACTGTAGTCTGGGGACCTTGTCCCTAGGCCGCTGACCTGACTTCTTCCTTTAAAGGGATGGTAATACTTCGTTTTAACTTTATTTTACTTTGTAGGCATTAAAAAAACACGAACGATATAAATCTTATCTCTCAAACCTTTATGGTTTAAGAGATATTCACAAGCAAAGTTTCCCCCTCTCGCCCCTTTTACCTAGTGTAAGCCATCTCTTCTCAGATGTGGATCAGGTTGTATGACCAGACAGATAACAGCAGGGGACAATCTTCTTCCTATGAGAACAATGAAAGCCCTGCCCCCCTTGACAAGCTTTTCAGGTTTTTCCCTTATCTTAATTGAAGATTGTCCTTCTCTGCAGTCTACCTGGGCACCTCCCTTCTGCTCTGGCTGAACGGGGGGGGGGATACTTTGCTTGTGAATATCTCTTAAACCATAAAGGTTTGAGAGATAAGACTTATATCATTCTTCATGTTTTTTTTAATGCCTACAAAATAAAATAAAGACAAAACGAAGTATTACTATCCCTTTAAATAGGCTGACCATACCTCACCTTTAAAAAGGGACACACATGAAAAATGCATACTATAGGGTTGCTTTGATTTTGGTGCACTCCTGAAATATTCCTGTTTCCTATGTGTCCCTTTTTAAAGGTGAGGTATGGTCAGCCTACCTTTAAAGGGATAGTAATGGCCAATTTTAACAAAATTCAGTATTGTAGATATTAAAAAAATAAATTAACTGATGCAAGTCCAGTCTCTCAAACCCGTATAGTTTGAGAGATCTAAGCTTATAAAATTCCTCCTCTTTCACAGACATCAACCTCTAGCTGACAGAATGAGATTCTGGTTGTGTGACCCAACAGCGACTCTTCAGCAGAGCCGAAATAGCACTATCTAATCACTGGAATGGTCTACAAAGTGTGCTTGCAAACCAGGCACACTTTGTAGACCATTCCGATGAAAGATGTTTAAAGTAGGTACTTGCCATACTACATGTACCTTGGCGGGGTTGGCAAGCTTACACCTCCTTTTTGGCCAAAAATGTGGGCCCTAAAACATCATATTTATCAACAGTGTTATTATACATGCCTAATACAGGGCACACGTCACAACTAGACAGGAGGAGCATAGGTTTGTTTAACCCCTTAATTACCCTTGACGGTCATAGCACGTCATGGGTTGTTTTGACACACACACATGGCTGCACGCCGTTCGGGGAGTCTGGAATCCGAATTGCAAAAAAAAAAAAAATGCTCCATGGTCCTTTAGTGACCGCAACGTGCCTGTGTGGCCAGTCGTTAAGGGGTTAATATTGAATTTTGCTAAAATCGGCCATGACTATCCCTTTAACAATATACCAACCAATCTGTAACCATTTTACCCAGTGGAAAGGGCCCAAAGCACCCACAGTTGTAACAATGAAGAACATATCCACCCCCACGGTAACCCCAGAAACCAACAGGCAGGGAGGGACGTTGTCATTAGTACATAAGCCTTAGAGTTTGTCATTGGTGGCCCAGCACAGAAACGCATACACAAATAGTGTTGTATTTTTTTAAGTTCTCTTCAAAATTAACACAATTTATTTTAGAATAACAGGTCCACTTTATTTCAAAATTAACCTTTTAATTATAAATACACACTTTTTTTTTTTTTCCTGCGAAAATGCTCTCATTATTTTCAGCAAAACTTTGTGTTTTATTGAAGAACAGTTGAGAAAAGTAATGGCAGCGGTGGGATTCGAACCCACGCCCCCGAAGAGACTGGAGCCTTAATCCAGCGCCTTAGACCGCTCGGCCACGCTACCTTATACAATGTGCTATCAAAAAACATTAAGTGGATTGCTATAACGTTAAAGGAATAGTAATACTTAACTATTACTAATCCCCATATTGTAGCCATTTCAAAAAGAATTGAATTGTCCCCAGCGTCATCTCTCAATCCTTTATGGTTTGAGAGATAACCGTATGCAAAGTTCCCCCTGCACCTACTTCTGGGCAGACTGTGGTTACAGAGCAGGTAACCTCAGTCCGTTGCTCTGCCTCCGCTCCCCACCCTCTATCCAGCCTCCTCCGAGGCTCTCGTTCTCTAGATATTGATCTCTGCCAGTAAGAGCGCTCCAGCTTACAGGCACAAAGCCTCCGTTATCGGATGAGGCTGGATAGAGGCACAGGAGCAGAGACAAGTGACGGACTGCGATTACAGAGCAAGTAACAGCAGTCTATGCAGAAGTAGGTGCAGGGCAATCTTTAAACACACTTGTATAGGGGTGATAGATCCCCTTTTAAATAAAACAAGTGACAGCTCTGGTCAGCTGACCATAAATCTCCATAGGATGTTGTAGCAACAGCGCCACTGTACAATTTCAGGACACGGTGATACTGCATCTAAATAATTTAAGCTTGAGCTGAAATAACTGTTGAATGAAACACCTCAGCAGTGGGAGCACGCTTGTTTTACTCAGAAAGATAAACCCATCAATAAGTGTTACTGTCCCTTTAAAGGGTCAGTCTCATAGGAACAAAGTGACCTCAAGATAGTGACATGTATAAAGGGTTAGAGGGTGATTGTCAGGTAGGGGCAGGGTGACCTGATGACAGCGATATGTTTAATGAGTTAAAGTACACATGTTAATCTCAAATATAGTTGAGTGTCGCAATTTCCCTCTAAGAGGACCGCAACAATGGCTGCCATTGTCTGCGCTATTATTTTGTTGAGGAGGTCTGCGGAGACGGATGAAATGTAAATAATTGACCGCTCTGCTGTGATTTTCTGACATCGATGTGTAGATCACATCTAGAACAGTGGACTGAAACCTTTGGCTCTCAAGCTGTTGGATACTACAACTGATCTCATCACCTGCCAATAGCTTGAGAGCCACATATATCCTACACTTGCTGTAGAAGGTGACAGTGTACCAAGCTGGAGAGCCACATGTTTCCTACACATGACGTAGAAGGTGACAGCATACCACGCTGATCTAAAACGGAATTTGGACCAGGAGGTCTGCGCAGTAGTTAAAATGAGAAATACTGTTTGCTATTTAAAATCCTATGAGATGAGATCTGTACAGAGACACAGGTCACCCAGATCTGCAGGAAGTTTCAGGATGTACTGTACTGTAAACATTGTTGCTGGATTACATTATAATATGAGGTGCAGCAAGCAAGTGGAGTCTATGTACTGTATATGAATTATTTTGCAATTAGAATGAAAATAAACATGGCAGCGGTGGGATTCGAACCCACGCCCCCGAAGAGACTGGAGCCTTAATCCAGCGCCTTAGACCGCTCGGCCACGCTACCTGCTGCAAACTAATATGAAATGAAATATGGTGCTGTTACTTTAAATATCACAGTTAATATTTGTAAGGTTATTCATAATCATAAAATTGATTCGTAAAGGCATAGTAACAGTTAATATGTAAAAACATATATATTTTGTAGGTTTTAGCCTCTTAAATAAAATAAGTGACCGCTCTGGTCAGTTGACCAAAAATCTCTATAGGATGGTGTAGCAACAGCGCCACTGTACAATTTTCAGGCCACTGTGATATTACACCTAAAAAAAAATTAAACTTTGAGCTGCAATAACGTTTGAAAAAAACATGTGAGTTTTCTTGTTGAGCTCAAGAGAACAAACTGTACGGTGTATCTTATATATATATACACATATTAAGTATTACTGTCTCTTTAAAGGGATAGTAATACTTATAATGTAAAAAATATATGTTGTAGGGTTTATCCCTCTGAGAAAAACAAGAGTACTCTCACTGCTGAGGTGTTTCATTCAAAAGTTATTGCAGCTCAAACTTATTTAGGTGCAGTATCACAATGGCCTGAAATTGTACAATGGCACTGTTTCTACACCGTCCTATGGCAATTTATGGTCCCGGGACCCGAGCTGTCACTTGTTTTATTTAAGAGGCTAAAGCCTACAATATATATGTGTTTACATATTAAGTGTTAGTATCCCTTTAAAGAGTGACTTTAAGATTATGAATAACTTCACATATATTAGCTGTAATATTTGAAGTTATAGCAAGCCATATAATTTCTTTGTACATTTATTCCCACAAGGTAGCGTGGCCGAGCGGTCTAAGGCGCTGGATTAAGGCTCCAGTCTCTTCGGGGGCGTGGGTTCGAATCCCACCGCTGCCATGGTCTTTTATCAACTGTTTTCCGAGGCCTAAACTCTAATCTTGTATGTGATCTGAGGGAGCCGACATTTCTGCCTTTCCCTGGGTTCCTATTGATTGTCCAGAATTATCTCTGAATGGGATGAGATAAGAACCTTTTCTGACTATAAAAAGAGTGGGCAGTAATCACAATTAACTGAGATTAGCTCTTATCTTCTAATGTTACTATCCCTTTAATGTATGTGTAAACCTGTCTTATTCAGAGATCATTTATTTTCCATCGTGCTTTGCATTACAAGTTAATAATAGCTGATCTCCATTAATTGTGATTACTGCCCACTCTTTTTATAGTCAGAAAGGGTTCTTATCTCATCCCATTCGCAGACAATTCTGGACAATCAATAGGATCCCTGGGAAAGGCAGAAATGTCGGCTCCCTCAGATCACATACAGGATTAGAGTTTAGGCCTCGGAAAACAGTTGAGAAAAGACCATGGCAGCGGTGGGATTCGAACCCACGCCCCCGAAGAGACTGGAGCCTTAATCCAGCGCCTTAGACCGCTCGGCCACGCTACCTTGTGGGAATAAATGTACAAAGAAATTATATGGGTTGCTATAACTTTAAATATTAACAGCTAATATATGTGAAGTTATTCATAATCCTAAAATTACTTTTTAAAGGGATACTAACACTTAATATGTAAACACATATATATTGTAGGCTTTAGCCTCTTAACCCCTTAACGACCGGCCAATCGATGCGGAGCATTTTTAATCTTTTTCCAGTTCCGGACTCCCCGAACGGGGTGCAGCCGCGGGGGGAGCCCGGAATTCCATGACAGTCATAGTACATCATGGGTCGTTCAGTCAGATCGACTCTTGACGTACTATGACCGTCAAGGGTCGTTAAGGGGTTAAATAAAACAAGTGACAGCTCTGGTCCCGGGACCATAAATTGCCATAGGACGGTGTAGAAACAGGGCCATTGTACAGTTTCAGGCCATTGTGATCTTGCACCTAAATAATTTAAGTTTGAGCTGCAATAACTTTTGAATGAAACACCTCAGCAGTGGGAGCACCCTTGTTTTACTCAGGAAGACAAACCCAACAATAAGTGTTACTTTCCCTTTAAAAGGTCAGTCTCATAGGAACAAAGTGACCTCAAGACAGTGACATGTTTAATGGGTTAAAGGGTCAGGTAGGGGCAATGTGACCTGATGACAGTGATATGTTTAATGAGTTAAAGTACACACATCAAATCAAATATAGTTGAGTGTCTCATACTCAAACATTCCCTCTAAGAAGGACCACAACAATGGCTGCCATTGTCTGCGCTGTTATTTTGTTGGGGAGGTCTGCAGAGACGGATGAAATGTAAATAATTTACTGCTCTGCTGTGATCTTCTGACAATGACACCTGTGTGTAGATCACATCTAGAACAGGGGACTGAAACCTTTGGCTCTCAAGCTGTTGGATTCTACAACGTATATCATCTCCTGCCGATAGCTGGAGAGCCACATATTTCCTACACTTGCCGTAGAAAGTGACTGCATACCAAGCTGGAGAGCCACATGTTTCATACACTTGCTATAGAAGGTGCAGCATACCAAGCTGGAGAGCCACAAGTTTCATACACTTGCCTTACAAGGTGCAGCATACCAAGCTGGAGAGCCACAAGTTTCATACACTTGCCTTACAAGGTGCAGCATACCAAGCTGGAGAGCCATATGTTTCATACACTTGCCTTACAAGGTGCAGCATACCAAGCTGGAGAGCCACAAGTTTCATACACTTGCTATAGAAGGTGCAGCATACCAAGCTGGAGAGCCACAAGTTTCATACACTTGCCTTACAAGGTGCAGCACACCAAGCTAATCTAAAATGCAGTTTGGACCAGGAGGGCTGACGGTAGTTAAAGTGAGATTCTGTTTACTGCTTAACCCTCTGAGTGCCCAAGGAGTAGGCAGCGTATTGCAGAGCAATGCACTGCATACCTCTTTGGCACTCAATGGGTCAATCTCTTGATACTAGAGAGTTCTCCAAAGCATTAGAGTGGTAGAGTTCTCTCTATTATTCAAGGGGTTAAAAATGACATTTTCGATGGCGTCCATCATTTCTAACTGCTCTGTTCTCCTTTATTAAACAACGACCTTCTGTATCTGCACAGAGGGAGATGCTGATGTACTGGGACCGGTGATAATTAAGGTTTCTCCTCCTTTGCCTCTCTGCTGGGTGATATCTAAAGTCTCCAAGTATATGGCTCCCTGATAAGTGTATGCAGGCTGGAGAGATGGACAAACCGTAAGACAGACAAACAGATATATAGTGTACTGACTCTGATAAGTGTGTGCAGGGTGGATTATTCACACCAACTGCTCACCATGTGGCAAGGCGGAGATAGAGAGATGGATAGACGATAATGGTATCTGTAAAGATAGATAGATGGATAGATAGACGATAATGGTATCTGTAAAGATAGATAGATGGATAGATAGACGATAATGGTATCTGTAAAGATAGATAGATGGATAGATAGACGATAATGGTATCTGTAAAGATAGATTGAGAGATGATTATGGTATCTGTAAAGATAGGTAGATAGATAGATAGACGATAATGGTATCTGTAAAGATAGATAGATGGATAGATAGACGATAATGGTATCTGTAAAGATAGATTGAGAGATGATTATGGTATCTGTAAAGATAGGTAGATAGATGGATAGACAATAATGGTATCTGTAAAGATAGATTGATAGATATGAGATAAATAGACGATAATGGTATCTGTAAAGATAGATTGAGAGACGATTATGGTATCTGTAAAGATAGGTAGATGGATAGACGATAATGGTATCTGTAAAGATAGATTGATAGATATGAGATAAATAGACGATAATGGTATCTGTAAAGATAGATTGATAGATATGAGATAAATAGACGATAATGGTATCTGTAAAGATAGATTGAGAGAGAGACGATTATGGTATCTGTAAAGATAGGTAGATAGATGGATAGACGATAATGGTATCTGTAAAGATAGGTAGATAGATGGATAGACGATAATGGTATCTGTAAAGATAGATTGAGAGAGAGACGATTATGGTATCTGTAAAGATAGGTAGGTAGATAGATGGATAGACGATAATGGTATCTGTAAAGATAGGTAGATAGATGGATAGACGATAATGGTATCTGTAAAGATAGGTAGATAGATGGATAGACGATAATGGTATCTGTAAAGATAGATTGAGAGAGAGACGATTATGGTATCTGTAAAGATAGGTAGGTAGATAGATGGATAGACGATAATGGTATCTGTAAAGATAGGTAGATAGATGGATAGACGATAATGGTATCTGTAAAGATAGGTAGATAGATGGATAGACGATAATGGTATCTGTAAAGATAGGTAGATAGATGGATAGACGATAATGGTATCTGTAAAGATAGATTGAGAGAGAGACGATTATGGTATCTGTAAAGATAGGTAGGTAGATAGATGGATAGACGATAATGGTATCTGTAAAGATAGGTAGATAGATGGATAGACGATAATGGTATCTGTAAAGACAGGTAGATAGATGGATAGACGATAATGGTATCTGTAAAGATAGATTGAGAGAGAGACGATTATGGTATCTGTAAAGATAGGTAGGTAGATAGATGGATAGACGATAATGGTATCTGTAAAGATAGGTAGATAGATGGATAGACGATAATGGTATCTGTAAAGATAGGTAGATAGATGGATAGACGATAATGGTATCTGTAAAGATAGATTGAGAGAGAGACGATTATGGTATCTGTAAAGATAGGTAGGTAGATAGATGGATAGACGATAATGGTATCTGTAAAGATAGGTAGATAGATGGATAGACGATAATGGTATCTGTAAAGATAGGTAGATAGATGGATAGACGATTATGGTATCTGTAAAGATAGGTAGATAGATGGATAGACGATTATGGTATCTGTAAAGATAGAAAAAAAAAAAAAAACATTGAGATGTGCACTAATGAAGCAAAATTCAAATAGGTTGTACGTATCTAAGCTGCTAAAGAATATAATACTACTTCCACCTAAGAAGTGTACAAAATGAAAAACTATATCTAAGTGTATATACTAGCACTAATTATAAATAAAATATAAATATTTCTCATAATATCAAAAGTACCACATTTTTGTTAATAATATTTAAGATACCAGAAAGGGTCTAACAGAAGACCAAAAGAAAACAGACCATCATAATACAAAATGGCAGAAATATATAATAATCCTATATAATAATTCGCTAAGGATGTTTGTCAGAAGCCGTCATGCGCAGTAGAGACTGCCCACTCCGCGGCTGATAACAGAGCAGGGCACTCCGAATTCACACCGGAGTCCTCTCTGTGCACCTTCCTGGGACCGCTTAACATCAGATTTGATGTTAATAATTCGGTTTCAGTCCCATGTAACAGTATAAATATCTGTGTCGGAACGTTACAGTCCCAGTGTACTGTCTGTTGCCGTCTTCACTTGGTCTGTACTGTCTTTTTCTTCTTTAATCTATGGATCCATGGTACTTATGATTATCTTTACACTTGGTTCTTCTTTTCCCAACAATCTTTAGTGCTTGCAAACCAGGCACACCGTTCCAATGACGTATTTCATTCTAAATAGCGCTATCTCGGCTCTGCTGAAGAGCCGCCAGCCAGTCAAATGACCAGGATCCTCTTCTGTCCCATAGAGCACTGATGTCTCTGAAATGGGCGGTAGGGGGGACTTTAAATGCTACGAACTCTCATACTATAAAGGTTTGAGAGATTGGAGGTAGGTTATTCTACTTGTATTGTTAATATCTACAATATTAGACATTTTTAAACCAAAGTATTACTATCCCTTTAATATTGTCTTTATTTATAATTCGTGTTAGAGTATACACTTAGATTTAGATAGTCAGACAGATGATAATGAATCTGTATAGATAATGTGAGTAATAGAACACAATAACATTCTCCTGTCAGAGTATTTCAACATTGTTCAACGTGTGGCTCCCCAGATATTGCTCAGCTGCAACTCCTATCACACTAAACCAGACCTTGTCCAGATGAGAATGACGGCTGGAAAGCCACAAGATGATGGTGATGAGACCTGTACAAACACACAGGTCACCCAGCTCTGCAGTAAGGTTCAGGAAGGGAGGTGCAAGTAACAAGTCCATTAGTTGTAACAATTGTTGCTGGATTACATTACAATATCAGGTGAAGCAAGCAAGCGGAGACTATGTACTGTATATGAATTATCATGTAATCACTATTAGAATAAAAAAAAAATGTGGCAGCGGTGGGATTCGAACCCACGCCCCCGAAGAGACTGGAGCCTTAATCCAGCGCCTTAGACCGCTCGGCCACGCTACCTGCTGCAAATTAATATGCAAAGAAATTAAATGGGGTGCTATTTCTTTAAATAACCAGGTATATGTAAGGTTATTCATAATCATTAAATTGCTTCTTAAAGGCATAGTAACACTTAATAAACGTGTGTGTGTGTATAGATATATAGTAGGGTTTAGTCTCTTATATAAAACGACTGACCGCTCTGGTCAGTTGACCATAAATCTCCATAGGATGGTGTAGCAACAGCTTGTAAGTGATAAACGTGTGTAAGTGGCACTAGATCAGGCTTCAATACAAAATCACTCACCGATGTGTTCACTACCCCCCGGTGCAGTAACAGGAAAGATGCGCGGAAACTAGGAAGACAAATCCTCAGCACTCGAGAGTAGATTAAAATCACTGCTTTATTGAGAACAACGGACACCAGAGAAGCACAGTCTCACGCGTTTCACACCTACAGTGCTTACTCATAGACTGACTATACTATATACATGTACTATCTTTATACTAAGGGCTATAACTGCTTTCGTTCAAAAGAACCAACCGCCAATGAACAGTAATTATTCAATTAGCTCAATGCCATGATCTTCAAAGAGTGTTAACTCCTCGAGGTCAAAACCTTAACTGGAAATTCTTATCTCAGATGAGAGTATATTTAATTAAGCTAAGCTATCTGGCCCTCAGGATAAAGTCAAGACATAGACGCAAAACATAGAACATAATATAAAACTAAAAATAAATACATATATATAAATCTAAAATCATTATCACCACAGACACTGTGGCATCGCTTTTATTGTAATAACACCTCTGGAAGAGTTACCAAGAGTACATGTATCTACTCTGTAATTTATTTTACACACATATTTTACCCTTTTTTCTTTCTATGTTAACCACCGAGATACCCAAAAGCTAGTATATATTTTATGCAGCGTCCCAATACAAGTGACCCACAACAGTGTCTCATCTCGGATGTCAACATCGACAGGTTTTAATATGCTCAGAAACCATAAATGCTCTCAAACCACATCAGGTAACAATGTAAATATATTATGAAACTCCCTCTATCCACAATACAGGTGAATTCAGCATTTGGCCTCTCACTTAATCACAGCCACCGCCATCAATAACTGAGGATGATGGGTGCCGTAGTCCACATGAGAATGAAAACGGAAACAGCCTTCCATTACTTGACTCTAGCCAGAGACATAGGTGTACGAAACAATATTCCCTACATTGTTTTTGACCTCCTGAATATCCGATGTATAAATATAATGCTTAAAGGTGTAACATCATATCCCAAATGGCTCTCAAGCCTATCCGTATCCAGGTGGTCAATATTCCCAAATACCAGAGGTATAATTTTGTAACATCCATCTAACGTGATGTCAAATTATCTCAATCATGAATTAATCCTAAATGATCCTAAAACTGGGTAAAAGGAAAATTCACCTATTTTGACAAAACCATGATTGAAACAGGAAAGCCATTAAGCAATAACATAATGGATAGAAAAAAAAATAGTAGATGTAAAAAACATGCTTATCTTCAACCTCCCAACCAGCAAAAAACAAGGCCCAAAGGAGAAATATATGCATACATACATATATACACATATGTTCACACATACATGTCTCCACCACGTCGCCCACCACAACCATATCAAAAATGGATTCGGAGTCGGGGCCGATGATACATACTAGACCATATTACATAAATGCAGATGATCAAACCAGATATTAAGCTATCCATATACAAAAATATCAATATACAAAGAGAAAAAAGGCAATTTGCTTCCAAATGTTGAACTATAACAATCTTGATGACAAATACTGTTCAAAGATCTCAAAATACAAATCAAACACAATAGGTCACATCATATGCCTTATTTAAACCCTTTGGTAGCCTATTTGAGAGAGTGAATATCCAGTATACCTCCCTATAGGAAAGTACACTGGATAGGTGCCCACCTCTTATTTTTTTGGTCATTCTTTGCAGACCTTGAACTGAGAAACTGTCCAACGTGGAGTCATGCACAGTACAAAAATGGGAAGACACACCCGTCCTCAAATCGCCATTTTTAATATTACTTACAAGTGTAAAAGCCCCTGTACATGGGCCAAGGTCCGGGTGATGTTAACCCTTTGAGTGCCAGAGGGGTACGCAACACATTGCTTTGCAATGTGTTGCGTACCCCTCTGGCAATCAAAGGGTTAAGATGCCGGTCCTGCCGCCGACAGCCATACACTGTAGAGACTGCCCAAAAGCACAGAATGCTCCCAGCATTCTGTGCGTTCGGGCAGTCTCTACTGTTCATGACGGCTTCTGACAAACATTCTAGCGAATTATTATATAGGATATGTTCCCGGAGACTCCGAATTGTCTTTCCCATGTATTGCACTCTGCATAGCCTGCAAGTGATCACATACACCTCATACCATGTGGCGCAACTTATGTATTGTTTATTGTCCTATGTTCTCCCTGTTACTGAAGAACAAAATGACTTGGCACATTCCAACCATTTACAGCATTTACATTTATTGCTGCCACACCTATAAGTTCCTCTAGTGTCCAACCAAATTCTTATTTCTTATCTGTTCTCTACGGTACATACTAGGAGACAACTTCATGGCTAGGGTGGGTGCCCTTTTGGAAACAAACCTACATCCTTTATCCAATATAGGTTGGAGATATCTATCTCCCATTAAAATGGGTAGATGTTTTTTTAACAATCCCTATTATACTACTGTATTCAGAACTATATGTAGTCAGGAATGTTACCTTATCTGCTTGATCATAATGCGCTTAAACATTTTTACATTGATTTCTGTTATACTTTCTTGTTTATTAATTACATCTTTTTCTGGACCATCTCGAGATATCAGAAGCTCACCTCTACTACGTCTCTTAGAGATCTCCTCTGCCCTCTTGATCATCCATTCTGGATAACCTTGCACCAGTAGTTTCTTTCTAAGGTCTACACAGGCCATCTCAAAGAGTGTGTCGGTGGAACAGTTTCTTCTCAGTCTCAGAAACTGTCTCACCCGCACACCCCTCACTGCGTGACGGGGATGATAACTGTCTGCCCTGAGTAATGTGTTTGAGGCTGTTGACACCCTATAAACATTGGTAGCTATAATTCCTGTCAGTGAAGAGCTACTTATCTCCAAATCTAAAAAGTGATATTAGTATTGTGACTCATCATAGTAAATTTTAAATTGTAAGTATTATCGAGATAATTCAATAGTGATGAATGTATTAACGACTGATGACCACTCCATATGTCATCAATATATCTTTTAAAAAATATATATATATGTGCTGTGCAAAAGGGTATCTATCTGCTGAGATGTGGGACTCCTCTCACCAACCCATTAAAAAGGTTGGAGTACGATGGGGCAAATTTTGCCCCCATCGACGTCCCACACCTCTGGAGATGGTATACACCATCAAACATAAGATAATTGTGTGTTAGTAAGAATTCTGCAAAGATTCACAAAACGATGATGTATAGCTGCTGTATTTAAACAAATGGTATCTTCTGCCTCCAAGCCTAAATTGTGAGGAATACAGGAATAAAGTGAGACCACATCACAACTAATCCATGTGGCCTCCAGCCTATATGTTCCAATTCCTGTAATACCTGTTTGGTGTCCCGTAATAGGTGTCAAGTCTCAACACCAAGGACTGCAAACAATCATCCACATATTGGCTCAATTTCTCACTCAATGTACCTATTCCTGCTACAATAGGTCGACCCTCTGGACTCTCGAGTAACTTATGGACTTTTGGGAGATAGTGAAATATAGGGATAATAGGTGAAGACACCTTTAACTAGTCACTCGCACAACTGGTGTAAAATCCCTCCGAAGATCCAAAGTCAACAAGAGAGTCCAGAAGGTCCTTATACTCCATAGTCGGATCTTTACTCAATATGTGATATATGTTTGCATTGCTCAACTGACGTAATGCCTCTTGAACATAGGTGTCTGTATTGCTGATGTGCTGGGGACAGATAAGATAATAGGTGATAAGTAAGGTTTCTACTTGCCCCTCTCTGCTGTTTCCAAGTGTATTGGCTCCCTGATAAGTGTGTGCAGGCTGGAGAGATGGACCGATATAAAGGCACACAGATTGATAGTGTATTGTCTCTGTGATAAGTGTGTGCAGGCTGGAGAGATGGACCGATATAAAGGCACACAGATTGATAGTGTATTGTCTCTGTGATAAGTGTGTACAGGCTGGAGAGATGGACCGATATAAAGGCACACAGATTGATAGTGTATTGTCTCTATGATAAGTGTGTGCAGGCTGGAGAGATGGACCGATATAAAGGCACACAGATTGATAGTGTATTGTCTCTATGATAAGTGTGTGCAGGCTGGAGAGATGGACCGATATAAAGGCACACAGATTGATAGTGTATTGTCTCTATGATAAGTGTGTGCAGGCTGGAGAGATGGACCGATATAAAGGCACACAGACTGATAGTGTATTGTCTCTATGATAAGTGTGTGCAGGCTGGAGAGATGGACCGATATAAAGGCACACAGATTGATAGTGTATTGTCTCTGTGATAAGTGTGTGCAGGCTGGAGAGATGGACCGATATAAAGGCACACAGATTGATAGTGTATTGTCTCTGTGATAAGTGTGTGCAGGCTGGAGAGATGGACCGATATAAAGGCACACAGATTGATAGTATATTGTCTCTGTGATAAGTGTGTGCAGGCTGGAGAGATGGACCGATATAAAGGCACACAGATTGATAGTGTATTGTCTCTATGATAAGTGTGTGCAGGCTGGAGAGATGGACCGATATAAAGGCACACAGATTGATAGTGTATTGTCTCTATGATAAGTGTGTGCAGGCTGGAGAGATGGACAGATATAAAGGCACACAGATTGATAGTGTATTGTCTCTATGATAAGTGTGTACAGGCTGGAGAGATGGACAGATATAAAGGCACACAGATTGATAGTGTATTGTCTCTATGATAAGTGTGTACAGGCTGGAGAGATGGACAGATATAAAGGCACACAGATTGATAGTGTATTGTCTCTATGATAAGTGTGTACAGGCTGGAGAGATGGACAGATATAAAGGCACACAGATTGATCGTGTATTGGCTCTATGATAAGTGTGTACAGGCTGGAGAGATGGACAGATATAAAGGCACACAGATTGATAGAGCCAAAACACTATGATAAGTGTGTGCAGGGTGGATAATTGACACCAACTGCTCACCATGTGGCAATGCGGAGATAGATATATAGACAGACAGACAGACAGATGATAATATAGCTGTATAGATAATATGAACAATAGAACACAATAACTTTCTGCTGTCAGAGTATTGTAGGATTGGGCAATATGTGGCTCTCCAGCTATTGCTTGGTTGCAGCTCCTATCACAGTAAACCAGACAATGTCTGGATAAGAATGATGGCTGGAAAGCCACAAGATGATGGTGATGAGATCTGTATGAAGACACAGGTCACCCAGCTCTGCAGTAAGGTTTAGGAGGGGAGGTGCAAGTAACATGTCCATTAGTTGTAACAGTTGTTGCTGGATTACATTACAATATCAGGTGAAGCAAACAAGCGGAGACTATGTACTGTATATTAATTATTTTGCAATTGGAATGAAAATAAAGATGGCAGCGGTGGGATTCGAACCCACGCCCCCGAAGAGACTGGAGCCTTAATCCAGCGCCTTAGACCGCTCGGCCACGCTACCTGCTGTAAATAAAAGTGCAAAGAAATGAAATGGGGTGCTGTAACTTTAAATATCACAGTTAATATTTGTAAGGTTATTCATAATCCTAAAATTGCTTCTGAAAGGCATATAACACTTAATATGTAATCACATATATATTGTAGGCTTTAGCCTCTTAAATAAAACAAGTGACAGCTCTGGTCATTTGACCATAAATTGCCATAGGACGATGTAGAAACAGCACCACTGTACAATTTTGGACCATTGTGATACTGCACCTAAATAAGTTTGAGCTGGAATAACTTTTGAATGAAACACCTCAGCAGTGGGAGTACTTTTGTTGTACTCAGAGAGATAAACCCTTCAAAATATAATATATATATATATATATATATATATATATATATATATATATATATATAATTTTTTTTTTTTTTTTTCATATTAAGTATTACTATCCCATTAAAGGGACAGTAATAGTTAATGTGTAAAGAAAAAAAAAAGATACACCGTACAGTTTTCTTGAGTTCAACATGAAAACTCACATTGCTGAGAAATGTTTTATTCAAAAGTTATTGCGGCTCAAAGTTTAATTTTTTTTTTTAGGTGCAATATCACAGTGGCCTGAAATTGTACAGTGGCGCTGTTGCTACACCATCCTATGGAGATTTTTGGTCAACTGACCAGAGCGGTCACTTATTTAAGAGGCTAAACCCTACAAAATATGTGTTTTTACATATTAAGTGTTACTATGACTTTAAGAAGCAATTTTATGATTATGAATAACCTTACAAATATGAACTGTGATATTTAAAGTTACAGCACCCCATTTCATTTCTTTGCACATTAATTTGCAGTAGGTAGCGTGGCCGAGCGGTCTAAGGCGCTGGATTAAGGCTCCAGTCTCTTCGGGGGCGTGGGTTCGAATCCCACCGCTGCCATGTTTATTTTCATTCCAATTGCAAAATAATTCACATAGAGTACATAGACTCCACTTGTTTGCTGCACCTGATATTGTAATGTAATCCAGCAACAATTGTTACAGTCTATGGACTTGTTACTTGCACCTCCCCTCCTAAAACTTACTGCAGATCTGGGTGACCTGTGTCTTCATACAGATCTCATTACCATCATCTTGTGGCTTTCCAGCCGTCATTCTTATCTGGACATTGTCTGGATTAGTGTGAAAGGAGTTGCAACCAAGCAATAGCTGGAGAGCCACACATTGCCCAATCTTAAAATACTCTGACAGCAGAAAGTTATTGTTCTATTGTTCATATTATCTATACAGATACATTATCATCTGTCTGTCTGTCTATATATCAATCTCCGCATTGCCACATGGTGAGCAGTTAGTGTGAATTATCCAGCCTGCACACACTTATAGAGCCAATACACTATCTATATGTTTGCCTTTATATCTGTCCATCTCTCCAGCCTGTACACACTTATCAGGGAGCCAATACACTTGGACACTTTAGCCATCACCCAGCAGAGAGGGGCAAGTAGAAACCAATCACGGTTCCCGTGATCTTTTTCTGTCACTATTTGCTGTGGTGAGCTCCCATTGGCTGAGCATGTATGGCCTTTTTATACCCGGCCTTTGGCACCTGTCTGGTGCCCTTTCGTGGTGTTCCTGAGCCAGTGTTGCTGTATAGCTGTGTTCCTGCGTTCCTGTGTACCGACTTGGCCCGTCTGACTGTGCTCCTTAGTTCCTGCTCTGTGATTCGACCCGGCCTGGCTGATGTTCCTGTTGCGTGATCTGACCCGGCTTGTCTGACGATCCTGCTCCGTGATTTGACCCGGCCTGGCTGACGTTCCTGCTCCGTGACCTGACCCGGCTACGTTAACGACCCTGCCTGAGTTCCTGCTGTGTTCCCGCTCCAGTGTCGCCTGGGCGACATTCTGACTTCCGCTTTGCTGTTTGCGGGGCTGACAGAGTTGTTGCCTCCTTGTACTGGGCCTTCCCGTTTACTCTTGCTGAGCACTGTTGCCTCCGTTATTCTGGGCCTCCGTTAACCCTTACAGAGCATTGAGCCTTCTGTTGCACTTACAGAGCACTGTTGCCTCCGTTCACTGAGCCTCCGTTTACACTTGCAGAGCCGTTGCCTCCACTACCCTGAGCCTTCCGCTTACACTTGCAGAGCCTTGTAGTCTCCGTTACTAAGAGCCTCCCGTTAACACTTGCAGAGCATGGTGGCCTCCAAATTGCCTTGCGCATCCGGTTACACTTGTTGTGCGCAGTAGTCTCGTTACCACACCGGTTGGGTGCGATTGGCTCCATACACCTCAGCTCTTGCAGTGTAGTTGGTCTCTGTTACAAACCGGAGAGGTGCTATTGGCTCTATACAGCTAAGCTCTTGCAGTGTAGTTGGTCTCCGTTACAGCGCCAGTTGGGTGCTATTGGCTCTATACTCCTCAGCTCTCGCAGTGTATTTGGTCTCCGTTAACGCACCGGATGGGTGCTATTGGCTCTTATCATTAAAGCTCTTGCAGTGCACTTGCTCGCCGTTTACGCACTGGTTGGGTGCTAGTGGCTCCAAGCTCCTAAAGCTCTTGCAGAGTATTTTGGCCTCGGTTCCCTGCTCAGCATAAGCAGTAGTCTCTGTCCTGTTCTATTTACTGGTGTTCTCACATCTAGCACCATTGTATCGCTCCTTTACCAACTTATGGGCGTCTCAAACACACCACAACAGAGACTGATTTGATTTCTATGAACTTTAACCCTTGATTACCCTGTATGTTTACTTATGCCTGTCCTGTGACAGTATATATTTAATTCCCTGTATACTGGGCCTGAGAGGGCATCTGTACTTTACTGTCTATTTCAGTCATGCTGTATTGCCTATAGAGGGCAGTCTTTCTTGTCTTTTAATAAAACTGTGTTTTATTCTAACCTGCTGGTCTGAGTGTCCTACAAAACCGTTACAAAACCTTACTTATCACCCGTCCTTTTATCTTATCCATCCTCAGCACATCAGCAATACAGACACCTATGTTCAAGAGGCATTACGTCAATTGAGCAATGCAGATATATATCAAGTATTGAGTAAAGATCCGACTATAAGGACCTTCTGGACTCTCTTGTTGACTTTGGATCTTCGGAGGGATTTTACACCAGTTGTGAGAGTGACTGGTTAAAGGTGTCTTCACCTATTATCCCTATATTTCACCATCTCCTGAAGATCCATAAGTCACTTGAGAGTCCAGAGGGTCGACCTGTTGTAGCAGGGATAGGTACATTGAGTGAGAAATTGAGCCAATATGTGGATGATTGTTTGCAGCCCTTGGTCTTGAGACTTGACACCTATTTACGGGACACCAAACAGGTATTACAGGAATTGGAACATATAGGCTGGAGGCCACATTACACATTGATTAATTATGATGTGGTCTCACTTTATTCCTGTATTCCTCACAATTTAGGCTTGGAGGCAATAAGATATCATTTGTTCAAATACAGCAGCTATACATCATCGTTTTGTGAATTTTTGCTACTTTAGTATAGAATTCTTACTAACACACAATTATTTTATGTTTGACGGTGTATACCATCTACAGAGGTGTGGGAAGTCGATGGGGGCAAAATTTGCCCCATCGTACTCCAACCTTTTTAATGGGTTGGTGAGAGGAGTCCCACATCTTTGGAGATAGAAACCCTTTTACACAGCACATATATATATATTTTTAAAAGATATATTGATGACATATTATATGGAGTGGTCATCAGTCGTTAATACACTCATCACTATTGAATTATTTGAATGATAATACTTACAATTTAAAATGTTACTATGATGAGTCACAATATTAATATCACTTTTTTAGATTTGGAGATAAGTAGCCGTTCACTAACAGGAATTATAGCTACCAATGTTTATTGGAAGTCAACAGCCTCCAACACATTACTCAGGGCAGACAGTTATCATACCTGTCCACACAGTGAGGGGTGTGCCGGTGGGACAGTTTCTGAGATTGAGAAGAAACTGTTCCACCAACACACTCTTTGAGATGGCCTGTGTAGACCTTAGAAAGAAACTACTGGTGCAAGGTTATCCAGAATGGATGATCAAGAGGGCAGAGGAGATCTCTAAGAGACGTAGTAGAGGTGAGCTTCTGATATCTGGGGATGGTCCCGAAAAAGATGTAATTAATAAACAAGAGAGTAGAACAGAAATCAATGTAAAAAATGTTTATGCGCATTATGATCAAAAAGATAAGGTAACATTCCTGACTACATTTAATTCTGAATACAGTAGTATAATAGGTATTGTTAAAAACCATCTACCCATTTTAATGGGAGATAGATATCTCCAATCTATATTGGATAAAGGATGTAGGTTTGTTTCCAAAAGGGCACCACCCTAGCCATGTAGTTGTCTCCTAGTATGTACCGTAGAGAACCGATAAGAAATAAGAATTTGGTTGGACACTAGAGGAACTTATAGGTGTGGCAGCAATAAATGTAAATGCTGTAAATGGTTGGAATGTACCAAGTCATCAGTAACAGGGAGAACATATGACAATAAACAATACATAAGTTGTGCCACACGGTATGAGGTGTATGTGATCACTTGCAGGCTATGCAGAGTACAATACGTGGGAAAGACAACTCGGAGTGTCAGGGAACATATTCGCGAACATATAAGTAATATTAAAAATGGCGATTTGAGGACGGGTGTTTCTTCCCATTTTTGCACTGTGCATGACTCTGCACTGGACAGTTTCGCAGTTCATGGTCTGCAAAGAATGACCAAAAAAGTAAGAGGTGGGGACCTATCCAGTGTACTTTCCTATTGGGAGGTATACTGGATATTCACTCTCTCAACGAGGATACCAAAGGGTTTAAATAAGGCATAAGATGTGACCTATTGTGTTTGATTTGTATTTTGAGATATCTGAACAGTGTTTGTCATCAAGATTGTTATAGTTCAACATCTGGAAGCAAATTGTCTTTTTTCTCTTTGTATATTGATATTCTTCTATATGGATAGCTTAATATCTGGTTTGATCATCTGTATTTATGTAATATGGTCTAGTATGTATCATCGGCCCCGACTCCGCATCCGTTTTTGATATGGCTGTGGTGGGCGACATGGTGGAGACATGTATGTGTGAACATATGTGTATATATGTATGTATATTTCTCCTTTGGGCCTTGTTTTTTGCTGGTTGGGAGGTTGCAGATAAGCATGTTTTTTTTTTTTTTTTACATCTACCATTTTTTTCCCATCCATTATGTTCCTGTATCAATCATGGTTTTGTCAAAATAGTTGAATTTTCTTTTGATCCAGTTTTAGGATCATTTAGGATTATTCGAGATTGGGGTAATTTGACATCACGTCGTATGGCTGTTACAAAATTACACCTCTGGTATTTGTGAATATTGACCGCCTGGATATGGATAGGATTGAGAGCCATTTGGGATAGGGTGTTGCACCTTTTAAGTATTATATTTATACATCGGATATTAAGGAGGTCAAAAACAATGTAGGGAATATTGTTTCGTACACCTATGTCTCTGGCGAGAGTCACGTAATATATATATATAATAAATATATACACATTGTTTCCTGATGTGGTTTGAGAGCATTTATGGTTTCCGAGCATATTAAAACCTGTCTATGTTGACGTCTGAGATCAGACACTGTTGTGGGTCACTTGTATTGGTGACGCTGCATAAAAAAAAAATACTAAAATATATACTAGCTTTTGGGTATCTCGGTGGTTAACATAGAAAGCAAAAAGGGTAAAATATGTGTGTAAAATAAATTACAGAGTAGATACATTTACTCTTGGTAACTCTTCTAGAGCTGTTATTACGATAAAAGCGATGCCACAGTGTCTGTGGTGACAATGATTTTAGATTTATATATATGTATTTATTTTTAGTTTTATATTAGGTTCTATGTTTTGTGTCTGTCTTCAACTTTTCCTGAGGGCCAGACGGCTTAGTTTAAAGGGATAGTAATACTTAAAATGTAAAAAAAAATATGTTGCAGGGTTTATCCCCCTGAGTAAAACAAGAGTGATCCCACTGCTGAAAGGTGTTTCTTTCAAAAGTTATTAATTTTCAAAGTTGAATTTTTTAGGTGCAATATCACGGTGGCCTGAAATTGTACAGTGGTGCTGTTGCTACACCATCCTATGGAGATTTATGGTACAATTTCAGGCCACTGTGATATTGCACCTAAAAAATTCAACTTTGAAAATTAATAACTTTTGAATGAAACACCTTTCAGCAGCGGGAGTTCCCTTGTTTTACTCAGGGGAATAAACCCTACAACATATTTTTTTTTTACATTTTAAGTATTACTATCCCTTTAATTAGATATAGTCTCCTCTGAGATGATAAGAATTCCCAGTTAAGGTTTTGACCTCGAGGAGTTAACACTCTTTGAAGATCATTTAGTTGAGCTAATTGACTAATTACTGTTCATTGGCGGTTGGTTCTTTTGAACAAAAGTCGTTATAGCCCTTAATATAAATATAATACACTAGCAATGTGGGACGGCGTTGCCCGTCATGTTATGACTGTTGGGCGCACGTGTGTGAAATACAGACACACTGATAAACACAGACATATACAACACACAGGCAGACATATACCATACATCCCAAGTGTCCCTCTTTAGGAGGGACAGTCCCTCTTTGAGGGCCAAATCCCTCTGTCCCTCTTTCCCACCCTGTTGTCCCTCTTTTTAGGAGGTCAGACTGTGTGCAGGGCAGCTCCACCTATAGGCGACGTAGGCGCCGGCCTAGGGCGCACATGTACTGGGGGCGCGGGCATGCAGCGGAGAAGAGCTGCGCCCGCACACACACCACGCCGGGAACCACAACACAGTCAGGTCTGTGTCGCTACAGCGCTCCCTCATCTGGTCGGATCTTTAGTAATGCAGAGCGCGTTGGGAGTCATGATCTCCCGCCGCGCTCTGCATTACTGAAGAGAAGACTGCGCGGGAGCTACAGGTATGTGATGGGGGGCAAGTTGGAGCTGAGGGGGCATAGTGGAGCTGAGGGGGCAAGTTGAAGCGGATGTGGGGCAAAGTGGAGATGATGGGGGCAAGTTGGAGCTGTTAGGGGAAAGCTGGAGCTGAGGGGGCATAGTGGAGCTGGTGGGGGCAAGTTGGAGCTGATGGGGGCAAAGTGGAACGGATGAGGGTCAAAGTGGAGCTGAGGGGGGGCAAGTTGGAGCTGAGGGGGGGCAAAGTGGAGCAGATGGGGGGCAAGTTGGAGCGGATGGGGGGGCAAAGTGGAGCAGATGGGGGGCATAGTGGAGCGGATGGGGGCATAGTGGAGCTGGTGGGGGCAAGTTGGAGCTGGTGGGGGCAAGTTGGAGCAGATGGGGGGCAAAGTGGAGCTGATGGGGCCAAAGTGGAGCTGAGGGGCCAAAGTGGAGCTGGTGGGGGCACGTTAGAGCAGATGGGGGGCAAAGTGGAGCTGGTGGGGGCACGTTGGAGCGGATGGGGGGCAAAGTGGAGCTGATGGGGGCAAGTTGGAGTGGATGGGGGGCAAAGTGGAGCTGATGGTGGCAAGTTGGAGCTGATGGTGGCAAAGTGGAGCTGGTGGGCCAAAGTGAAGCTGATAAGGGGCAAGTTGGAGCTGGTAGGGGGCATCTCTTACAGGCATCTCCAGACCAGGGGCAGACTTGCCCAGGGGGCAGAGAGAGGACAATCATGAAAAGAGGTGGGGTATAAGTAGGCAGGGTATAAAGGGGTGGGACACAAGGGGCGGAGAGAAATGGGCGGCAAAATTAGGTTTTGCCTAGGGTGGCAAAAATCCTTGCACCAGCCCTGACTGTGTGGTGTGTTTTACTTTGCTCTCCAGCAATAAAGCAATAAACTTCAGTATATGTGTTTATACATTAGTCTGTGCAAATAAAATACTTTGGTCTTGCACTAAATAATTTATTCAGTTACATAAATAGCCAGTAATAGGTCATGAAATAACCTAAAAATTCTTACTAATGCCCTGCCCACCAGCCACACCCCAACAATATCACCTAAAACTACAGTGTCCCTCTTTGGCCATGTGAAATGTTGGGAGGTATGCACATACACACAGTGAGAGGCAGAAACATGCAAAAGACTCGCACACACACAGACACACTGGAGATGGACACACATATGTAACAGAGATGTACACACACAACATATATGAGCAGAAACACATGCGTGCATGAGTTGTGCACCCCTCTGGCACTCAAATGGTTAAGGTATAGAGAGGCATGTGAGAGTTAAATAGCAGTGGGAAGTGTGTTCATACCTGGGAACTTTGACTTGTGGAGTCCCTAGAGGGGACTGATGTGGTGCTGATGTGGAGAGACAAATGGGGCAATCTGGGTTAAAAGGGGGCGGGGCTTAATCGCGAGTAGGGGCGGGGCTTAACAGAAATGTGGAAAAGTGCTAGTAATAGGCTGTGGAAGGAGGAGATGTGGGAGGGAAATGCAAGTTTACAATGTGAGGGGTTTGAACACACTCCCTGAGGGCTAAAACTTGATACACAACCCTGTGGCAGTCGGTGAGTTAAGTGTGAATCTGATGGCTGTCTGTCCTGTGTCGTACATGCCAAATGATGACAGTGAAGAAATAATTGAGCAATGAGGGCCTACCTTAAACCTTTGAGTGCCATTTTGTTCTTCTGGTGCTGCACTACAGGTCCTGCTGAGGCCACTGGGAGTCAGGGTGAGTGAGTGTGTGTGTGTGTGTGTCAGCCATATTTATTTCTGGCTTTGTGTGTGTATGTGGTGCTGTGTGTGTGAGTGGGGGCATGTGTGTTTGGTGCTGTGTGAGTGGGGCATTGTGTGTGGTGGTCTGTGTGTGTGAGTGGGGAATGTGTGTGTTTTTGTGTGGTGCTGTGTGAGTGGGGCATGTGTGTGAGTTTGGTGCTGTATGAGTGAGGCATGTGTGTTTGTCTGTGGTGTAGGAGCAAGTGGCGGCCATATTGTTTTTTTCTGACTTTGATAGTGGTGGGCGGGCTGCATAGTGGGGGAGGGCCAACTCCCTGCATGATTGAATCACCCAATAGGAATAGTAACTCCTGCTTTATGCCTCCCCTGGGTGTGTTTTGGCAGGCACAAAGTCTTCTTTTATATATATAGATGTGTATAGTATAGTCAGTCTATGAGTAAGCACTATAGGTGTGAAACGCGTGAGACTGTGCTTCTCTGGTGTCCTTTGTTCTCAATAAAGAAGTGATTTTTATCTAATCTCGAGTGCTGAGGATTTGTCTCCCTAGTTTCCATTTTGGATGTTTCAGCGCATCTTTCCTCTTACTGCACCGGGGCAGTGAACACATCGGTGAGTGACTTTGTACTGAAGCCTGATCCAGTGCCGCTTACACAAGTTAATCACTTACAAGCTGTTGCTTCAACATCCTATGGAGATTTATGGTCAACTAACCAGAGCGGTCAGTTTTCATATAAGAGACTAAACCCTACTATATATATATATTAGTTGAACAGCCCGTTACACGGGCCACAGTGCCTCTGGCAGCCGGTCGAGGGGCAGTTGCGCAGTAGAGACTGCCCGCGCCACTGCTGATACAGAGCTGGACTCTCCTTCGGAGCGCCCAGCTCTGTATCAGCCGCGGCGCGGGCAGTCTGTACTGCGCATGACTGCCGCACGCACAGCAGTGTCTACTGCGCATGTCGGGCGTTACACACAACTTAACGAATTATTATATAGGATATATATATCTCCACACACATACATGTTAAGTGTTACTATGCCTTTAAGAAGCAATTTAACCCTTTGAGTGCCAGAGGGGTACGGAATACGTTGCAAAGCAATGCATTACGTACTCCTCTGGCACTCAAAGGGTTAATGATTATGAATAACTTTACAAATACTGTGATATTTAAAGAAATAGCACCCCATTGAATTTCTTTGCATATTAATTTACAGCTGGTAGCGTGGCCAAGCGGTCTAAGGCGCTGGATTAAGGCTCCAGTCTCTTCGGGGGCGTGGGTTCAAATCCCACTGCTGCCACATTCCATTCTAATTGTGATCACATGATAATTCATATACAGTACATAGTCTCCGCTTGTTTGCTGCACCTGATATTGTAATGTAATCCATCAACAATTGTTACAACTAATGGACTTGTTACTTGCAGCTGGCCTCGTGATCTGTGTGTTTGTACAGATCACGTCACCATAATTTTGTGGCTTTCCAGCCGTCATTCTTACCTGGACAAGGTCTGGTTTAGTGTGATAGGAGTTGCAGCCAAGCAATAGCTGGGGAGCCACATGTTGACCAATGTTGAAATACTCTGACAGGAGAATGTTATTGTGTTCTATTCACATTATCTAGAGAGGAAAGGTGCTATAGACTAAAACAAAGGCAGGGATAATTTACAGTAAGGGCGGTAAAGTTATTGAATTCTTTGCCTCTGGATGTTATACTTGCAGATAATGTAACGGTTTATCTAGCACAGAACAATTTTGAAAATGATGACAGATGGCTTCAGAACAGATAGGATGTTGATCCAGGGAAATATCTGACTGCCATTTGGAGTCAAGAAGGGTTTTTTTTTTTTTTTTTCTTTTTTTTTTTTACCCATTTGGGGATAAATTGGGAATGGCTTCCGAGGGCGTTTCTTTTGCCTTCCTTTGGACCAACAGGGGTGTTTTTGGTGCGGGCTGGACTTGATAGACATGTCTTTTTTTTCAGCCTCATCAACTATGTTTCTATATAAGTGTAGAAGTTTGGGGTCAGTTTGTGACCGGTATTTTGTATGCTAAAGGTGGAACTTGTGTATATAGATTAACGTGTGTGTGTGTGTGTGTGTGTTGGGGGGGGGTTTAGTATACACAAGTGAGAAGAAAAAAAAACCACAACGAACAAACACCTATAGCCCTTCCCCTTCCCAGTCTCCCCCACCTCAATATTAGTACTTGCCTGCCCCCTTTTCTGCAGCAGGACCCATCATAGATTTAATGCGCATGTGCTCGCGTTGAATCTGTGGTAGGTCCTGACAGGGCAACCCAGATACTCGGAGGAGTTCCAGGAGCGGAAGAAGCGGGCAGCAAATGTAGGAATGCTGCCCCTTGCCCCTATTTCACGGCTGCCTCCAGAGGCGGGGATCCTGGTTATTAAATTGGGCTTTAACATTTTTTGACTATAGAGGAAGCGAGCAGTAAGTGCAGGAATGCCACCTGCTGCCTCCAGATGGGGGGTCCTGGACATCAGGGGAGTCTGATTGCAGAAAGGGGGCAGGCAAGTACTAATATTGAGGTGGGGGAGACTGGATTTTTGGGGTGCGTATTATACACAGGAACTCGTAATTTTACAACTGTGTATTATACACAGGTGCGTATTATTCCTGAGATTTTACGGTAGTTTATGATCCGATCTCTCTGTACACGCACAACTTGAAAACAGCTATATTCATTATAAGTGTACACGGGCCACAGTGCCATCCAGCAACCTCGGCTGGTGGCCGGATCCTGTCTTGTCACTGGCTGCGCTGCAGTCGTGCCCAGTACTGACTGGCTGAACACGCCGCGGCTGGTAACGGAGCGGGGTACTCTGAATTCAGACCGTAGTCCTCTCTGCGCACCTTCCTGTCACCTGTGAACAGAGTTGTCACTTGTTTTATTTAAAGGGATATTAATACTTAAGTATTACTAATCACTATAGTAAAGTCCTATTAAAAATAAACGTATTGCTCCCTGTGTCATCTCTCAAACCTTTATGGTTTGAGAGATGATCGATCCTAAAGTTACCCTCTCCCTCCCCCTTCCCTGAAGTCAGTGTTGTACTGACTGAAGGGAAATCCGGTCATAGATCATCAGGCGGCTATGCAGCAGAGCCGCGATTGCTTTAATTAAAAAAAATATTTTACTAAAATGGTCTTCTACGTGTGCTTGCAAACCAAACACACGTAGAAGACCATTTCAGTGAAAGTTTTTTTTTTTTTATTAATGCGATCGCGGCTGTGCTGGAGAGCCGCCTGAAAGTCGTAAGACTTGCTTCCCTGCAGTCAGATATAACGTTGACTACGGGGAAGGGGGAGGGAGAGGACAACTTTAGGAGAGATTATCTCTCAATCCATGAAGGTTTGAGAGATGACACTGGGGGCAATACATTTTATTTTTAATAGGACTTTAATATAGGGATCAGTAATACTTAAAGGGATAGTAATACTTCGTTTTAACTTTATTTTATTTTGTAGGCATTAAAAAAAATGAACAATATAAGTCTTATCTCTCAAACCTTTATGGTTTGAGAGATATTCACAAGCAAAGTTTCCCCTCCTGCCCCTTTTTCCTAGTGTAAGCCATCTCTTCTCAGATGTGGATCTGGTTGTAAGACCAGACAGATAACAGAAGGGGACAGTCTTCTTTGTATGAAAACAATGAAAGCCCTGCCCCCCTTGACAAGCTTTTCAGGTTTTTCCCTTATCTTAATTGAAGATTGTCCCTCTGTGCAATCTACCTGGGCACCTCCCTTCTGATCTGGCTGAGCAGTGTTACATCAGTAAAAGGGGCGGGAGGGGGACACTTTGTCATTGAATTACTCCTGAACTACAACTCTGACAGAACTGAAATAACACTCTCCAAAGTCCAAATACTATGATGATTAATTAGAGCTGTTTTTATTATGAAACATTACTATAATTTAAGTGGCTAAAGCCTGCAATATATATGTGTTTACATGTTAAGTGTTAGTATCCCTTTTAAAGAGTAATTTTAGAATTATGAATAACTTCACATATATTAACTGTAATATTTCAAGTTGTAGCAACCTATATAACTTCTTTGTACATTTATTCACATAAGGTAGCGTGGCCGAGCGGTCTAAGGCGCTGGATTAAGGCTCCAGTCTCTTCGGGGGCGTGGGTTCGAATCCCACCGCTGCCACTACTTTTCTCAATGGTTTTCCAAGGCCTAAACTCTAATCTTGTATGTTATCTGAGGGAGCAGACATTTCTGCCTTTCCCATGGATCCTATTGATTGTCCAGAATTATCTGTGAATGGGATGAGATAAGAACCTTTTCTGACAATAAAAAGAGTGGGCAGTAATCACAAAGGGGGGCAGGCAAGTACTAATAATGAGGTGGGGGAGTTGGGGAAGGGCGATTTGGTGTGTTTGTGTTTTTTTTCTTCTCTCGTGTATAATACGCACCACCCACTTCACATAAGGTGAAATGGGGTAAAAATGTGCATATTATACCAGTGATTACTGCCCACTCTTTTTGTAGTCAGAAAAGGTTCTTATCTCAGCCCATTCACAGATAATACTGAACAATCAATAGGATCCCTGGGAAAGGCAGATATGTCTGCTCCCTCAGATCACAGCGTTTAGGCCTTAGAAAACCATAAAGAAAAGATGTGGCAGCGGTGGGATTCGAACCCACGCCCCCGAAGAGACTGGAGCCTTAATCCAGCGCCTTAGACCGCTCGGCCACGCTACCTGATATAAACAAGCATACAAAGAAATTACATGGGTGGCTATAACATTAAATATACGAGCACGTTGAAACTATGGTAGGTCCTGAAAGGGCAACCAAGATGGGGGATTCTGGATGTCAGGGGGGTCTGATTGCAGAAAGGGGGGCAGGCAAGTACTAATATTGAGGTGGGGGGACTGGGAAGGGGAAGGGCAATAGGTGTGTGTGGGGGTGTATAATATGCACCACCCACTTCACATTTAGGTGAAATGGGGTAAAAATGTGCATATTATATCTGAGATTTTATGGTAATACAAATCTGATCCAATTGTACAACCAGAAAAAAAAAATCATACATCCGTCAAAAAAGACAAGCCACGCTGAACCGCAAATACTGGCGCTACAAGGGCCCTAATACAGCACCACAAATAAAAGTATCTAATTTGTCAGCCCATCGGGGCAAATCAGGAGAAACCGTATCGCAAGTGTATGAATTAGTGCCAGAAAATACAATTAAAAACCGTATATCTCTATAGTGATCTACCAGAGAGAGAATAGAATTCCTATCATTCACAAGCGTTTTATCTCAAAAGTTAATCAAAATGGAACGTCCTTCAATTGTAAGACTTCATACCCCTCATATTCAAAAGGAGTATCTTCTGACCAAGTTATTTAATGGATTCAGACCAAGACTTGATAGGACCAACAGGATACATTAATCTGTAGACACAAGTTTCAGTTTTAGCATGGAAAATGCCGGTCACTTTTTCAGGAATTCTTATCAAAACCAACTGACCCCAAACTTCTTCACTTACATAGAAACATAGTTGATGAGGCTGACAAAAGACATGTGTCCATAAAGTCCAGCCCATACCAAAAACACCCCTGTTGGTCCAAAGGAAGGCAAAAGAAACGCCCTCTGAAGCCATTCCCAATTTATCCCCAAATTGGTAAAAAAAAAAAAAAAAAAAAAAATAATACATTCTTGACTCCAAATGGCAGTCAGATATTTCCAGGATCAACAACCTATCTGCATTGAAGCCACCTGTCATAATTTTCAATATTGTTCTGTGCTAGATAGGCATCCATTGTTTTTTTTTTTTTTTTTTTTTTTAAATCCGTTGCATTATCTGCAAGTACAACATCCAGAGACAAAGAATTCCATAGCTTTACCACCCTTTCTATAAATAATCCCTGCCTTTTCTTTAGTCGAATGCGCCTTTCCTCTAATGGATGACCTCTTGGTTACCTCTGTGTTTGTTCACCAAGTCTTTATTCCAAGTCAGTTTTGATGTTAATAGTCCAGTTTCAGTCCCATGTAACAGTATAAATATCTGTGTTGGAAAGTTACAGTCCCAGTGTACTTACTGTTGCCACCTTCACTTGGTCTGTATTGTTTGTTTTTCTCCTGTGTCCAATCCATGGCATACTGTGGCTCCGCCTTCCAGCTGGTAGGACCAATCAAAAACTATATATTCTTTGAGCTCACTTCCCCCTGCAGTTATTTTGGTCCTACCAAGCTGGAGGACGGAGGCTTCCCTCTCTCCTTTCTTTGGAAATGAGAAACGTATTATTATTTTCTCCCCACTGGATTAATGTGGCCTGCCTAACCGCGGCTTACATACTGTGCTCTAATCGGATCCTCATACCTGATGATCGCGTGTGTTGGATCCTGTTTTCAGACTTCTGGAAGTTTGTGTGCAGCCTTGGGGGATCTGCTAGCCGCCCAGCGTCTTACCAGTCCCCCCCCCCCCCCCCATGCCATCCAGACCTGACAGTGGCTTGCAAGCACGCACGTGCTTCCTCTCCAGGCTCAGACAACCGGAAACCACAAGTGTCATGTCCTGCGTTCCAGGGATGGAACGCATACAGCAGTCCTGGGAGGATACAGAGGTAGAATGGCGTATGGAACAGTACATCTATTTAAAGTTATTGCCATATAATTTTTTGCTTCTTAAAGCTAAAAAATATGGCGGTTTAATTGCACATTGCAACATTTAGACGAAATCATCTGTTTGTATAGTTCTGAATAACCTATCTATTTTTAGTGTACTGTGTCTGCTTCTAAGAGTCTAAGGGGACAAACCTAAATCCTCTGACCCCTCTAACAAAGAAAAATCATCCTTCAACACCAAGAATTGTGTAGGCTGTGATCAGTAGATTCCCTTGTCTGACTCTGCCAAATTTATGTACAGACTGCCTCTAGCAGGTTGCAGTCAGTGAAGTCACTGCTCACTTTCAGGACTTCCTGTCCTGAATGAAGTCAGCAATGCAGGAGGCAGCAAAGAAACATCCCAGAGCCCTTGAACCAGATGAGAGGCCTTCTAGCAGACATGATGAAGAATGCTTCATAGATCTTGACTCATCTGCTTCCCCTGCTGAGGAAGGTGAGATCATGGTAAACACAAACGGCTTCTGCCTGGACAAGATGGACGTTCTGGTCAAGACAATGAGAAAATCAGAAATCCAGAAAGATTTGAACGTTGTGGACGCCACATCTGTGTGGCACAAGAAAACAACTCCTCACTTTCCAGTGCACAGTTCCAATCAGGACATCCTAAATTCCGAATGGAAACAGCCTAAGAAAAGGTGCTCCGTCTATAAGATTTCAATGAATGTATCCATTTGACGAGGAGCACACTTCTAGTTGGTGCACTCCAACCAAAGTGTATGCAGCAATTGCGCAGACATCAGGACGAACAACCATACTAAAAGGAACAATCCTCCGAGACCCTATGGATAAAGGAGCGGATCGTGTACTGGAAATGCAGTTGCCACTATCGGACAGACTTTGAAAACTGCCACAGCCATGGCGTCTGTGTTCCGAACCTTAGGCATATAGAAGACAAGATTGAATCCTCAGTATCCAGAGCCAGAATACTTAAAGAACTACCTGTGCCTCCCTAGAGAACATCCGTCTCTTGGCAAAATCTTCATCACTGTCAGTTACTGCAAGACGGGCCCTGTGGATTAAGGTCTGGAAAGCAGACCCTTCTTCCAAAATAGAGCTTGTGAATGGTAGTGATAACAATCTAACTCTTCAATCAACTGGAAGAAATAACTACGAGATCATCTTTTTTTTTTTTTTTTTTTTTTTGCCTCACAGAAAGAGCTAGACTATCTCCGGCTCAAACTGGTCAGTACAGGAAGCAGTCCTTTTGTGATGCCAGAAGCTATAAGCCTGGAAGAGGATTTGTCAGTGGAAGCGAGGTCTTCAGCAGAACCAAAGATCTGGAAATTGCAAAGACTCCCAAAATAAAGGACCGTTCCAGAAATGAAGCCAGCTATTCCCCTTCTCTACCTCCAGTAGGGGGCAGACTGGAGGTTTTTCCATCAAGCCTGGAATCAAATACATCCAGACTGGTGGGTTGTGGAAATAATTCAGAAGGGGTGTGCGGTGGAATTTCAGTCTGTCCCAAAACTGCATCAATTCAAGACATCAGTTCTCAAACTGAATGCGAAAGCCCATCAGATGAGACAGACTATACAGAATGTACTTCGCAACAATGTTATAGAGGAGGTCCCTTTACAACAGAGGTTCAGGGACATTTATTCAACTCTATATTTTATGTGACCAAGACTTCTGGGGATCCACATCTCATCCTAGATCTCAAGAAGCTCGGCTCTTCAAAGGATACGCCACTTCAAGATGGAGACGGTGGCATCAATATGGAACTCCTACAGCCCTAAGCATTTCTCACAGGGGTAGACCTAAGAGACTCTTACTATCCTGTGCTGATCTGAAAAGTGCCCAGGAAACATCTACGGTTCCACATCTTCGGCCAGCATTATCAATATACAGGGTTCTCCTGTTTGCTCTAACGTCAGCCCCGAAAGCATAAAAAAAAAATATCTCATATTCCTGGAAATCCAGTTCAACACAGTTCAGAACTTGACAACATTATCTCTGGAAAGACAGCACAGGTTCATCTGCAAAGTAACAACCATCCTCCGCAGAGACTCCCATTCAGGAAAGAGCTTCTGGAGCATCTGTTCTCAACATACCAAATTTGTCATGGGCAAAGATTAGGGTTGCCACCCAGCCGGTATTTTACTGGCAGGCCGGTAAAAAATTGGCTTCTGTCCAATGTTAAGTCTATGGAGGGAATGCCATGGCCGGTATTTTTTTGAAGAAAAGGTGGCAACCCTAGCAAAGATTCAGTCATGCAGCGCACAGGTGACTTATCTTCATTACTACAGGAAGAACCATTCAGACAAGTCCAGATAATTCCAGTAATCAGGTTCAACCAGGAAAAGTTATCTTGTTGGACTTAACCAATTCATCTATCAAGAGGTCATTCTCTGATACTACCGTAATGCTAGATTTTTTTTTATTTATTTTTTTTTTTGCACTGAGGCCAGCAAGACAGGTTGGGGTGGAATCTGGAACCAAAACACTATACAGGGCAGTTGGACAGCCCTGGGGTCAGGCCTCCACATCACTGATCTGAATCTAGTAGCAGCATGGAAGTCTTTCCGACATTCCCATCCCCGCCTAAGACACCCGGTGCTCATAAAGTCAGAAAAGAATCTGTTAGTACTCACAGCATGTCTCTCAGGACATCTGAATGTCCAAGAAGACCTCCTCAGCCACAAAACGACAGTCCCAGGGAAATGTGGGTCTAAACCAAAAAGTGTTCCAGACAGTAATAACAGAACTGGGAAAAGCCTTCAGTGGATCTGATGGCCACGTTCAAATACAGAAAATGCCAGTCTTATCTATACAGAGGGCATGAACTGCAGGCTCTAGCTTAGGGTGTTCTTCTCCTGCCTTGGAACTTCTATCTGGCACACCTGTTTCGTCCTCTGTCTCTGTCTGGGGTAGCGCGAAAGATCGGAAGTCATTCTCATCGCCCCAGAGTGTTCCAGGAAGCCTAGGTACACCGACATATTTCAAACGTCTTGCAGACCCCCCCCATTCCTCTACCAGACATTCCGGACCTGCTAGTCCAGGGTCCTCTGGGGCATTTGGATCCTGCCTTCTTCCAGCTCAGGGCCTGGAGGCAATCTTTGAGAATTTAGGGGATATCTGAACCGGTCATAAATGGCATCTTACAGGGTAGGAGACCATCTTCTACTAAGATTTATACTAGAGAGCCTGGTTTATCTTTCATTCCTACACCTCCCAGCATTCTGTGCGTTCGGGCAGTCTCTACTGTGCATGGCGACTTCTGACAAACATACTAGTGAATTATTATATAAGATACTTTTGCTTTGACTTTAACCCAGAATTCCTCTAATTTGGTCTTTGTGCATATGGTTTGTCTTTATCTCAAATTAAAATAAATAAATTTGAAAATGAATACAAATGTATTTTTTAATGTGAAAATGCTGGTGGTGGTTTCAGCAAACCTTTTTTGTGTTTTTTAGTGAAGAACAGTTGAGAAAAGTAGTGGCAGCGGTGGGATTCGAACCCACGCCCCCAAAGAGACTGGAGCCTTAATCCAGCGCCTTAGACCGCTCGGCCACGCTACCTGGTATGTATTTAGAAGCAAAAAATTAGTTGGGTTGCTATAACTTTAAAGATTACAGCTAATATATCTCAAGTTATTCATAATCTTAAAATTGCTTCTTAACCCCTTAAGGACCCGTGACGTGCCAAGACCTTCATAGGTAAACTTCCCTTTAAAACCCATGACAGTCCTGGCACTTCATGGGTTAAATGATAGCAGCGCGCCTCATACATGTTGCCTTTGTCACTGTTCTCTGCCTCTTTCTTCCTTCCTGCGATGGCGTGTTTTACACGTTGCCTTAGTCACTGTTCTCTGCCTCCCTCTCTTCTTTCCTGCGATGGCGTGTTTTACACGTTGCCTTTGTCACTGTTCTCTGCCTCCCTCTCTTCTTTCCTGCGATGGCGTGTTTTACACGTTGCCTTAGTCACTGTTCTCTGCCTCCCTCTCTTCTTTCCTGCGATGACGTGTTTTACACGTTGCCTTCGTCACTGTTCTCTGCCTGCCTCTCTTCTTTACTGCGATGGCGTGTTTTACACGTTGCCTTCGTCACTGTTCTCTGCCTCCCTCTCTTCTTTACTGCGATGGCGTGTTTTACACGTTGCCTTCGTCACTGTTCTCTGCCTCCCTCTCTTCTTTACTGCGATGGCGTGTTCTACACGTTGCCTTAGTCACTGTTCTCTGCCTCCCTCTCTTCTTTCCTGCGATGGCGTGTTCTACACGTTGCCTTAGTCACTGTTCTCTGCCTCCCTCTCTTCTTTACTGCGATGGCGTGTTCTACACGTTGCCTTAGTCACTGTTCTCTGCCTCCCTCTCTTCTTTCCTGCGATGGCGTGTTTTACACGTTGCCTTTGTCACTGTTCTCTGCCTCCCTCTCTTCCTTCCTGCGATGGCGTGTTTTACACGTTGCCTTTGTCACTGTTCTCTGCCTCCCTCTCTTCCTTCCTGCGATGGCGTGTTTTACACGTTGCCTTTGTCACTGTTCTCTGCCTCCCTCTCTTCTTTACTGCGATGGCGTGTTTTACACGTTGCCTTCGTCACTGTTCTCTGCCTCTCTCTCCCTTACTATGACAGTAAGGGAGAGAAAAGCTGAGAACTGACAAAAAATATAACAAGTGGAGGCCAGAGTCTGGAGGTATTAACTCCTTCAGTGCTGGTGCTGGGGGCAGGATGAATGTAGGTCCGTTTATGGCCTACTGACAGCAACTTTTTTTTTTTTTGTTTTTTGTGTTTTTTTGTTTTTTGTTAATTTGTTTTGGTAATAAATTTGAGCAAGACCGAAGAATTATGCGACACAGACCAATTTATAAACACATCTACTGAAGTATAAGCAATCATTAATGGGAGTTTTACTGTTGTGGAGCATGTGATACACTTATACACACACCACATTGTCTTATCTACCAAAAAGTGGTAAACTAGGGGGAAAGAGGGACATGGGGATTTCCACGAGGGCCAGTGCCCCCCCTAAAACTGCTTTGTAGGTATGAGTGGTTGGTCATACCTTTCATGCAGTCGCCATACAAAATTAACCCACTGGGAACAAATGATCACAGGAGAACCAATAAAAAAAAAATTGTATTTAATTTTATTTTTTTTTTAAATTCGTTTATTTTTTGCATACTACTCCAGTCATTAACTCCTTTAACCCTTTGTGTGCCAGTGCTTTGCAATGCGTTGCGTACCCCTCTGGCACTCAAAGGGTTAAAGACCACACAGTCGGGGGTTGGAGAGCTTTAGGGGACCACTCCACTTTTTTTTTTTTTTTTTCACGGCTGTATTCTGTGATCACAGCACTGCGTGCAGCCGCACTACGATCACAAAATTCTGTAACAGGCCGGGACCATCAGCGGTCCTTAATACCCAAACAGCTGTGGGGACACACCATTGGGCGATAAGGGGTTAATACGAACACCAACATATTTTCCTGTGAAAATACTCTTGTTACTTTCAGCTAAACTTTTATTGAAGAACAGCTGAGAAAAAAAATGTGGCAGCGGTGGGATTCGAACCCACGCCCCCGAAGAGACTGGAGCCTTAATCCAGCGCCTTAGACCGCTCGGCCACGCTACCTTATACATGGTGTCACGCAAGAAAAGGAAATGGGTTGCTATAACTTTAAATATCACTGCTAATGTATATAAACTTACACATAATCCTAAAATTGCTTAGCTGCACATGCCCCTTTGGCACTCAAATGGTGGCTGTATGTGTGAACTGTCTTATTTTCTTTTGTGCTTTGCATTCAGAGAGAAGAGTACTGTTGGTTAATTAATTGTTATTACTGCCCACTGCTTTTCAGTCAGAAAAGGTTCTTATCTCAGTCCATTCACTGATAATCTTGCACAATCAAAGGGAGCCCTGGGAAATGCAGGAATGTCTGCTCCTTCAGAGCACATGTAAGACTAGAGTTTAGGCCTCAGGTGATTTAAAGGGATAGTAATGTTTCACTAAAACAGCAGCTCCAATTAATCTTCATAGTATATGGGCCATGGCGAGTGTTATTTCAATACTGTCAGAGTTGTAGTACAAGAGTAATTGAATGATAAATTATACCCCTACTGCCCCTTTTACCTAGTGTAAGTCACCTCCCCTCAGATGTAGAATCCGGTCTCTTGACCGGACAGATCACAGCAAGGGACAATCTTCTTACTGTGAGTATAAGGAAAACCCTGCCCCCTTGACATGTTTTTCCTTATGATCACTGAAGATTGTCCCTCTCTGTGATGCATCCGGACAGTCTTGCTGCTCTGAGGTGACCGGTGTTATACTAGGTAAAAGGGGCAGGAGGGGGATACTTTATCATTCGATTACTCTTGAACTACAACTCTGACAGCATTGAAATAACACTCCCTATGACCCATATACTATGAAAATTAATTGGAGCTGCTTTTATTATGAAAGCGACCGGATTTCAGATCTAAAGGGGGGGGGCTGCTTGACATATGGAAAAGGGGCGGGAGGGGGAAACTTTATAATATAACTACATAGAGACTACACTGATGTGAACATTGGCAAACTATAAGGAATGATCGAACCTTGCATTATAATGAAAAATTTGAAGACTCTCTAGCATTCAAGGAGTTAAATTAATATGAATACAAATATTTCCTAATAATTAGTCCCCACTTATCTTATTCTGGGCATATTAATTCTTTAACCGTCTCAGTGCCAGAGGGGTGCACAACGCATTGCTTTTGCAATGAGTTACGCACCCCTCTGGCACTGAAAGGGATAAAGATCTTCCTTGCTTTGAAATGATATAATCCCTTTTAAATCAGTGGGGACCTTATGTCCCCAGTGGTGCAGTTGGTTGACTCCAGTAGGAATCCTATTGCATTGGTCAGTAGTTAAAGGCCTAGTGTCACAACTGCGCAGTTAAAATGTTGCCTTATTAAAGCAGAACGACCACCCCTTAGCACCATGGGCTGAAACAATTCCCCATATAGCGATTAGCTGCTCAGTAGTGCTAGTCACCAGAAGTATTACTGTTTTCAAGAGATTTATAGACTGCTCCGGGAATGACAGGCAGGACGCAGTGCTTTAGAGGCACCTGCACAGCTGGTTCCTTCTGGTACCATGCAGAGCCTCCTAGAGGAGACTGGGATTGACAGCACAGATGAGCAGATGTCTGTAAGCAAAGATAGTGACGTCTGCCCGCCCGCGCCGTCAGTGCTTCTTGGAGCTGATTGGCTGCTAGCAACGCCTCCTAGAGCCGGCTGGGACTGACAGCGCAGGTGCACAGACATCACTATGGAAAGATGTCTGCACTCTGTCCTGCCTCTCAGTCCCGGAGAAGTCTACAAATCTCTTGAAAACGGTAAAATCTCTGGCGTCTAGCACTGCTGAGAAGCTAGTCGCCAGATGAGGAATTATTTTGGCCCATGGTGCTAAGGGGTGGTAGTCCCGCTTTAACCCCTTAAGGATCCTTGACGTACCAGGACCGTCACGGTCCTTGAACTACTCAAGGACCGATGACGGTCATAGTACGTCACGTACTTTTTACTTACAGCTCTCTACCGGGAGCGCTGTAAGTAAAAATAGGGCCTGAAATTGACCGCTCCAAGATCGGAGTGATCTCTATCAGGCCCCATAATGACGCGCCGATACACGCGACAGGTCACGTGTACCGGCGCGTCCAAGTGCTCTTATGCGGGCATTATGGGACGGAAGTGTCCCAGGACCGCCGGTCCTTAAGGGGTTAAAACAGGAGTTGACATTGTGCTGCCAAGCATCGCACGATTAAAGCAGAACTATCACCCAAATTCAAGGTAACCCCACATAATTATGCACATAACGGTAAGCATAACCATACTAATATTATCCAGAATAGGTCCAGCTTTATTGAGAAACCCAACTCGTTCTGAGACGGTCAAGAAAGCAGCTTACTGTAGAGGCATCTGTGCGCCTGCGCCATCAGTCCCTTCCTGTACCTTAAGGTTCCAATGCAGCTCCCCTCACCAGTCCTAGAGAGACCGGGACGCACAGCGCGGGCACGTAGATGTCTGCACTTATGCCTCTCTTACCGTCTCAGAACGAGTTGGATTTCTCAATATTGCTGGACTTATTCCAGATAATACCAGTATGGATATGTTTATCGTTATGTGCTTAATTATTTGGGAGTAACTTGAATTTGGGTGATAGTTCTGTTTTAAAGGGGAACGCTCACCACAAATAAAGTCTCCCCCCAACAATTAGCCATCTAGCGATAAGCTTAACAATAGTAGTATTAGGCAGCATAATTACTGCGTTACTGAGAAATCCTGCTTGTGTGGAGACTGACGGCCAGGCAACAGCATAGACATCTTTGCTTACAGACATGTGCTGTCAGTCCTGGTCTCCTCTAGGAGGCGTTTCATGGTACCAGAAGGGACTAACTGCGCAGGTGCCTCTAAAGCGCTGTTGCCTGGTGGTCAGTCCCAGCAGAAGTAGAATTTCTCAGTAACGCGGTAATTATGCTGGATAATACTACTATTGTTAAGCTTATCGCTAGATGGTTAATTGTTGTTGTGAGACTTTATTTGGGGTGATGGTTCTCCTTTAAATGTTAGTAATATAGTTTACATGTAGTTTATTAGCAGGATTTCTGGTATAATTAGGGCAGTTTGGGACTACAGTTGTAGTAATAAGGCGATATTTTAAACACACTCTGCACGCTCACAAATCCATGATATATTCAAGGCTTAAAATTGGATGTCCTTAGCTACTAGCCAGACATGGAAAGTTACTCGCCACTGCAAGCCATAGCATACCCACCAGGGCTGAATTTCTATTCGCCAGGGCTGAATTTTCACTCGCCATTGGCTAGTGATGAGTGGAAATTTTGAGCCCTGATATATTAATACTGAACCTCTCCAGTACTGCTACACTTTTGTCTTTGCACATATACACCAATGTTTTCCTGAGCTGTGTATGTGAATAATGTATTTTCTGTGTCTTCCCTCCCATCATTTCCAGCTTATCTTGCTACCTCCATGGCGCTTCCCCACTCCTACACTCTGCAGGAATCCTCCCTCCTCAGCGGTATAGAACCTCTTCCTCTCTCCTCCCCCACATCCCCACGCCAGTCTCTGTCTCACCCTTCCACCCCTCTATCCCAGCTTGGATCACCATCCACCTCCTGCCTCAGACGAGAAACCACGTCCGAGGTGACGGCTCAACTCTATGCCTCACTAAGGCGAAGCCGAGAGTTGGAGAATATGGAGCCAGAGACCATATCTACGGAGTTGGACGAAGGAGTGCAAATGTCAAGCCTGGGTCCTGCTATGACATCTGAGGTGGATGAGCTAGCCAATGAGATATCCCAGAGATTACAGGAGGGTGTAGAGATCTCTGCCCGGAAGGTAAGTGGGACATTTAGGGCTGTATGGTGTATGGGAGCAGGACATAGAGGACTATTACCAATCCTGGCAGAACATCTAAAGGAAGTGCCGACCTGAGCACAGTGATGCATATAGAGGGTCACCTGGCCTATCACTGAATTCTGAAGGGTCGAGTGAAGGCTCTCTTCTCTGTGAAATAAATCATTTTGAGAAATTAAACTTATTATTTATTTATTTTTTTTCTTGTGGTGGCACATTGTTGTGGCACTTTATGCTAATTCTCTGCTCCGTATACAAATTAGTTCCGATTAAGGCCAATCATATAACTTACTGTGATGATGGACACGCCCCCCAGTATGTGAGTTCACCATAGACTCTTTTATAGTACAGTGCGTAGTAATATTTGCCCATCCCAGAAATTAATTGGCTTAAAATGCCATACTGTGCCACCAGCAAATAAAAGCTAATTTCTCAAAACGTATGTTTTTACAAACAATTGGGCATTATCACAACATATAGGCTGTGTTTACTTTTTTTATTTTTTTTTTTTTATTTTATAAACTTAATTAACCCTTTAAGCGCCAGAGCTGTATGCAGTGCATTGCAAACCAATACGTTACATACTCCTTTGGTGCTCAAAGGATTCACCTTATCTTGGGGTGACAGGTAGGTCCATTTTGGCATGCTGTTATACTTATCTCAATCTGGTCCTGGTAGGCACTACCGTTTTGCACAAAAATCCGTTCTATGGTAGAGCAGCTTATAGGTGAATAAAGTTTTGATTGTGATTGGATTCCTCCATAGGGTTCTATTACTGATGGTTGTGTGTCTGTCTTTTAGGGACTGTCCTATGTGTCGCAGATGGAGTCTCTTCGAGGTCACCTGCAGAACATGCTGAGTTTGAGCAAAGTGGCCACATCTCGCAGTGAGTGTACATTGTCACCTGTGGGAGTGGGTCAGGCTGTATCTGAAGGGTGATGTAATCAAAGAGAATGAAAGTTTCTGACCACCATCACTGTCTTTCTAACCTGCAATATGACCTTCTACCTGCAGGTGACGCCACTGAAAAGAGAGAAGATGAAGAGAGTGACTGCACAAGTAATCTTCTAAAGTGAGTGATACCCTGTTGCCACTGTATATAGAAGGTATATTCATGTGGAAATCTGGTGGTCACTGTGTGTAATATAGCAGATATTGTATATTCCTGTGGGTGTCACTGTAGGTTTATAGCAGGTGTATTCATGTGGGTACTGTAGACATCCTGTGGTCACTGTGTATAGCTGGTATATTCCTGTGGAAATCTGGTGGTCACTGTGTGTAATATAGCAGATATTGTATATTCCTGTGGGTGTCACTGTAGGTTTATAGCAGGTGTATTCATGTGGGTACTGTAGACATCCTGTGGTCACTACGTGTATAGCTGGTATATTCCTGTGAGTATCTGTGGTTCTCGATTGTCGCTGTGTGTATAGCAAATATAGCTGTAGGTAGGTGATACTCCCAGGTCACTGTGCGTGTGTGTATATAGCAGGTATATTCCTGTGGGAACTGATGGTACACTGTGGTCACTGTGTATATAGAAGGTGTTTTCCGGTGAGTATCTGTGCCACTGTCTTTATAGGGTATACTTTAAAAATGTCGCACACTATTGTACAAGCAACTAAAGGCGCATTAACCTCTCTATAGCAGGTATGTCTCTGTGGGTGCAAAGAGGAAAAAGAGGCGCTTCCTTGTGCAATATATTCAGACGATTCTCAACACCTCACTACCACCAGTGAAGCAATACTCACTAGTATATAGGGTGGACAAACGTGTAAACCAGCAAGTAAAGCTCTGGGAATTTTTAAAGTTGTCCCTCAAACAGCCATCTCTGGGCTTATTAAAGGGGAATGGCAGCTTTCCTGAACACCTCCACTCATGAAGGACGATACATGCAACCAAACACAAAGAACAGGAGGCGCCAATAGTGCCTTATCACAAACGTAATGTCGTAATCAATAAAACTAGCAAATGCTGCACTCTCCTGTATGAATGGCAGTAAATATACATATGCATAGACACAGTGTAAAGGACATGCAGAGAACTTCTTACTGTCCGTGCTCGGTATGACATGCTATTGCCTGACTCCTCTTGGATGTAGATTCCGAAAATAAAAACTGTGAAGGAAGAAGGAAAGAAACCACTCCAAAAATCCCAAATGTAAATCCACCAGTGAAAATTAATAAAATACAAGGGATAAAAATATATCTAATCCTACAATTCAACGCGTTTCGCAGTGATCCACGCGTTGTTGGTGACACCCTATGGTCACTGTGCGTATATAGCTGGTATATTTCTCTGAGTTTCAGTGATACTGTGTGTGTGTGTGTGTGTGTGTGTGTGTGTGTGTGTGTGTGTGTGTATATAATCTAATCAGATATATCCATGTGGTTGTTGGTGACACCCTATGGTAACGGTGCGTATATAGCTGGTATATATCTCTGGGTTTCAGTGAAGTGTGTGTGTGTGTGTGTGTGTATATATATATATATATATATATATATATAAAATTTATCCTATATAATAATTCACTAAAATGTGTGTAACCACAGTCATGCGCCGTGGAGATTGCCCGCGGCGCGGCTGATACAGAGCTGGACCTTTATCAGCCGCAGCGCGGGCAGTCTTGTATATAGATTACATTTTCCCTGTGGTATCTGTGATGCGATGTTTAAATCGCAGAATAATATTAACTTATGCTTTTTCCACTTCTGTCTTCCTCATAGTGCCCGTCCAGCAATGGATCTGCGTCCTCCAGTCTCTCTCACCGGACTGGAGGGGTTATTTCCTCGTTACGCATCCCTGTATAATATGGTTCCACCTCTTCCTGACCTGAAGCTTCGAGACGATCTGGAAAGGGAGACCGCTCGGCGCAAGGTATTTATTTTCCTCTGTGGATATCTCTCTCTCTTCTTCTTTCTCTCTCTTATTCTTTCTCTCTCTCTCTTCTTCTTTCTCTCTTCTCTCTCTCTCTCTCTTCTTCTCTCCTCATGGAGGATCTGTTTTGAATTAAAGTCTGCATACTTAAAACTGCCTAGGTACCATCTTAGCCAAAAGATCAGCAGATGAACAGTATAGGAGAGATTCACTCTTTTATTTCTCATAAAAGTCTCTCATTGCTGTTCTGTATTCTAATAAAGCGCTTTGGCGCACTGATAGCTTAAAGGAACAGTAAATCTTTATGCTGAGTGTGACGGTACCCAGGATCATCTTGTCAGCCTCTCCAACTGCCTTCAGCTCCTTATTGTTTTCTGTGCCAGATTTGTCTCTGTTGCCTAGAGCACCGCTACCCCCCCCCCGGCATACGGGCGAAGCAAGTGACTCAGCTGTAGAATTCAGGGTGAGATTCCCTGGATCTGCTCAACAGTAGACCAATGAGTTAAGTGAATTAGCTGTTGCAAAGACTGGGGTGAATTTCTCCAGCCAAGTCACCCACACACACACACATCTACAGCCAAGACAGATGTTAAAGAGGATCTGTCACCCCTATACATGTTGGTCTAAATAGGTTATGTAGTGATTTTTTTTTTTTTTTTTTTTTAAATAAAGTCGTTATTTTGCCGAAATTAAATGAGTAAAGCTTGACCTGCTCCCTACTTCCAGGCAGACTGCAGTTACCTGCTCTGTAACCGCAGTCTGTCACCCTTCCTCTGCTCCGCTCCCTCTATCCAGCCTCCTTAGATAACAGAGGATTCTGCCTGTAAGCTGGTGGGGATCCCATTGGCCAGAGACCGCTCCAGCTTACATGCAGTAAGCCTCCGTCACTGGAGAAGGCTGGATCGAGGGAGGGGAGCAATTAAAAAATTGAAAACGTTCTAACATCTAGTTGCTACATAAACAAACTATTTAGACCAACATGTATAGAGGTGATAGATCCCCTTTAAAGATATAGTAATGTCTCATCAGAAATTAAGGTCTGATCGTTCCTTATACTTTGGCAACAGTGCAGAGCGTTATTATAATGTTATAATTACACATGAATTAGACCAAATAGATTATAAAGTTTCCCCCTCCTGCCCCTTTTCTGTACATCACTATTCTGTTTTCAGATAAGAAAGCCGGTCCGGATGGATCACAACGAGGGGGTGGGGTTTTCCTTATACTGAGAGAAGATTATCCCTCGTTGCGATCTATCAGGGTCAAGTGACCGGATTTCAGATCTGAGGGGAGGCTGTGTTACGAATGGAAAAGAGGTGGGAGGGGGAAGCTTTTTAATATACTTACACATCAACTAGAGAGAGTAGAACATTGGCAACTATGCAGTGAGTTATTACAAAGTACAAGGAGTGATCAAACCTTAATTTATCTTGAGACATGACTATCTCTTTAAGGAGGGTGGACTACAGCTGCATATAGTAAATAACCACACTGCTTTTATATACCTCCAGACACTTATCAAAATGAGAATTTATATTTGGTACACAAATACAGTACTCAATCAGAAGAGGCGGTTTGGCTAGCAGGAACCAATCTGTGAAGTGATGTAGCAGGTGACCAGCTCAGGCAGTTGGTGATGACCTTTGTTCCGAAGTGGCAGCCTGTAGCTGTTGTTGAAGAGAGCTGGTCAACAAAAACAGTCTTTGGTCTCAATGACTATATGCCTCTGATTACTGGTAACTTGGTCCAGTAGCTCAGGAGTTAGTACCAAGTCACATGGCTGATCCCTCGCTGTTTCCTTAAAGGGATAGTAATGTTTCATAATAAAAGCAGATCTAATTAATTATCATAGTATTTGGACTTTGGAGAGTGTTATATCAATACTGTCAGACATGTAGTTCAAGAGTAATTCAATGACAAAGTATCCCCCTCCCGCTCCTTTTACTGATGTAACACTGTTCAGCCAGATCAGAAGGGAGGTGCCCAGGTAGATTGCAGAGAGGGACAATCTTCAATTAAGATAAGGGAAAAACTTGTCAAGGGGGGCAGGGCTTTCATTGTTCTCACAGGAAGAAGATTGTCCCCTGCTGTTATCTGTCTGGTCTATGGACTGGATTCCACATCTGAGAAGAGATGGCTTACACTAGGTAAAAGGGGCGGGAGGGGAAACTTTGCTTGTGAATATCTCTCAAACCATAAAGGTTTGAGAGATAAGACTTATATCGTTCTTCATGTTTTTTTAATGCCTACAAAACAAAATAAAGATAAAACAAAGTATTACTATCCCTTTAAGACTAGGGAGAGGGAGCGTCCACTTTCCTGTCCGTGATAGGCGACTGGTGCAATGGGAGCTGACACTGACATTTCAACCCCCCATAGAGCCAGTGTGCTTACACATAGCATCCCTTTGAGTGCCAGAGGGGTAGGCAACTCATTCCTTTAAATTATCCATAAAAAAAAATCATTAGCGTGTCTCTGGTGCAGGGGCAGCAGGATTGCGGTGGCCACACCTCCAGCTTAGAATGAGGGTGTGGTCAGCACAGCAGAAGCACCACCCCCTCAATTCAGCTCTTTCTTTGCTTAGATATTTGAATGCCAAAGAGATGACCAATGTATTGCTTTGCTATGCATTCCGTAACACTCTGGCACTCAAAGGGTTAAATGGACTTTTTTATTTATTTACTATGAAGCACTAGAGTTGTACTACATCTGCTCCACTTTTGACTTTACACATAATTTGCAAGGTGTATAGAAGGATCAAGAGATCATTGTAGATGGCTGCTATGACAGTGCTACTGCCCCCTACCTGTGTATACTGACATTACTACTACATGACATAACGATTTACCAGTAAGTAAAAAATCTTATCTGTTAGTGAATCTGTCTCCTTTACCCACTCGCTCTCTCTGCCTTTCCCCTCCCATTCTGTCTGTCTCTCCATCTCTCCGTCATCTGTCATGACTCTGGATCAGCTGGTTAAGCTCCCGTACTGTAATCTTGTTAATGGATCACGTGGGGCCAGCTTTAATTAAACCTCAGCCCTCAGCTAATTAACCTTGATCCCATACCTAACAGGGTGTTCCCCAGTAGGCAGGGGGGGGTACCTCCCACCTTCAGAGGGTATTTTAACATTGAGGGTCTCTGTTTTTCACTAGCACCTGGAAAGGCACATTCACAGCCTGCAGAATGAAATGTTAGAGTTACAGCAACGCTTGACAGTGACCCTGACAGCAGACCGCAGGAAGGACAGCATGATACAACAGTTGGATCAGGTGAGATCGCCATCTACTGTTAATCATCAAAATGGAAGCTTAATCCCTTGGATTCTAGATGGTCTCCAGTGCATTTAAAGCAGTGGTTTATGGTGCCCCTTCATTTCTATAAAGCCTTTGACAAAAATGTCAGTATTTAATTTCAAATATATATTTAAGAAAATGTTATGCGCAATATGTTTTGCTTTTGTTATTCCGATTGTGATACCTAAAAATAACTTTTTCTGTCTTCCAATACGGGTTACTGGTAACTTTGGGTAGGCGATCAGCCCCTTTAAATAGGCAGGAATAATTCTGAAAAGTGACTGCTGGGTGGAGCCTACCTCCTCTCCTTAGCTTGCAGCTAGCCAATCCCCAACCAGTAAGATTTGTTCCTTGGTCAAGACACAAGGCAAGAGAACAGTTCTGCTATAGTTTTAGCTTTTTTTATTATTTTTCTGTTAGATATGGGATACCACCATTAGGCGGATTACCATCACTGACAATTCCTATCACACAAATGTGGATAGCTCAGTTTACCAGGTGCTGGGGAAGGGGAGTGGGGGAATCTTGGCTGTAAGTTCTTTCCCCAGGAGTTGACCACTGAGGCTTCTTCTTGATATATGGTCATCTGAAGATAGAAGATCTGCAGGAAAGGTGAGCAACCCTTTGAATGCTGAGGTCCACATGCCCCATGCTTCCCCTCTGCACAGGGGTCTCATTTGGAGTTCCTATTACAGATAAACCCAATGAGTGCATAAGTATGTATGTCTGTGAGGTGTTTGGAGCAAGTTTCTGTGGTAACTTAACCCTTTTGTTGCTGGTTAGTATGTTTTGAGGGGTCTTTGGACACTTTCCCTACTGGGACCATTGTTTATTGGGTTTTGGTATTTACCTCGTTAACTTTATGTTCCGTGCCTTTAAGGCCATTGCTCCATTCACTTCTATGGGACTTTACAGTTTGGGACATATCTCTACAACCACTCCACGTAGCGAGGTCAGAGATGGCTCATTTTGTGGGTTTACCCTTGCTCTGTCATCCGGGCAACTTTCTGGGCATGTTGGGGTACTCCGTTTCCCATGAGCGCTCGCTTCGCGCGCTTGTTTCTGGTTGACTCCCGTTGCGGCAGCTATTTCGTGTATTTGCAGATCTAGTATCTTACACAGGGCTTGGACTCTCCTTCTCTCTTACGCAGTTTAACCCTTCACCTACCAGATAAGTCTTATTTAGCGTTTCTTGGGTGCATTTATTTATCATACACACTATTTTGTTGGGTGTTTTGATACTTTAACCGTTTGACTTTGGGAGAATATCTACTCCGTTAGACTTTGGGGCTAAACCTAAGACTAAGAATACTGGGGTGTCTGTGTCCCTCATTGTTCCTCATGTCACTCAGGCTTACCTAGAGAATTCTCAGGTCATGTTTGCCCAGAATGCGCTGCTGCCTCTGAATCTCCTGCAGGGGCCTCCCGCCATGCACTAGAGCCAGTATGGATGCAAGAGTTTAAGGCTACATCCAGGGACCTCCGGTCCACCTAACAACTTCTTCCATCCACTTTACAGGGGGTCTTCCACTCGTACAGACCCCCGGCCCTATCAGATCTTCCCTGCCTAAACCGTTAGTTCTACCTGATGTGTCTGATTCCTTTGAGGAGGACATATTGGTGGACTCTGATGATGACGACTGTTCAGCTGTTCCTTCATCTCAGTTTTTTGGGGACCCTTTTGACGCTGACCCCATTCCCTCGGCTGAGGGCCTGATCAGGGCTATGTTGACTACCGTGTACATTCCCTTGGTACAGGAGGCATCTTCTGATCACTCTGATGTGTTCCAGAAGCCTGTTAGGCCCCATACATGTTTTCCACCTAACCCCACCCTTGACCGCTTGGTGTCTGAGGAGTGAAAGTTTCAAGACAAGAAACCATCTGTGTCTAGGAAGTTCGCTAGGCTTTACCCGTTCTCTGAAACGGGCCTCACGCAGTGGGTCCATCCCCCCAAAGTGGATGCCCCTGTTTCCAGGATTTCTAAGTCCACTGCCTTGCCTGTGGCTGATGCCTCTGCTCTCAAATACTGGACTGATAAGAAGCTTGAGACCTCTCTCAGGGCTATTTTTGCAACGGCTGGCTCTGCCCTCCGCCCTGCGTTTGCTGCAGTGTGGGTGAATAGGGCTGTGGCTGTTTGGACTGAACAGCTCAATTCAGCTGTCCGTCAGGGGGCCCCTACTGCTGACATGTTGCAGCTTCTTGCTAACATTGCTGAGGCTCAGCATTATGTGTTTGCTGTCCTGTTTGACACTGTGCGTGTGGTAGCCAGGGCATCTACCATGTCTGTGGTAGTCAGTCAGACGTGCTTTTGGCTCAAGATCTGGTCTGCTGACACAGCCTCCAAGAAGGCTCTCCTGTCTTTGCCTTTTTAGGGCTCCTCCCTGTTTGGGCCTGAGCTCAAGGATTTCATCAGCAATGCCACTGGGGGGGGAGAGTACTCACCTGCCAGTGGTACCGAGGAAGAAGGCGCCTGTCAAGAGGAATCGGCTTTTTTGTCCCTTTCAAGCAGACTCGTGACAAGCGACCCAGACGGTCCCTCAGGCTCCGCACTCCTCATCCAAGCCTAAGCAGCAATGGAGATCCAAGTCCTCTGGGAAGCCTAAGGCTTCCAAACCTTCTTCTGCATGACTGTCTGGACCCGGGTCCCCACCCACAGGTAGGTGGCCACTTACGCCACTACCTCTCGACTTGGCAGGCCTCTGTGGTGGACCCGTGGATATGTAAAACTAATTTTTCATATGTTACATCCCTAAAATATAATTCTAAACATGCTTTTTAGTGCATGTGTAAATTGTCCTGTTCACAAAGTATTTATTTGATGTTTGTAATATATGTATTGAGAGTTAGTTAATTAAATGATTGTGATTAATGTCCACTGTTTCATCATGCATATATAAGTGCATTGGTGGTTCAGTGGTAGAATTCTCGCCTGCCACGCGGGAGGCCTGGGTTCAATTCCCGGCCAATGCAAGTTACTTTTTTTTTTTTTTTTTAATGACATGACACGTATATGAAGCCTCTTACATAAACTATTTTAATAGACTGCACAGAAACTTCAATGTATTGGGGTTATCCGACCTCAGGACCTTATGACTTGGATTCCTAGCTAATTCAAGTACATTTTTATGTTATACATCTCGATGTCATATGCACACTAAATCTTTATCATTGTACATGGATTAGTTTTAATTGTTTTTAATTTACAGATAATGCTGGACAATCAATGCGAGCTCTGGAAAAGGCAGGAATGTCTGCTCTTCCAAAGCATATGCATATACAGTTGCAGGAAAAAGTATAGGAATTCTTTGGAATTACCTGGATTTCTGCATAAATTGGTCATTAAATTTGACCTGATCTTCAGCTAACTCACAGCAATAGACAAACACAGTCTGCTTCAACTAATAACCCACAAACTATTATAAGTTGTTATGTCTTTATTGAACACACAGTGTAAACATTTACAGTGCAGGGGGGAAATAGTATGTGAACACTTGGATTTAATAACTGGTTGACCCTCCTTTGGCAGCAATAACCTCAACCAAACATATCCTGTAGTTGTTGATCAGACCAGCACAACAGGAGGAAATTTGGACCATTCTTGTTTACAAAACGGTTTCAGTTCAGCAGTAAGCTTGGTATGTCTGGTGTGAACTGCTCTCTTGAGATGATGCCACAACATCTCAGTCAGGTTGGGGTCAGGACTCTGACTTGGCCACTCCAGACGGTGTGTTTTGCTCTGTTGTTGATTTACTCATGTGATTTGAATTGTTGTCCTTTTGCATTACCCAGCTTCTGTTGAGCTTCAGTTGGCGGACAGATGGCCTTACATTCTCCTGCAAAATGTCTTGATAAACCTGGGAATTCATTTTTCCATCTGATAGCAAGCTGTGCAGGCCCTCAGGCAGCAAAGCAGCCGCAAACCATGATGCCCCCTCCACCATACTTTACAGTTGCTGTGCCTTTTATTTCTCCACACATAGCATTGTGTGTTCCTTCCAAACAAGTTTGATTTCATGTGTCCACAGACCGTAGCACTTTGGAACATCCAGGTGCTCTTTTACAAATTTCAGACATGCAGCAATGTTTTGTTTTGTAGCAGTGGTTTCCCCCGTGGCGTCCTTCTATGAACACCATTCTTGTTCATTGTTTTACATATGGTAGACTTTTCAACAAAGATGTTGGCATGTTGCAGAGATTTCTGCAAGTCTAAAGCTGACACTCTAGGATTCTTCTTAACCTCATTGAGCATTCTGCGCAGTGCTCTTGCAGTCATCTTTGCAGGACGCCCACTCCTAGAGAGTGTAGCAAAACTGTCATGACCAAAGGTGAGGACAGGAAGGAACCGGAGTACCTGAGAGCAGGAAACGGACGCTCCTCCAACAAGAGGCCGCTGAGCAAGATGCTAGGGGGTGACGCTAGGGAACGGAGCTAGGGAGCGTAGGTTGCCTAGGCTAGGGTTGTGCTGCGGCTGAGCCGCCTATAGGTGCTGGCCGCGAAGCCAGATGTAGTGGCCCCCAGCAGAGGAGCCGCTGGGTAACCCTGGATAACCCTAACCTAGACAAACTATACTCAGAGGCCCCCAGGGAGGAATAAAATCTCCAAAAGAAGAAGGTACTCACTCAGGTCTCCTAGGAAGAGGGTCAGACTGAGGCTTGGTCAAGGCAGGTCCAGGTCATACACAGCGGCAACGCAGGATCAGGCAGAGGCTTGGTCAAGGCAGGTCCAGGTCATACACAGAGGCACAGCAGGATCAGGCAGAGGCTTGGTCAAGGCAGGTCCAGGTCATACACAGAGGCACAGCAGGATCAGGCAGAGGCTTGGTCAAGGCAGGTCCAGGTCATACACAGAGGCACAGCAGGATCAGGCAGAGGCTTGGTCTAGGCAGGTCCAGGTCATACACTGAAGTGAGAACCCAAGTACTGGGAGCTCTGATAGATGCTATACAAATGCGTCTAAACAGAGCTAGAGGCAGAAGATAAGGATCCCCAACCGGAAGGAGCTTGGAGAGGGTGGCTAGAATGTCGGCGGACCTTCTACCCAATCCTCTCTGTGGTCCTCCGACATGCGCACGCGCGCTGCCTCTGGAAGCGGCGAAGATCAAAGGAAGCCGCGCGGGGACCGGAAAGGCAACCCGGAGCCGCAACAACGCCCAGGGTAAGGCACTGGGCGAGCGAGACATCTCAAAAACAGTGCTGAACGGTCTCCATTCACAGACCATTTGTCTTACCGTGAACTGATGAACAACAAGTCTTTTAGAGATGCTTTTGTAACCCTTTCCAGCTTTATGCAAGTCAACAATTCTTAATCTTCGGTCTTCTGTGACGTTTTTTGTTCACATCAGGCAATGCTTCTTGTGAATAGCAAATTCAAAATTAGAGCAGGGCAACTCTGACCAACACCTCCAATCTTGTCTCATTGATTGGACTCCAGGTTAGATGACTCCTGACTTAAATTAGCTTTTGAAGAACTTATTAGCCTAGGGGTTCACATACTTTTTCCACCCTGCATTGAGAATGTTTACATGGTGTGTTTAATACAGACATGAAAAGGTGTTTGTGTGTTATTAGCTGAAGCAGACCGTGTTTGTCTATTGTTGTGACTTAGTTGAAAATCAGATCAAATTTAAAGGAATAGTAATGTCAGACAAAAGTATTAACTATATGGTAGATACAATTAAAAGACATTACTTGCACTTATTCGTATCTCTCAAACCGTTATGGTTTGCGAGATATAGGAAGATAAAGGTCTACAGCTGTAAAGCTGTCAGAAGCAGATTCTGGTTCCTGAATCAGCCGGCAGCTCTTCAGCAGCGCCAACATAGCGATATCTAAAAGTAAAAATATAGTTGAAGAGCCCGTTACACGGGCCACAGCCATAGCCAGCCAGTTGCGGGGCAGTCATGCACAGTAGAGACTGCCCACGGCGTGGCTGATAGAGCTGGATGCTCTGCGTCCAGCTCTGTATCGGCCGCGGCGCGGGCAGTCTCGACTGCGCCGTTACACACATTTTAGTGAATTATTATATAGGAGGATATATAATATAACTTTTTTAAGCTCTATTTGGCTGAAATTACAGTTATAAACTCTGCCCTGCACCTACATGCAGATAGACTACGGTTACCAGCTCTGTAACCGCAGTCTGTCTCTCTGCCTCATTCTGGCCTGAACTTGGCTCCCACCAACAGACAATAGGCTTCAGTAGTCTGAATCAGGAAGCCTTTATAAAAACATGGACTGACCATCCATAGTCTAGTGAGAGCTTTCATTCTGGATTCAACTGAATAGTGTTTAAGGGGAACGATCACCCCTATACAAATCTGGCTAAAAAAGTAGGTTTAAATAGCGACTGGCTGGAATACTATTGTCGTATTATTTTTTTTATTTATTTTTTTTTTATTCTTTTTAATGTTTAACAATGATCCTTTGCTGGGAACAGCTCTGCACCGCAGTCTGTCATTCTTTCTCTGCTCCACTTCCTCTATCCAGCCTCCTCCGATGACTGGAGATCTCTCTTTGTAAGCTGGAGCGGTCTCTGGCCAATGAGAGTGCTCCAGCTTACATATAGAAAGCCTCCGTCATTGGAGGAGACTGGATCGAGAGAGGGGAGCAGAGGAGAGTGATAGACTGCTGTGCAGAGCTGGTAACCACAGTCTGTCCAGTAAGAAGGCAAAGGAACTTCATTAAACGTTTAATTTTGGCTAAACGACTAATTTAAAAATAAAATGACAATAGTATTCCAGCTAGTCGCTCTATAAACTTACTTTTTAGCCAGACTTGTATAGGGGTGATAGATCCCTTTTAAGATTTTCATTTTCATGGATTTTTACAGTTTATTTTTTCCCCATTTGATCAATTTTTGATTGATTAATATTTGATAAATATATTTATTTTTAGTAGGCGTTCTTCTTGGATCAAGACAAATTAGAAACGCTGTTCTTCTCCTCTGCGTGCTTGATGGTCCATAGTAAAACTGTATTTCATTTTTTGACCAAACCTGTTTCCTCATGAATGATCGATCAGATGTACACCATATTAATCCAATAGACTGAGCAGTGCAATCCAAAGTCATTCATGAATTAAGAATTTCCTTTTAAAGTGGAACTAACACCTTATGGCATCTTAGGTTCATTTGAAAGATCTTCCAAATTTACCTATATGTCCGGTAGCCATTTCTCAATAAAAACAATAGTTAAAGTGTTCATAATGTCAAAAAAGATTTTGCATTTAGAAGAGCTTAAAAAGTTGAGCTGCATGCAAAAAAAAGTATCTCTCAAACCGCTATGGTTTAAGAGATACAGGCATTTAAAGTTCAATGTCTCCTGCTGACAGCCGTAAAGCTGTCAGCAGGAGATCCATGTCAGTCGACACAGAGGTTCTGCAGCAGAGCCGCAAACGCATTATTGTCAACTAATCCCTTCATTGGAATGGTCAACGAATCCCTTAATTGGAATGGTCTAAAACAGAGGTTCTCAGCCGATGCCCTCAGTGGCCACTAACAGGCCAGGACTTAGGAATTTCCCTGCTAGAACACAAGTGTGTTGATCAGAGGCTCAGTCGTATTGATTAACTCACCTGTGCTCTTAAATGGAAATTCTAAAATCCTGAGAGCACAGGTTGAGAACCACTGCTATACAGTGCCAGACCATTGTAGAGAATGTTTAACCCTTTGAGTGCCAGGGGGTAAGCAATGCATTGCATCCCCTCTGGCCTTGAAATGGTTAAGTTACTCTTTCTGTAAGTGAATGATTTAGAAGAAGGTAAAAGTATTTTTTTTTACACAGACTAATTTAACAGACATATACAGAAGTTTATACCCACATTACTGTGGGTTTTATTGATGTGGAGCAATCTGACACACTGGTATATACACCACACAGTGTGATCTCCTACATAGAGGAGCAGAGGGATTTGGGTGTCAAACAGGGATTGTCTCTCCTATACTGTATAGTGCCAGTCCTTATACACAGACACATGCAGACTGTATACTATACAGCAGAGGTTCTCAGCCCGTGCCCTCAGTGGCCACTAACAGGCCAGGACTTAGGAATTTCCCTGCTAGAACACAAGTGTGTTGATCAGAGGCTCAGTCCTATTGATTAACTCATCTGTGCTCTTATAAGGAAATTCTAAAATCCTGGCCTGTTAATAACCACTGAGGGCATATGCTGAGAACCACTGGTCTAAAACCTGTGCTTGCAAACCAGGGACACATTTTAGACCATTCCAATGAAGGGATTCGTTGTCAATAATGCGATTGCGGCTCTGCTGCAGAGCCTCCATATCGACGGACACAGATCTCCTGCTGACAGCTCTACAGCTGTCAGCAGGAGACATCGAACTTTAAATGCCTGTATCTCTCACCCCTATATAAGTTAGCCTGAATAGTTAGGTTATATATCGAATATGAGTAAAAGTGTTGTTTTTTTTTTGGTTTAAGCTCTCTTTGGTCAAAATTGCAGTTGTAAACTTTGCCCTGCACCTACTTTCCCATAGACTGCTGTTACCTGCTCTGTAACCACAGTCCGTCACTCTGCCTCTGCTCCCCTCCCTCTATCCAGCCTCCTCCGATGACGGAGGATTTCTGCCTGTAAGATGGAGCGCTCTCATTGGCAGAGATCGCTATCTATCTAAATTCAGACCAGAATGATGCTTGTTAACCCTTTCGAGTATCAGAGGGGTGTGGTCCTCAAGTGTTAAATACGAGCAATTGCAGATGCAATAGAAAATATATATAAAAAATCTGTGTATGTACCAAAGTCCATCTCTATTAGATGAAGATACATTTATTACTACTGGTAGAATCCCCTTTAAACAAGAACAAACATTCATAGATGCCATTAGGCATAGTGAGGATAATGTGGAGTTCTTATTAGTAGGTGTAAGTTAACATTTAAAGGGATAGTAATGTTTCACAATAAATGCAGTACTATTTGGGCCATGGAGAGTGTTATCACAATTCTGTCAGAGTTGTAGTTCAAGTGTAATTGAATGATAAAGTATCCCCCTCCCACCCCTTTTACCTAGTGTAAGCCACCTCCCCTCAGATATGGACTTTGGTTTCTTGACCGGATAGATCACTGCAAGGGACAATCTTCTTACTGTGAACATAAGGAAAACCCTGCCCCTTGACAGGTTTTTCCTTATGATCACTGAAGATTGTCCCTCTCTGTGATCCGTCCGGACAGTCTTGCTTCTCTGAGGTGAGCAGTGTTACATGAGTAAAATGGGCGGGAGGGGGATACTTTATCATTCAATTACTCTTGAACTACAACTCTGACAGTATTGAAATAACACTCTCCATGGCCCAAATACTATAAAGGTTAAATGGAGCTGATATTTTTGTGAAACATTACTATCACTTTAAGGCTTCTGTGGTTTTGTTTTGGGGGCATTAATGTTGCACACCAACTCACAGAAGTGTGTATGCTCAGCACCCTTTAAGATGTCTCATTTAACCCTTTGAGTGCCAGAGAGATGACCAACATATTGCAATGCGTTGGATACCTGTCTGGGACTCAATGGGTTAACCCTTCGATTGCCAGAAGGGTATGCAACACATTGCTTTGCAATGCATTGCGTACCCCTCTGGCACTCAAAGGGTTAACTAAAGTGTGGCTCTCCTGGTCCAAACTCTTTTTTTTCTGCCTTTGTGGAGCAGGCATTGGCAACATGTGGCTCTCCTCTGTTGGCTGGTTGCGGATGACAGGAATTGTAGTCTTCAGCATCTTGAGAGCCAAAGGTTGCCTAACACTGTTCTAGAGGGGTGCCGAACCCTGGGATCATCAGTAGAACAGCCACAGCAGAGAAGCAAATGATGTAAATCTCATCCCTTTCTCCTGACCTCTCTAACACAATAATAGTGCAGATATCAGAGGGAATTCGTGTGGTCCTCCTTGGACGGGATTGTGACATATGCAGCATTCTGTTATATTTGAGTTTCACCTACCTGATAAATACAATGCTCCAATACAGTATTTTCATGCATCTGTATACATTTTGAGACGTTAAAGGAGCAGTAAACTTTGTGTGTTTTCATAAAAAAAAAAATTTATAGAGGATTTCCTGATTAATAAAATAAGGTCACTACCACTGCTGTCAGATTTTTTTTTTTTTTTTTTAATTTATAGCAGATTAAATAATCAGAAAGTGAATTTACTGTGTTTACTTCCTGATAGTTGTAACTGACAGGAAGTGAATTTACTGTGTTTACTTCCTGATAGTTCTAACTGACAGGAAGTGACTCAGCAGTTTCTGTCACATTCTATGGAGAACTGTATGTCACTGACTTTCCTCTTCATTAGATTCTTACAGGAAATCTAATTAGAATTTGGCCACTAGAGGGCACTGCTAATGTAAAAAAACATGGGCTTAAACTGTAATAACTCGGGAAATATAAATCTTTCAGCAGTGAGTGCCCTTATTTTACTCAATAGGAAAATCCCTACGATATATATTTTTTTCATAAAAAGCTTACTGCTCCTTTAAATTATTACAAAGGTTGTATATGTAAAACCAGAAGTGGATCATTTCTGGAGCAGATGTTCTATCTCACATTTGCAGGTGGTTTGTTCAAGAATTGCACCAACTTTTTTCTTTCTGTATGAGTCTGTCTATGGATTTGTGCATTAAAGGGACAGTAATGTCCTTTTAAAACATAACTAAATATTGTAGCTACTAAAAAAAAATAAACTAAATGATCCCAGTCCCATTTCTCAAAGCTTTATGGTTTGAGAGACAGAACATTTTAAAGTTTCCCCCGTCACTGATATCAGCTGTAAAGCTGACAGCAGGAGATGCGTGTCGGCCGACTCGAGGTGGCTCTTCAGCAGAGCCAAGATACCGAAATCTAAAAAAAATTATTCATTGGAACGGTCTACAAAATGTGCCTGGTTTGCAAGCACACTTTGTAGACCGTTCCAATGAAGTAGTTCTTTTTAGATTTCGGTATCTCGGGTCTGCTGGAGAGCCGCCTGCCGGTCTCCGGACCAGTATCTCCTGCTGTCAGCTAACATCAGGGAAAGGGGAGGGACGGGGGAACTTTAAAACGTTCTGTCTGTCAAACCAATAGAGTTTGAAAGATGGGACTGGGATCATTTAGTATTTTTTTTTAATAGCTACAATATTTCCTTTTTTATTTTAAAGGGGATCTCTCACCTAAATACGTGTAATGCTCATTAGTTAGAGCATTTATCTAAAACACTTAAAATATTGTTCACTGTATTAAAAAAGTAGTTACAAGCGCAAAAATTAAAGTTTAAAACACATCTGGCAGCCTACTTTCGGCTTGCCGAACCTTGCCAACCAGAAGCAGCTCCGTCCCGCTACCCATCATCCTCCCATGACGGAGGCTGTCTGCCACTAAAGTGGAGCGATCGCATTGGCAGAGATCGATATCTAGCCAATGTGATCGCTCCACTTTAGTGATAGACAGCCTCCGTCATGGGAGGATGATGGGTAGTGGGACGGAGCTGCTTCTGGTTGGCAAGGTTCGGCAAGCCGGAAGTAGGCTGCCAGACACGTTTTAAAGTTTAAATTTTTGCGCTTGTAACTACTTTTTTAATACAGTGAACAATATTTTAAGTGTTTTAGATAAATGCTCTAACTAATGAGCATTACACGTATTTAGGTGAGAGATCCCCTTTAAAATAAAAAAGGAAATATTGTAGCTATTAAAAAAAATACTACTTTTTTAATACAGTGAACAATATTTTAAAGGGATAGTAATACTTTGTTTTAACTTTATTTTATTTTGTAGGCATTAAAAAAACATGAAGAATGATATAAGTCTTATCTCTCAAACCTTTATGGCTTAAGAGATATTCACAAACAAAGTATCCCCCCCCCGTTCAGCCAGAGCAGAAGGGAGGTGCCCAGGGACAATCTTCAATTAAGATAAGGGAAAAACCTGAAAAACTTGTCAAGGGGGGCAGGGTTTTCATTGTTCTCATTGGAAGAAGATTGTCCCCTGCTGTTATCTGTCTGGTCTATGGACTGGATTCTACATCTGAGAAGAGATGGCTTACACTAGGTAAAAGGGGCTGGAGGGGAAACTTTGCTTGTGAATATCTCTTAAACCATAAAGGTTTGAGAGATAAGACTTATATCGTTCTTCATGCCTACAAAATAAAATAAAGTTAAAATGAAGTATTACTATCCCATTAAGTGTTTTAGATAAATGCTCTAACCAATGAGCATTACACGTATTTAGGTGAGAGTTCCCCTTTAAATAAATTACTAACCCTTTAACTAAGCCCTTCTATCTCCACAGACCCTGGCCTTGGTGGTGGGAGGGTGGAAACAACAGGAACAGCAGAGAGAGGAGACTCAGCGTCAACTGAGAGAGGAGAAAGTGGAGGCTGAGCAGGCCAGAGCGCGGGAGCAGGAGGTCAGTGTGCAGCTGATCTCTCCATTTCCTCATCTGACCACCACATGGACCTTCTCTTTGTTTAAAGGGGAACTTACTCCTCTTTGTAGTAATAACTACTAATAACCTCCCACTTAACTTAATATGGTCATAAAATCTTAAAGGGGATGTATCACCTCTATAGAAATTAGGCTAAATAGCAAGGTTGTATGGTGATTGTGACTAAAATTGTGTTAATTTTATTTATTTTTTTTTTATTTCGTCAAAATTTAAGTTATAAAGTCTGCGCTGCAGCTGCTTCCACATAGACTGCGGTTACCTGTTCTGTACCGCAGTCCGTCACTCTGCCTCTGCTCACCTCCCTCTATCCAGCCTCCTCCAATGACGGAGGATTTCTGCCTGTAAGCTGGAGCGATATCATTGGCTAGATAGTGATCTCCTCCAATGAAATCTTTCCAGGTTACAGACCGAAGCCTCCATCATCGGATGAGGCTGGATAGAGGGGGGGAGCAGAGGCAGAGTGACGGACTGCGAGTAGAGAGCAGGTAACCGCAGTCTATGCAGAAGTAGCTGCAGCCCAGTCTTTATAACTTTAAAATTTGATGAAATAAAGCTTTTTTTAAAAAAAATATTAACACAATTCTAGTCAGATTTGCTATATAATCTAACTATTTAGCCTAAGCTCTATAGAGGTGATACAGCCCATTTAAAAGGGATAGTAATGTTTTTAATAAGGTGGAGGACCGAATCTTCTTTATTCTATTTTGAACATGTAGCACTATATTTCAATGCTTACTGTTTTGTAGTAAAAGCGCTATTGAATCCAAAAGGATCCCGCTCCCGCCCCTTTTGTCCACCTCCCATCAGATATGGAATCTGGTCGTGGGACCGGACGGATTGTAGCGAGGGACAGTCTTCACTCAGAAAGTATAAGGAAAACCAGGATTTTCCTTTTCCTTACTGAAGACTGTCCCTCGCCGCTCTCCAGCCGGACCAGACTGAGAGGTATGAGTAACACAAGGGAAAGGGGCGGGAGGGGGTTCCTTTTGGATTCAATAGCGGATGAACTACAAAACTGTAAGTATTGAACTATAGCGCTACATGCTAAAAAACAATAAATAAAAAAAATAAAGAAGACTCGGCACTTTATTAGAAATGTTACTATCCTTTTAATGGCAACTATAAATTTTGGCCATGTGCTTTTTTTTTTTTTTTTCAATAAAGAACATCTTCAACCAGTTGTGGATGTTATGTCCACGGAAGCGGACATGATCATTGCTAGCAGGACCTCAAATCCAAACATGGTAATCTTAACCTTGTAAGGATAAGTAGGGTGTCCAATGCATTGCCTGCCCCTTAAAGTATTAAGAAATATCATGCTCTCTGCCTGCTTTGGCTTAAAAAAACTGCCACCGGCCATCATGTCCGCCTCCATAGAGACAATATCCAGGACTGATTGGAGATGTTCTCTCCTAAACAAAGACACAAGGGTCAAAATTCATAAGGGGACATTACATTTTCTGGCCATGGTAAGGTAAGTAGGGCAGTCGGTATTAGTTGTTGTTAGATCTCATTTAACCCTTTGAGTGCCAAAGGGGTATCCAACGCATTTCGTTGGATACCCCTTTGGCACTCAAAGGGTTAACGGATCAGTAAAGTTTTATTATTAACCCCTTAAGGACCAGTGGTCTCGGGAAGTTACCTTCCGTTAAGGACTGCTTTTGATCCTTGCTGACTCGCCGGTACACATGACCTCTTAGTGCCAAGCGGGGGTCTGAGGGAGACTGCTCCGATCATGAAGGGGTCAACGTCAGACACCGTTTTTACTTACAGCGTTGCCGCAGGAGAACTGTAAGTAAAAAGTATTTGACATGCCAGGACAGTCACCGGTCATTAAGAGGTTAAATAATTTAGGATATCTGTGTTAGTCCAGTGGTGTAGATGCCAAACGAATCCGTATCACAGTATAACATTCAATTTTGGGGACAGGCTTTCGAGTGCAACTTATGCTTCTGACTTAATAAAGGGAAATTGTTGCTTGGAAAGCATGTGCCCAAAATGTAATGTTAGTCCAATAAAAGAGATTAGTATATACTGTGACACTGATTCATTTGGTATTATTACAAATTGTGATACTCAGTTGTTTGGCATTACATATTGTGATACTCAGTCGTTTGACATTATTACATATTGTGATACTCAGTCGTTTGGCATTATTAAAGGGATAGTAATAGCGTAATAAAACTTTATCTCCGATTATTACTTACAAGTTTTTGAACATTTTGCGCTACATATAGTTACTCACATTTCTGTAGTTCAAGCTGAAAGAATCCCCCTTCTGGCCGCCTCCCACTGAATGTGAAATCCGGTCGTGGGACCGGATGGATGCAGTGAGGGACAATCTTCACTCAGTAAGTATAAGGAAACCGATGCTCCCTCCTTGATTAAGGAGGGCAGGATTCTCCTTTTGCTCACTTAAGATTGTACATCGCCGAACCTGTGTGAGAGGATCAGTGATGCAGCCGTAAGAGGTGGGAGGAGGATCCTTTCAGCTTCAATAGCAGATAAACTACAGAAATGTGAGGAACTATGTATAACGCAACATGTTACAATTTTTTTTTTTTAAGTCATAATCAGAGCTAGAGATTAATGGCTCTATTACTGTCCCTTTAAAGGCTTAGTTATGTCTCATATATAAACAAAAAAGTAATATTGTAGATAATCAAAAAATTAATTCATCGATGCCAGTCCGATCTCTCAGACCTTTATGGTTTGAGAGATATATGGAGATAAAGTTACCCCCTCACTGATGTCAGCTGTAAAGCTGACAGAAGGAGATTCGTGTTGGCCGACTTGAGGCGGATCTTCAGCAGAGCCACGATACCCCAGTCTAAAAAGAAACACTTCACTGGAACGGTCTACAAGTGTGCTTGGTTCCATTGAAGTGTTTCTTTTTAGATATCGGTATTTCTCTCTGCTGAAGAGCCGCCTGCCGGTTCAAGGACCAGGATCATCTTCCGTCAGCTAGCGGCTGACGTCAGGGAAAGGGGAGGGAGGGGGGAACTTTAAAATGTTTGCTCTCTCAAAAAAAAACATAAAAGTTTGAAAGATCGGACTGGCATCCAGGGACTTATTTTTGATTACAATGTTATTTTTTATTTATATAAGACATTACTAACCCTTTAAATAATATAAAATGTATCATAGGACTTTTCCTGTTCAGTCAAGTCAAGGTCAGGCTCGTTCCTGGATTGGCTTCACTGAACATTATTACAGCTCAGACTGTCACTAGCTGGAGCTGTAACTGATACCTCCATTGCATACATGTAGTCTATGGCTCCGCTCTCCCCCAGGGGCCACATTAATTAGGCAAAACCGAGGAACAATTCTGGGGCAAAACAACTGCACTACAGGGCACACAATGCCCGTTGATTTAAATTTAGGCTTTTAACCTCTTGAATGCTAGAGAGGTCTCAACGCATTGCGAATCAAAGCATTGCTAACCTCTCTAGCATTCAAGTGGTTAAAAGCCCAGTCAATCAATGGCAATGTTTAATTGTTCGGTGTTCCAGTTGGTTTGTCTCAGAATTGCTTCCTTACTTTACGCATATGGCCCCAGGTGGTGCGGTTACTACTGAGTCAGTTTGAGCTGTAATAACTTGATTAAAGCATCTCCCTGTAGTGGATTAACCTTGTTTTACTCAGCAGGAAAATCCCTACAGCCAGTTGTTTACTGTTCCTTCACCCCCTGCAGATGTTGGTCCAGATGCAGCAGGAACTAGCAGTGGCCCTGGAAGCCCTAAGTAGAGAGAAGGAGACAGCGGCCAACAGACAAGGAGAAATGCAAAGACTGGTGAGAAACGGAGGATCCGAGATTGGGATAATACAGGACTGACCACCCATTAGATTTGTAATATCATTCAGTCCCTTTAACCCAATAAACACCTCAGTTATTAGGTCAGTTTATTCCTACATAAGACTGACCATTTAACTCCTCAAACATGTCATTAGATCACTTTGTTCCTACATGGGACTGACTCTAACCCATTCAATATGTCACCGTCATTAGGTCACTTCTTTCTTACATGGAACTTACCCTTTAATCCATTAGACAGATCACTGTCATTAAGTCACTTTGGACAGCATGCAAGAAAGTGAAGCATCAGCACACAATTACCACATGCTCCCAAATTAACGGCACAGTTAGAGCATGCTCCTCAATTAATGGCACAGTTTGCACGTCTTCCTCAATTAACGGCACAGTTAGAGCATGCTCCTCAATTAACTGCATAGTTAGCCCATGCTCCTCAATTAATGGCACAGTTTGCACGTGCTCCCAAATTAACAGCACAGTTTGCGGGCGCGCTCCTCAGTGAGCGGCACAGTTTGCGGGCGCGCTCCTCAGTGAGCGGCACAGTTTGCGGGCGCGCTCCTCAGTGAGCGGCACAGTTTGCGGGCGCGCTCCTCAGTGAGCGGCACAGTTTGCGGGCGCGCTCCTCGGTGAGCGGCACAGTTTGCGGGCGCGCTCCTCGGTGAGCGGCTCAGTTTGCGGGCGCGCTCCTCAGTGAGCGGCTCAGTTTGCGGGCGCGCTCCTCAGTGAGCGGCTCAGTTTGCGGGCGCGCTCCTCAGTGAGCGGCTCAGTTTGCGGGCGCGCTCCTCGGTGAGCGGCTCAGTTTGCGGGCGCGCTCCTCGGTGAGCGGCTCAGTTTGCGGGCGCGCTCCTCGGTGAGCGGCTCAGTTTGCGGGCGCGCTCCTCGGTGAGCGGCTCAGTTTGCGGGCGCGCTCCTCGGTGAGCGGCTCAGTTTGCGGGCGCGCTCCTCGGTGAGCGGCTCAGTTTGCGGGCGCGCTCCTCGGTGAGCGGCTCAGTTTGCGGGCGCGCTCCTCGGTGAGCGGCTCAGTTTGCGGGCGCGCTCCTCGGTGAGCGGCTCAGTTTGCGGGCGCGCTCCTCAGTGAGCGGCTCAGTTTGCGGGCGCGCTCCTCAGTGAGCGGCTCAGTTTGCGGGCGCGCTCCTCAGTGAGCGGCTCAGTTTGCGGGCGCGCTCCTCAGTGAGCGGCACAGTTTGCGGGCGCGCTCCTCAGTGAGCGGCTCAGTTTGCGGGCGCGCTCCTCAGTGAGCGGCTCAGTTTGCGGGCGCGCTCCTCAGTGAGCGGCTCAGTTTGCGGGCGCGCTCCTCAGTGAGCGGCTCAGTTTGCGGGCGCGCTCCTCAGTGAGCGGCTCAGTTTGCGGGCGCGCTCCTCAGTGAGCGGCTCAGTTTGCGGGCGCGCTCCTCAGTGAGCGGCTCAGTTTGCGGGCGCGCTCCTCAGTGAGCGGCTCAGTTTGCGGGCGCGCTCCTCAGTGAGCGGCACAGTTTGCGGGCGCGCTCCTCAGTGAGCGGCACAGTTTGCGGGCGCGCTCCTCAGTGAGCGGCACAGTTTGCGGGCGCGCTCCTCAGTGAGCGGCACAGTTTGCGGGCGCGCTCCTCAGTGAGCGGCACAGTTTGCGGGCGCGCTCCTCAGTGAGCGGCACAGTTTGCGGGCGCGCTCCTCAGTGAGCGGCACAGTTTGCGGGCGCGCTCCTCAGTGAGCGGCACAGTTTGCGGGCGCGCTCCTCAGTGAGCGGCACAGTTTGCGGGCGCGCTCCTCAGTGAGCGGCACAGTTTGCGGGCACGCTCCTCAGTGAGCGGCACAGTTTGCGGGCGCGCTCCTCAGTGAGCGGCTCAGTTTGTTGGTTTGCCCCAGAATTGATCTGGTCTGTGTTTATACATGAGACCTTCTGTTCCTACTTGCTCGTTCGCTTGATGAACAAGATCCTTTCTTCCTAAGTGTTAACCCACTACTGTTCCTTTGCTGTCATGCAGCTTGACGAACGGACACACCTGGTCACTCAGCTCCAGGCAGAAAACGTGGCGCAGAAGGAGGGCCGAGCAGCGGAGCGCGAGGAGCTGGAATCCCTGAGATCCAAGATGGAGAAGCAACAGAGGGAGTGGGAGGAGAGGGAGAGAGATCTGCAGGAGGAGTGCAAGAGACTACAAGAGGAGAAGAGAAGGGAGGTGGAAAATGAAAGGGTAAGAGAGAGAGTCTGGGTACACAACAGGAATATTTTTAACATGGGTGCGCAATACATTGGATACCTTTCTGGCACTCAAAGGGACGTTAAAGTGATTGTAATGTCTATTTAAAAATAGTTGCCCGAGTCTTCTGTATATTAGAAGGAACCGATTACGCTATGTCTAAGTGCTTAAGATCCCCCACACACCCCTTTCTGGTCACCTCCCACGGGTGCAACTCAACAGCTGCAGCGAGGGACAGGCTTCAGTCAGTAAGTATAAGGGAAATCCTGACGCCCTTGACGAAGGAGGGCAGGCTTTCCCTTTGCTTACTGAAGTGTGTCCCTCACTGCAGCCGTCCTCGTCAGCCTACATCTTCTGAGTGACGTGGGGAGAAGTGGCGACCGGTGGATCTTCAGTGATTCGAAAATTTTGAACTACAAAGAAGTAAGCACTTCTAATTTTAAAATACATTACTATCACTTTAAGGTGACCACACATCCCTTTAAAGAGATAGTAACTCTTCAATATTACTAATCCCTATTTTGTAGCCCTTAAAAAAAAAAGAACAAAAATGCCCCCAGTGTCATCTCTCAATCCCTTATGGTTCAAGAGATAACTGCTTACAAAGTTCGCCCCTTCCTGACATCAGCGTTCTAGCTGACCGCAGAGGAATCCGCTCCTGTGACCAGCCAGAGGCTCTGCAGCAGAGCCAAGATCGAGTTAATGAAAAAGAAATCCTTCACTGAAAAGGTCTTCTCCCTGTGCTTGCAAACCAAGAATTTACTTTTAATTAACACAATCTCAGCTCTGCTGCAGAGCCTCCATCAGTCCCAGGACTGGATTTCCCTGCTGTTGCCCGATTCTCCTGTATAGTAAAGGGAACATATTGAGCTGTGTCTAAGCATTTACTTCTTTGTAGTTCAAAAGTTGTGAAGCACTGAAGATCCACCGCCCGCCCCTTCTCCCCACGTCACTCAGAAGATACAGACTGGTGAGGACAGCTGCAGCGAGGGACAAACTTCAGTATGCAAAGGGAAATCGTGCCCTCCTTCATAAAGCGCATCAGGATTTCCCTTATACTTACTAACTGAAGTTTGTCCCTCGCTGCAGCCATCGAGTCGCACCCGTGGGAGGCATTTTTGTTCTTCATATCCCATGTCCCTCATATATGGAATTTGGTTGTGGGACAGGACAGTGCACAGAGGGACAATCTTCATCCACTGAGTATAAGGAAAACCCTGACCCCTTGATGAAGGTCTGCAGGATTTTCCTTCTGCTCAATGAAGATTGTCCTCACTGCACTCCATCCGGCCGGCTCAGAGACGCAGCATCACATCAGTGAAAGGGTAGGCAGGGGGATAATTTACAATTGAATTACTGTTGAATTACAAAACATAAAATATTGAACTACAGAGCTACATGACCCATGTTATATGAGGATCAGTTGGAGCTGCAGTTTGTTTCAGCCATTGCTATCCCTTTAATCGTGAACGTTTATGAAAACATCAGTCTGCAGATGTGTACATGAATCAGTTCAACCCTGTAGCATGTGTATTTTATAAGCGTCCCTGATTTAAAGGCATATGTAGTCACAGTAGAATGTGTCTGATCTTTGCTCTGCTTCTGCTCACTAAGGGTCATATTCCAGAATTCTGGAGCAAACCAATTGTACCACAAATCAGAATTTCTCCACCACTGCCCTCAAGTTCCCCAAAAAGTGCACGTTTCTGTAATTTCCCTATCTGAGCACAGGTAAATTTAATCCTTGTGAATTATCCACTAATTACCCATCTGTACACAGGGAAATCTTTAAAATCGGTTCGGGATACTGGAAGACCATGGCTAAGAAATTGTGCCATAGAGAACAAATAAAAATGTCCCCATTTAAATCACTGTGGATTTTAATCCCTCCCCCTTTTCTAACAATCTGTTGCCTATTTCCCACTTCCCTTTTCCTCCTCATTGGTTCATTCCCCTTCTGTCTGTGGCATTTCCTTTACAAATTCAAGTCCATTCTACAGGAGCAGTGAGTGCATTATGAGCTTTCAGGCATAAGGCTTCAACGGACCAGATCTTCAAAGCAGCCACTTGGTCTTCAGTTCACAAATTCACTATGTTCTACAACAGGGCTGTCCAAGTTCAGTCCTCAATGGCCACTAACAGGCCAGGATGTAAGGATTTTCCTTATTAAGCACAGGGGAGTTAATCAGTGGATCATTCATTGTGACTGACTTATATGTGCTTAATCAGGAAAATCCTTACATCATCCTGGCCTGTTGGTGGCCCTTGCGGACTGAACTGGGGCAGCCATGCTCTACAAATTGTGTCATTTCCTCAGTATATGTCCACTTCAGGTGCAAGGTTTTGCAAACAGCAATTTCATAAGGCATTTTCTCTCCCTCCCTGCTTCTTTGGATACTTTGAGTCATCTCCGTGTCCCTGTGCAGACCTTTTGCATAAGAGATATTGGGGGTTGTGGTGCTCGTTGTAACATCCAATGATTGGCCATCAGCTATGTCCCACTGGGATCAATGAGGAACACAGGAGATAGGCAAATTCAGAACACGCCCAACAGAACTGTATAAACTGCTCCATTATGTAGCCCATGTAAAAGAGCCCCAAGAGTATTTTCTGTGTCAGGGGGAACAAAAGATAATGATGACTCGTGTGATGAATGAGGGTGTGGTTATATTTAGGAGTGTGGTCATGGATGGGGCCCCTGATTCTAGCCCTGTCCATTATTATAATGTGAATTGATACCCATGCAGTGTGCACCTGATGACCTGTCCATTATACTCTCCGTACCCATGGAATCTATTGGTCCACTGGTGGAGTGACATTTCTAGGTACATTGACATATAGGTACCTCAGTCTGCTTATTTAGAACTAGCCCCCCCCCACACACACACATACACACACACACACACACACACACACACACACACACACACCTCACTTTTATACATGTCTCTCCCATTATCTTCTCCTCTTTCAGGATCTGGTTCAGCAAGAATCGCAGAAGTCCCAGCAATGGCAGCTTGCTCTTTCCTCCATGCAGGGGGAGGTCCTGCGTTTGGAGAGAGATTTGCAGGCATCTCACAGGGAGAGGGACACACTGCAGATGGAGCTCAACTTGGAGAAGGTGAGAACCAATCAGACAGAAGGCAGGCCCTGTGTGTGTGACTCTGTTATAGGAACCAGTGTGCGAGATGCCTTGACAAGACTCATCTGTCTTTAAACTCTTGGATTCTAGCAAGACCTCCCTATCATCCAGGGAGTTAATCCATTGTGGTCTGTTCCTCCTTCAGGCTCGCAGTGAGTCCGAGAGAGTGCGTCTCGAGAGTGAACATAAGATGCGTTTGGAAGAAGCTATCACAGAGAGACTGAGCACAGTTCATGAGGAGAGTGCGCAGCATTTATCTGCAGTGAGAGAACAGAATAGGTATGAGACTGCATTGACTACATAAAGGTCATATGGGAAACGGGAAGTTAAACGTCTGCTTTGAAGTTGTGAGTTCACACTTGCCGTGTAAGGTGGCACTTACAAGCACAACATTGGCTTGGCAACATGGTGGGTGGTGGTGTGGTGATGGAGAAACAATGCATTCCTTTGAGCAAGTGGCCTGTGCATGTAAACCTATATGGCCACAGAGAAAAGAGTGAAAGCTTATAGGAGAGTTTAGATGAAGCCGTATTCTACCAGGAACATTTATGCCAGTTTCTTCACCCATGTCTCTCTCCTTCTCCTCTCAGAAAACAGTTGTTAGACCTCACCTCTCAGCATGAGTCAGAACTGTCCAATCAGCTTACTCAGTTTAAGTCTGAGTTACAGGAACGCGATAGACGCCATAGAGATGTCACCATGGACTATGAGCTCAGGTGAGTTACTGTATCAGCTGTAGGTGAGAAGGAGAGATTGAAAGCTTCTTCTATCTGTGACTCTTCAGGGGAAGGGACTTATGGCTTCTTCTGTCTGTCTTACCTTGTGTCACACTTCAGTCAGAGGGACAGACTCATAGCTTCTTCTATTTGTGTCACTGTGTTACCCTGCAGGAGGAGGAGGGACAGACTCCTATCTCCTTCTGTCTGTGTCACTGTGTCACCCTACAGGAGGAGGGACAAACTCATATCTCCTTCTGTCTGTGTCACCCTGCAGGACGAGGGACAGACTCATATCTCCTTCTGTCTGTGTCACCCTGCAGGAGGAGGGACAGACTCATATCTCCTTCTGTCTGTGTCACCCTGCAGGAGGAGGGACATACTCATATCTCCTTCTGTCTGTGTCACTGTGTCACCCTGCAGGAGGAGGGACAGACTAATATCTCCCTCTGTCTGTGTCACTGTGTCACCCTGCAGGAGGAGGGACAGACTCATATCTCCTTCTGTCTGTGTCACTGTGTCACCCTGCAGGAGGAGGGACAGACTCATATCTCCTTCTGTCTGTGTCACTATGTCACCCTGCAGGAGGAGGGACAGACTCATATCTCCTTCTGTCTGTGTCACTGTGTCACCCTGCAGGAGGAGGGACAGACTCATAGCTCCTGGTTATCACTGTGTCACCCTGCAGGAGGAGGGACAGACTCATATCTCCTTCTGTCTGTGTCACCCTGCAGGAGGAGGGACAGACTAATATCTCCCTCTGTCTGTGTCACTGTGTCACCCTACAGGAGGAGGGACAAACTCATATCTCCTTCTGTCTGTGTCACCCTGCAGGAGGAGGGACAGACTCATATCTCCTTCTGTCTGTGTCACCCTGCAGGAGGAGGGACAGACTCATATCTCCTTCTGTCTGTGTCACTGTGTCACCCTGCAGGAGGAGGGACAGACTCGTATCTCCTTCTGTCTGTGTCACCCTGCAGGAGGAGGGACAGACTCATATCTCCTTCTGTCTGTGTCACTGTGTCACCCTGCAGGAGGAGGGACAGACTAATATCTCCCTCTGTCTGTGTCACTGTGTCACCCTGCAGGAGGAGGGACAGACTCATATCTCCTTCTGTCTGTGTCACTGTGTCACCCTGCAGGAGGAGGGACAGACTCATATCTCCTTCTGTCTGTGTCACTATGTCACCCTGCAGGAGGAGGGACAGACTCATATCTCCTTCTGTCTGTGTCACTGTGTCACCCTGCAGGAGGAGGGACAGACTCATAGCTCCTGGTTATCACTGTGTCACCCTGCAGGAGGAGGGACAGACTCATATCTCCTTCTGTCTGTGTCACCCTGCAGGAGGAGGGGCAGACTCATATCTCCTTCTGTCTGTGTCACCCTGCAGGAGGAGGGACAGACTAATATCTCCCTCTGTCTGTGTCACTGTGTCACCCTACAGGAGGAGGGACAAACTCATATCTCCTTCTGTCTGTGTCACCCTGCAGGAGGAGGGACAGACTCATATCTCCTTCTGTCTGTGTCACCCTGCAGGAGGAGGGACAGACTCATATCTCCTTCTGTCTGTGTCACTGTGTCACCCTGCAGGAGGAGGGACAGACTAATATCTCCCTCTGTCTGTGTCACTGTGTCACCCTGCAGGAGGAGGGACAGACTCATATCTCCTTCTGTCTGTGTCACTGTGTCACCCTGCAGGAGGAGGGACAGAATCATATCTCCTTCTGTCTGTGTCACTGTGTCACCCTGCAGGAGGAGGGACAGACTCATATCTCCTTCTGTCTGTGTCACCCTGCAGGAGGAGGGACAGACTCATAGCTCCTGGTTATCACTGTGTCACACTCTAGGGACAGGGACGGACTCATTGATATTTCTATCTGGGAGGAGCAGACTCATCCTAACCCTCTCATATTTTTCTTGCCTGCCCCCAGGCTGTCCCACTCAGAGGAGAGAGCCCAGGAACTGTCTCTTGCACTCCGTCGGTTAGAAAGCGAGAGGGCTGAGATGCTAACACAGCTGCAGGAAGTCATGAAGAGTCATTGGAGCCAAGCATTGAGAGTACTCACTTCTAAGGTCAGAATGGAAGTGTTTGGGAATAGAAGGGTCACTGAGTAATTATGTACTAATATCAGGGCTAACTTATCCAGATATTTGCCTCTCTTTATCCTTGCTGAGCAATCTGTTGCCATCCAGCTGTTATCAGAGTACAAATCTCATCATCCTTAGCCAGCCAGAGGATGGACGAGTGTGATGGGCAATATAGTCCGACAACAACTGGGCAGCAGCACATTGTCCAGCTCATCCCCATATCATCTAAAACCCTCCCCTCACCAGTAACCTACCTCCCTCTCTCTTATTCACAGTCTTTCCCTGAAGCTCCAGTCCCCTGCCCATCACTAGTGGTCCCTCTCCAAACCACCTTTCAAAGATCGGAGCCGCAAATGCCTGTCCCCAGAGTGGAGCCTGGAGAAGAGGAGGTTAGGAATGATGGAGAAAGTATCCGTCTCGGGGGACACTCAAGCCAACTGTCAGGGAGCGGTGGCTCACACGTTATGGTTGGAAGCCAACTCAAGAATAGCAGCAGTCATATGGCTGGTAATTGCTTCCTCGGGGATAACACAAGCCAACACTCAAGAGACAATAGCTATCAGCAAGTTGGCAGTAGGCATTGCAGTGGGAGTAGTAACCCTTCCTTCGTTAGTTTTAGTCAGCTTCTAGATAACGGCAGCCAAAATGTTAGTGGGACTAGTCAGTTGAAGGAGACAAGTCTCCAGATCCTGGGAGATGGTGGCCATATGATGATGGGTAGCAGTAACGGTAGCCAACAAATGATCGGCAGTAGCCATAGTAGCCAGGTCAAGGGTAACAGTGGTCAAAACACAACTGATGGTGGCAAAAACTCAGTTAGAGATATTACAAACCAGATTGTCAGTGGCCATATCAAGGAGACACTGTGCCAATCTTTGACAGCTGGAAGTCTCACCAATACCCAGTCAACGATCAATGATGTAGGTATCCAAAATTCTTGCAGGGGCTACAATGAAGCAATAAACCAGTCTGTGATGGGAAGAAATACCTATACTGGTGATCCCTTCGTAGCTGTTGAGAGAGGGAACAGAACTGTTACTGGGAGTAGCCAATTCAAGGAGGCCAGCAGTCAGTCCATGAGAGATGAAAGCTGCAACAGCACTCAGATAGCAGCCAGAGATAGTGTTGGCCAAAATGTTAATAGCAGCAGCCACCTTAAGGGAAACGATCTCCTCACCATAATGGATGATCACCACTTAAAAGAAATGTTTAGACAAGTTATCGGTGATATCCACCATAGGGAAATAGGTAGCCTTTATGACTCCCAATCGGTTCTTCACCATGTCCCAAGTGCAAAAGAATCCCCCCGAGGATCTCGTCAAGAGTCCAGAAGCCATTCAAGTTATCGAGAACAGGAGGAACTGGACCATCCAGTCCACAGGGCCATGGACTCAGAAGAAAGTTTCTACCCTCTGCAGATGGAAGAGCTGAGTCACAGCTTCAGTAGCCAAATGGGCTTCTATTCTCTCGAGCCACATCCTGACAGAACCACAACCGGGAGAGGTGAGAGACTGTTACTGTATCCGTTACACTGGTTCTATATTGTCCGTCACTCTGAGGCTAATGTGCTCAGTATAACTGTACCATAGGAGAGAAATGAAAATACCCGCTGATTTAAAGAGACAGTAATACTTAAAATGTGAAAATATATATGTTGTAGGGTTTATCCCCCTGAGCAAAACAAGGGTACTCCCACTGCTGAGAGATGTTTAATTAAAAAAAATAACAGCTCAAACTTTAATTTGTAGGTGCAATATCACAGTGGCCTGAAAATGTACAGTGGTGCTATACCATCCTGTGGATATTTGTGGTCTATGGACCAGAGCAGTCCATAGGATGGTGTAGCAACAGCGCCACTGTAAATTGTCAGGCCACTGTGATATTGCACCTAAAAAATTCAACTTTGAAAATGAATAACTTTTGAATAAAACACCTCTCAGCAGTGGGAGTTCCCTTGCTTTACTCAGGGGGATAAACATTACAATATATATTTTTACATTTTAAGTATTACTATCCCTTTAAATGGGACTTTTATAGTGGAGCTGTCACTTTGTAACAAATAGTGGATTTTGAAAGAGCTTTGAAAAGCATCTATATTTATGTTGCACAATTTTTTATATATAAAAACATAGTCTGAGATGTTTAGATTTGTTTATTTGTCAGTTTGTTCATATTAAACAGTAATGACAGCCAGATACTAACATTCCAAACTGTTCCCCATTCCATCTGCCACTTCCTGCCAGCCACATACTAACATGTCATGCTGTTCTCTATCCCAACTGCCGCTTCCTGCCGGCCACATACTAACATGTCATGCTGTTCTCTATCCCAACTGCCGCTTCCTGACAGCCAGATACTAAGACTCCATATTGCTCCCTGTCACAACTGCCATTACCTGCCAGCCAGGTACTAACATTTCACACTGCTCCCCATCACAACTGCCACTTCCTGCCTGCCAAATACTAACATTTCATGCTGCACTCCATCCCAACTGCCACTTCCTGACAGCCAGATACTAAGACTCCATATTGCTCCCCTTCCCAACTGCCATTACCTGCCAGCCAGGTACTAACATTTCACACTGCTCCCCTCCCCATCCCAACTGCTAGCATTAGCTTATTTGCATAAACTGACATATAAAACTAAATATCACAAACCTATTGTTTTACATATAAAATGGCTAACATCCAATATTGGTGATTTTGAATACTCTTTTGAAATTATGTTTTTTTGCAGAGTAACCCTTCCAGTTTAACCCCTTGAAGGTGAAATTCTGGAGCAAACCAACTCCTTCGCAGGTGGCAAATAAAACTGCTGTTTGATTTAAATGAGTCTTTTAACCCTTTGAGTGTCAGAGGGGTATGCAACACATTGCTTTGCAGTGCATTGCGTACCCCTCTGGCCATCAAATGATAGCGAGGTTCATTCTAACATTCGGTACGTTAAAAGACCCATTTAATGCAGTGGGAATGTTCTTGTCCCCTCTGATGCAGATGGTTTAATCCATAACAGCACCTTTTGTAGCTTCGTGTTCTGTGATAGAGAAAAATCACAAACAAATGTACAGTAATGTTTGCTATGTGCACATATGGAGACCCTAGGAGCGACTCTATAATAGTTATCATTTCACAGTACGTATCACTTGGTATTTGAATCCTATAAACCTTTGTGTGCAAGAGGGGTCTGGCACTCAAAGGGTTAACCACCGTGGAGTACAATGCGTTGCTTTGCTGTGCATTGGGCACTCCTCTGGTCCTTAAAGGGTTAAGCAGATAAATGGATTTAGAACCATCGTTTTTAAAGTAGAACTAATGGGATTATTCTGTGAGTGTAATGTTGTGTGGGAGAAAGAGTGCGTGAGTGTGCATGTGTAATGTCTGTGTGTGAGTGTGCGGGTGTGAAGTGTGTGCTTGTGTAAGTGTGTTTGGTTGGTTTTTCTTGTGTGTGTTAAAGAAGTATGTGTGTCTTTGTGTGAGAGGGAGTGTGGCTTTTTTTTTTGTATCAGGGCAAGTGTAATGTGGGTGTGTGTTTGCGTGAGGGAGTGTGTATGTGTTGTGAAATTTGAGACAGTGTACTTTGGTGAGGGTGTGTGTGTGTGCGTGGGAAGGTGTTAATGTGGGATTTTGTGTGATTGTGCGACAGTGTGGGCTGTGTATAGGGGGGGTCATTGATCAGTTCCATTTCACACTGACAGAAGTGTACATGACAGTATATAAAGAGATCAAATAAGTATAGGGTCTATGTCAAGTGTGTAGGACTGAGCCTTCTCATATATCCCATTTATACATACACAAGTTTAAAAGCCCGTGTACATGCATTGGGTACGTGTCTGGCACTAATAGAGTTATAACATTAAAAGTGGATTTGCATGTAGGACTATTTTCCACTGACATCCAGGTAAATCCAGAAAGGAGGCAATGTATTTACTGACTGGTATGTTACATTTTCAATGCTTAGCCCTTTCAGCTCCAAAGCACAGCATTACACAATTCTCCATCCATGTGTGAGAATGTTTACGTGAGTGAGCATGTGTGAATGTGCGTGTTTTGCTTTGCGTGTAGTGAGTGTTTTGCATGTAGTGTGTTTTGAGTATATATAGGCTTGTGTATTGAGAATAGTATTGAGTGATTGTGTATTGTGTTTTGTGCTTATTATGTGTGTGCAGGCCCGGACTGGGACAAAAAATAGGCCCGGGCATTTAAAGCTGAGCAGCCCATTTTTATTTTTTGAGCAGCCTATGGGGGGGGGGGGGTCCACAATGGACAAGGGTCCACAATGCACCCTTCCACTCCACAATGCCCCCTTCATCTCCACAATGCCCCTTCCACAATGCCCCCTTCCACTCCACAATGCCCCTTCCACAATGTCCCCTTCATCTCCACAATGCCCCTTCCACAATGTCTCCTTCATCTCCACAATGCCCCTTCCACAATGCACCCTTCCACTCCACAATGCCCCCTTCCACAATGCACCCTTCCACTCCACAATGCCCCCTTCATCTCCACAATGCACCTTCCACAATGCCCCCTTCATCTCCACAATGCTCCCTTCACCTCCACAATGCTCCCTTCACCTCCACAATGCCCCTTCCACAACGGCCCCTTCATCAACTGCCCCTTCATCTCCGCAATGCCCCTTGATCTTAAATCCCTGGTGATCTAGCGGCGACGCGGCGTACCATCAGGGTGATCTGTGCCTCCTTCAGCACAGAGCTGCATCTCCCGCTCGCGGTTCGCAATAATGCAGAGCACTGGGAGATGTCATCTCCCAGCGCTCTGTATTACTACAGAGACTGGGTCACCGGACCGGCCCACCGGGCAAATGCCCGGTGTGCCCGATGGCCAGTCCGGGCCTGTGTGTGTGCATCGTGTGTGTATAGTGCATTCCTTGTGAGTGTGCGTGCATAGTGCAGAGATTTTCACCCATACTGTTGATCCTGGGTGTGTTTTTCACGCACACAGAAGCCTTCATTTATGTATATGTAATATACAGTTTATGTGTGTGTGTGTATATATAATAATTTGTGTGTATATATGTTTATGTGTAGATATGTATGTGTATATTATATATATATATATATATATATATATATATATATATATATATATATATATATATATATATATATATATGTGTGTATATATTATAGACAAACCGCAATTTCTCTTGGAATGCACTCCCTTTAAATCTTCACTGCAACACCCGGTGCCTAGTTACATACTCATAGATACGGCAATCAAATTAGAATGGCACTATATATGCCAAACGATATACATGAAACGCCATACACAAAATGCAATACACCAAATGCTATTCGCCAAATGCAACACTTAATTCCCCAAATGCTATACACCAAAAGGCAATTCTCCAAACACTATAATCAATTGGCCAAATGCTGTAGACAATATGACAAACTGTATTCGCCAAACGCTATACGCACTACGACAAATGGTATACCCCAAACAAAATACTCCAAACGCAGTTCACCAATGGTATATGCCAAGCGCAATTCGACAAAAGCTATACTCCAAACACTATAGGCATCTTAGGCAAACGCTATATGCAATTAGCGAAACACTATATGCCAAACGCTATACACAATATGACAAATGGTGTATGTCAAACGCAGTACTCCAAACACTAAAGGCAATTCATCAAACGGTATACACCAAACACAGTTCGCCAAAATGCTTTACGCCAAATGCTATAGTCAGTTTAGCCAAACGCTATATGCAATTCACCAAATGCTATACAAAATTCCCCAAACGCTATACTCCAATTGCTATATGCAATTTATCAAAAGGTATATGATAAACGCAGATCACCAAATGCTATTTGCAACATGCCAAACTATGTACGCAATTTGCCAATCGCTATAAGTAATACGTCAAACACCATATACCAAACAATTCGCAAAACACTATACACCAAACTCCATTCGGCAAACTCAGTACTCCAAACGCTATACGCAATTGATCAAATGGTGTATGTTAAACGCAATACGCTATACGCAATTAGCCAAATGCTATATGCAAAAAATGCTATACACAATTAACCAAGCGCTATATGCAATTTGCCAAACGCTATATGCAGTTCTCCAAATGCTATGCGCCCTATACTCAATTCGAAAAACAATATAGGATATTTGCTATGCTCAGTACACCAAACGCAATATGCGAAGCACTGTATATGCTGTGACCAAACACCGTAAGGCAAACGCTATGCACAAGATGCTGTATTCGAACGCTGTATGCAGTAGGAAAACTGCTATATGCAATAGGCAAAATATTATACACAAAATACACAATGCGTACACACAATGCTCACACGCTGTTGCTCACAGTCACACTCACACACACACACATACACGATCATTGATGGAGTGTTGTGTAACGCAATGCATTGCACACCTTTTTGGAGATGAAAGGGCTAAGCACCGATGATAATTCAGCAAGCCATTCAATAAAGCAGTAATTGTTTTATTAACCAAAGGGTAACGCTGTGCCAGTATTGCCAGTGTATATATAAAATATCTCTAGATTTATACTATAGGAATCTTACACACAGGGCCTGTGTCCTAGTGTGTAGGACTGAGCCGCCTCCTATATCCCATTTATACTGTAGTAGTGTTATAGGGACTGTGTCCCAGTGTGTAGGACTCCTATATCCCATTTATACTATAGGAATGTTATAGGGACTGTGTCCCAGTGTGTTGGACTCCTATATCCCATTTATACTGTAGGAATGTTATAGGGTCTGTGTCCCAGTGTGTAGGACTCCTATATCCCATTTATACTGTAGGAATGTTATAGGGTCTGTGTCCCAGTGTGCAGGACTCCTATATCCCATTTATACTGTAGGGATGTTATAGGGTCTGTGTCCCAGTGTGCAGGACTCCTATATCCCATTTATACTATAGGAGTGTTATAGGGTCTGTGTCCCAGTGTGTAGGACTCCTATATCCCATTTATACTATAGTAGTGTTATAGGGTCTGTGTCCTAGTGTGTAGGACTCCTATATCCCATTTATACTGTAGTAGTGTTATAGGGTCTGTGTCCCAGTGTGTAGGACTCCTATATCCCATTTATACTGTAGTAGTGTTATAGGGTATGTGTCATAGTGTGTAGGACTCCTATATCCCATTTATACTGTAGTACTGTTTTAGGGTCTGTGTCCCAGTGTGTAGGACTCATATATCCCATTTATACTGTAGTAGTGTTATAGGGTCTGTGTCCCAGTGTGTAGGACTCCTATATCCCATTTATACTATAGTAGTGTTATAGGGTCTGTGTCCTAGTGTGTAGGACTCCTATATCCCATTTATACTATAGTAGTGTTATAGGGTCTGTGTCCCAGTGTGTAGGACTCCTATATCCCATTTATACTGTAGGAATGTTATAGGGTCTGTGTCCCAGTGTGTAGGACTCCTATATACCATTTATACTATAGTAGTGTTATAGGGTCTGTGTCCCAGTGTGTAGGACTCCTATATCCCATTTATACTGTAGTAGTGTTATAGGGTCTGTGTCCTAGTGTGTAGGACTCCTATATCCCATTTATACTATAGTAGTGTTATAGGGTCTGTGTCCCAGTGTGTAGGACTCCTATATCCCATTTATACTATAGTAGTGTTATAGGGTCTATGTCCTAGTGTGTAGGACTCCTATATCCCATTTATACTATAGGAGTGTTATAGGGTCTGTGTCCCAGTATGTAGGACTCCTATATCCCATTTATACTGTAGTAGTGTTATAGGGTCTGTGTCCCAGTGTGTAGGACTCCTATATCCTATTTATACTATAGTAGTGTTATAGGGTCTGTGTCCTAGTGTGTAGGACTCCTATATCCCATTTATACTATAGTAGTGTTATAGGGTCTGTGTCCTAGTGTGTAGGACTCCTATATCCCATTTATACTATAGTAGTGTTATAGGGTCTGTGTCCCAGTGTGTAGGACTCCTATATCCCATTTATACTATAGGAATGTTATAGGGTCTATGTCCCAGTGTGTAGGACTCCTATATCCCATTTATACTGTAGTAGTGTTTTAGGGTCTGTGTCCCAGTGTGTAGGACTCCTATATCCCAATTATACTATAGTAGTGTTATAGGGTCTGTGTCCCAGTGTGTAGGACTCCTATATCCCATTTATACTATAGGAATGTTATAGGGTCTGTGTCCCAGTGTGTAGGACTCCTATATCCCATTTATACTATAGGAATGTTATAGGGTCTGTGTCCTAGTGTGTAGGACTCCTATATCCCATTTATACTATAGTAGTGTTATAGGGTCTGTGTCCCAGTGTGTAGGACTCCTATATCCCATTTATACTATAGTAGTGTTATAGGGTCTGTGTCCTAGTGTGTAGGACTCCTATATCCCATTTATACTATAGGAGTGTTATAGGGTCTGTGTCCCAGTGTGTAGGACTCCTATATCCCATTTATACTATAGGAATGTTATAGGGTCTGTGTCCTAGTGTGTAGGACTCCTATATCCCATTTATACTGTAGGAATGTTATAGGGTCTGTGTCCCAGGGTGTAGGACTCCTATATCCCATTTATACTATAGGAATGTTATAGGGTCTGTGTCCTAGTGTGTAGGACTCCTATATCCCATTTATACTATAGTAGTGTTATAGGGTCTGTGTCCTAGTGTGTAGGACTCCTATATCCCATTTATACTATAGGAGTGTTATAGGGTCTGTGTCCCAGTGTGTAGGACTCCTATATCCCATTTATACTGTAGTAGTGTTATAGGGTCTGTGTCCCAGTGTGTAGGACTCCTATGTCCCATTTATACTATAGTAGTGTTATAGGGTCTGTGTCCCAGTGTGTAGGACTCCTATATCCCATTTATACTATAGGAATGTTATAGGGTCTGTGTCCTAGTGTGTAGGACTCCTATATCCCATTTATACTGTAGGAATGTTATAGGGTCTGTGTCCTAGTGTGTAGGACTCCTATATCCCATTTATACTATAGGAATGTTATAGGGTCTGTGTCACAGTGTGTAGGACTCCTATATCCCATTTATACTATAGGAGTGTTATAGGGTCTGTGTCCCAGTGTGTAGGACTCCTATATCCCATTTATACTATAGGAGTGTTATAGGGTCTGTGTCCCAGTGTGTAGGACTCCTATATCCCATTTATACTATAGGAGTGTTATAGGGTCTGTGTCCCAGTGTGTAGGACTCCTATATCCCATTTATACTATAGTAGTGTTATAGGGACTGTGTCCCAGTGTGTAGGACTCCTATATCCCATTTATACTATAGTAGTGTTATAGGGTCTGTGTCACAGTGTGTAGGACTGAGTCTCCTCCTATATCCCATTTATACTATAGGAATGTTATAGGGTCTGTGTCCTAGTGTGTAGGACTCCTATATCCCATTTATACTATAGTAGTGTTGTAGGGTCTATGTCCCAGTGTGTAGGACTCCTATATCCCATTTATACTATAGTAGTGTTATAGGGTCTGTGTCCCAGTGTGTAGGACTCCTATATCCCATTTATACTATAGTAGTGTTATAGGGTCTGTGTCACAGTGTGTAGGACTGAGTCTCCTCCTATATCCCATTTATACTATAGGAATGTTATAGGGTCTGTGTCCCAGTGTGTAGGACTCCTATATCCCATTTATACTGTAGGAATGTTATAGGGTCTGTGTCCTAGTGTGTAGGACTCCTATATCCCATTTATACTATAGTAGTGTTATAGGGTCTGTGTCCTAGTGTGTAGGACTCATATATCCCATTTATACTGTAGCAGTGTTATAGGGTCTGTGTCCCAGTGTGTAGGACTCCTATATCCCATTTATACTATAGGAATGTTATAGGGTCTGTGTCCTAGTGTGTAGGACTCCTATATCCCATTTATACTGTAGTAGTGTTATAGGGTCTGTGTCCTAGTGTGTAGGACTCCTATATCCCATTTATACTATAGTAGTGTTATAGGGTCTGTGTCCCAGTATGTAGGACTCCTATATCCCATTTATACTGTAGTAGTGTTATAGGGTCTGTGTCCTATTGTGTAGGACTCCTATATCCCATTTATTACTGTAGGAATGTTATAGGGTCTGTGTCCTAGTGTGTAGGACTCCTATATCCCATTTATACTATAGTAGTGTTATAGGGTCTGTGTCCTATTGTGTAGGACTCCTATATCCCATTTATTACTGTAGGAATGTTATAGGGTCTGTGTCCTAGTGTGTAGGACTCCTATATCCCATTTATACTATAGGAGTGTTATAGGGTCTGTGTCCTAGTGTGTAGGACTCCTATATCCCATTTATACTGTAGTAGTGTTATAGGGACTGTGTCCCAGTGTGTAGGACTCCTATATCCCATTTATACTATAGGAGTGTTATAGGGTCTGTGTCCTAGTGTGTAGGACTCCTATATCCCATTTATACTATAGTAGTGTTATAGGGTCTGTGTCCTAGTGTGTAGGACTCCTATATCCCATTTATACTATAGGAATGTTATAGGGTCTGTGTCCCAGTGTGTAGGACTCCTATATCCCATTTATACTATAGTAGTGTTATAGGGTCTGTGTCCTAGTGTGTAGGACTCCTATATCCCATTTATACTGTAGTAGTGTTATAGGGTCTGTGTCCCAGTGTGTAGGACTCCTATATCCCATTTATACTATAGGAGTGTTATAGGGTCTGTGTCCCAGTGTGTAGGACTCCTATATCCCATTTATACTATAGTAGTGTTATAGGGTCTGTGTCCTAGTGTGTAGGACTCCTATATCCCATTTATACTGTAGGAGTGTTATAGGGTCTGTGTCCCAGTGTGTAGGACTCCTATATCCTATTTATACTATAGTAGTGTTATAGGGTCTGTGTCCCAGTGTGTAGGACTCCTATATCCCATTTATACTATAGTAGTGTTATAGGGTCTGTGTCCCAGTGTGTAGGACTCCTATATCCCATTTATACTGTAGGAGTGTTATAGGGTCTGTGTCCCAGTGTGTAGGACTCCTATATCCCATTTATACTATAGGATTGTTATAGGGTCTGTGTCCTAGTGTGTAGGACTCCTATATCCCATTTATACTATAGGAATGTTATAGGGTCTGTGTCCCAGTGTGTAGGACTCCTATATCCCATTTATACTGTAGGAATGTTATAGGGTCTGTGTTCCAGGGTGTAGGACTCCTATATCCCATTTATACTATAGGAATGTTTTAGGGTCTGTGTCCCAGTGTGTAGGACTCCTATATCCCATTTATACTATAGTAGTGTTATAGGGTCTGTGTCCTAGTGTGTAGGACTCCTATATCCCATTTATAGTATAGGAATGTTATAGGGTCTGTGTCCCAGTGTGTAGGACTCCTATATCCCATTTATACTATAGTAGTGTTATAGGGTCTGTGTCCTAGTGTGTAGGACTCCTATATCCCATTTATACTATAGTAGTGTTATAGGGTCTGTGTCCCAGTGTGTAGGACTCCTATATCCCATTTATACTGTAGGAGTGTTATAGGGTCTGTGTCCCAGTGTGTAGGACTCCTATATCCCATTTATACTATAGTAGTGTTATAGGGTCTATGTCCCAGTGTGTAGGACTCCTATATCCCATTTATACTATAGGAATGTTATAGGGTCTGTGTCCCAGTGTGTAGGACTCCTATATCCCATTTATACTATAGGAATGTTATAGGGTCTGTGTCCTAGTGTGTAGGACTCCTATATCCCATTTATACTATAGTAGTGTTATAGGGTCTGTGTCCTATTGTGTAGGACTCCTATATCCCATTTATTACTGTAGGACTGTTTTAGGGTCTGTGTCCCAGGGTGTAGGACTCCTATATCCCATTTATACTGTAGGAATGTTATAGGGTCTGTGTCCCAGTGTGTAGGACTCCTATATCCCATTTATACTATAGTAGTGTTATAGGGTCTGTGTCCTAGTGTGTAGGACTCCTATATCCCATTTATACTGTAGGAATGTTTTAGGGTCTGTGTCCTAGTGTGTAGGACTCCTATATCCCATTTATACTGTAGGACTGTTTTAGGGTCTGTGTCCCAGGGTGTAGGACTCCTATATCCCATTTATACTGTAGGACTGTTTTAGGGTCTGTGTCCCAGTGTGTAGGAGTCCTATATCCCATTTATTACTGTAGGAATGTTATGGGGTCTGTGTCCCAGTGTGTAGGACTCCTATATCCCATTTATACTGTAGGACTGTTTTAGGGTCTGTGTCCCAGGGTGTAGGTCGGGGTCTCCTGTCATCGTCCTGTATCTCTAGGTTCAGTGTGTACTAGGACTGCAGTGAGCAGGTTAAATTTCACACATTACTTGTCAATAATAATTTATTAATGAAGGTTGGCAGGGATCAGCGCTAATGAGCAGCAGTCCACTGCGGGGTGTCTTACCTCATCAATAGGGGGTCAGATCTAAGAGGTTTATTCATTCATATCTCTTCTCTATCACTGCTCTCCCCCACCCCCTTCCCTACATGTACCCCTCCTCTATGTCTCCTTTCATCACCTCTTTCCTCCATGTCACCCTCTTCTCTATGTCTCCTTTCATCACCTCTTTCCTCCATGTCACCCTCTTCTCCATGTCTCATCCTTTTCCTCCCATGTCTTCCTCTTTTTCTTACCCTATCCTCCACCCCCCCCATTTCCTCACAACCCTGTGTCTCTCCATCCTCCATTTCTCTCCCCCATTACCTCAAAACTCTATTTGTTTCCCCGTCTCTCCACCTTCCATCCCCCCATTACCTCACAACTGTCTCCCCCTCTCTCCACCCTCCATTTCTGTCCCCTATTACCTCACACTCTCTCCCCCTATCTCCCCCCATTACCTCACAACTGTGTCTCCCCCTCTCTCCACCCTCCATCCCCCCACATTACTTCACAACTCTGTGTCTCCCCCTCTCTCCATCCTCCATTTCTTTCCCCCATTACCTCACAACTCTGTGTCTCCCCCTATCTCCCCCCCATTACCTCACAACTGTCTCCCCCTCTCTCCACCCGCCACCCCCTGCATTAACTCACAACTCTGTGTCTCCCCCTCTCTCCATCCTCCATTTCTCTCCCCCATTACCTCACAACTCTGTGTCTCCCCCTCTCTCCACCCGCCACCCCCCTGCATTACCTCACAACTCTGTGTCTCCCCCTCTCTCCACCCTCCATTTCTTTCCACCATTACCTCACAACTCTGTGTCCCTCCATCCTCCATTTCCCCCCTATTACCTCACAACTGTGTCTCTCCATTCTCCACCCCCCATTACCTCACAACTCCATTTCTCTCTCACTTTTAGGGTCTGAGAGTCTCCCGCACATCTCCCCTGAGCATCCCTTCCAAAAAGAGCCGTCATCGATGTTTGACTCGCCCGAGATCAGCAGCCTGGAGACCCCCCCAAATTGGAGACCAGGTGGGGACCAAGCCCCCCCAAACCCTCTACTGCAATACTACATTCGCATGGTGAGTGCTGGATCACCAGTTGGTGTTACTGACTATTATGTCCACGTCGGTGTTATTACAGTACCGGTATCACTACTTGTACGTATATTCACCAGTTATTGGTAGTGACTATTATATCCACGTCAGTGCTATTACAGTACCGGTATTACTACTTGTACGTATATTCACCAGTTATTGGTAGTGACTATTATGTCCACGTCAGTGCTATTACAGTACCGGTATCACTACTTGTACATATATTCACCAGTTAGTGGTAGTGACTATTATGTCCACGTCAGTGCTATTACAGTACCGGTATTACTACTTGTACATATATTCACCAGTTATTGGTAGTGACTATTATGTCCACGTCAGTGCTATTACAGTACCGGTATCACTACTTGTACGTATATTCACCAGTTAGTGGTAGTGACTATTATGTCCACGTCAGTGCTATTACAGTACCGGTATTACTACTTGTACATATATTCACCAGTTAGTGGTAGTGACTATTATGTCCACGTCAGTGTTATTACAGTACCGGTATTACTACTTGTACATATATTCACCAGTTAGTGGTAGTGACTGTTATGTCCACGTCAGTGTTATTACAGTACCGGTATCACTACTTGTACGTATATACACCAGTTAGTGGTAGTGACTATTATGTCCACGTCAGTGCTATTACAGTACCGGTATTACTACTTGTACATATATTCACCAGTTATTGGTAGTGACTATTATGTCCACGTCAGTGCTATTACAGTACCGGTATTACTACTTGTACATATATTCACCAGTTAGTGGTAGTGACTATTATGTCCACGTCAGCGCTGTTACAGTACCGGTATCACTACTTGTACATATATTCACCAGTTAGTGGTAGTGACTATTATATCCACGTCAGCTCTATTACAGTACCAGTATTACTACTTGTACGTATATTCACCAGTTAGTGGTAGTGACTATTATGTCCATGTCAGCGCTGTTACAGTACCGGTATCACTACTTGTACGTATATTCACCAGTTAATGGTAGTGACTATTATGTCCACGTCAGCGCTGTTACAGTACCGGTATCACTACTTGTACATATATTCACCAGTTAGTAGTAGTGACTATTATGTCCACGTCAGCTCTATTACAGTACCAGTATTACTACTTGTACATATATTGACCAGTTAGTGGTAGTAACTATTATGTCCACGTCAGCGCTGTTACAGTACCGGTATCACTACTTGTACATGTGGTCACCAAAGAGAAGAATACATACACGTGGGGCCGTAGGCACAAGATAAAAGTAACATAAATGAAGTGCACCAAATAAAAATTCTCATTCACCTTAAATGTATTCGCCATACACTAACCTTTTTACACATTACGCCAAATGCTAAATGCAGTAGATCAAACTCTATACTCAAAATTGCTATATTCCAACCACTAAACACAGTATGCTATAAGCAATGCACAAAAGGCTATACACCAACCACTGAACAGTATGCTATAAGCAATGCGCAAAAGGCTGTACACCAACCACTAAACACAGTATGCTATAAGCAATGCACAAAAGGCTACACACCAACCACTAAACACAGCATGCTATAAGCAATGCACAAAAGGCTGTACACCAACCACTAAACACAGTATGCTATAAACAATGCACAAAAGGCTATACACCAACCACTAAACACAGTATGCTATAAACAATGCACAAAAGGCTGTACACCAACCGCTAAACACAGTTTAAATGCAAAATACTATGTGCCAAATGATATACGTACAACGCTATGCGTAAGACACAATTCCAAAATCATATATTCCTTACCCAGAACGCTATATGCAAACCTCAATAAGCTATAGGCAAAACACTGTGCACAAGAGATGATGTATGCAATAAGCTATAGGCAAAGCACACACAACACGCTCGTGCACTCTTTTGCTCACACATGCTCTCACACGTGCACACACTCATCGATGGAGACTTGTGTAACTCGGTGCTTCACACACCTTTTTAGAGCTGAAAGGGCTAAGCAATGAAAATTCAACAATCCATTGATTAACAAAGTATCGCTAGTACTTCCTGGACTTCTGGTTAATACAACACATAGACAGTTACTAATGCAGTTATCAAATATGTAAACTTGAATGAAAGAGAAAGTTTCACTCTATTAAAGGCATAGTAATGTTTCATAATAAAAACAGCTCCAATTAATCTCCATAGTATTTGGGCCATGGAGAGTGTTATATCAATACTGTGAGAGTTGTAGTACAAGAGTAATTGAATGATAAAGTATCCTCCTCCCGCCCCTTTTACTGATGTAACACTGCTAACCTCAGAGCAGCAAGACTGTCCGGATGGATCTCAGAGAGGGACAACCTTCAGTGATCATAATGAAAAACCTGTCAAGGTGGCAGGGTGTTCCTTATGATCACAGTAAGAAGATTGCCCCTTGCTGTGACCTGTCCGGTCAAGGGACCAGATTCCACATCTGAGGTGAGCAGTGTTACATCAGTAAAAGTGGAGGGAGGGTGATATTTTATCATTCAATTACTCATGTACTACAACTCTGACAGTATTGAACTGGCCCAAATACTATGAAGATTAATTGGAGCTGCTTTTATTTAGAAACATTACTATTCCTTTAACCCCTTAAGGAAAGGCGCGCACGTGCAGCTGGCACTTAAGGACCACGGAGCATTTTTTTTTTTTTTTTTTTAACCATCCGATTCAGGGCTCACTGTACAGCGTGCAGCTGCGCAAGGAGCCCTGAATTCCATGACGTACCAGGACCGTCACTGGTCCTTAATTGTCAGACAGCCGTGATGGTCCTGGCACGGCAGTGGAACGTTAAAGGGTTAAGTAGGTTCATTCACCCTTTCTGATTCAGTCTGAAAAAACTGCCAGCAACTGTCATGTCTGCTTCCATGGGCCTGAATTCCAAGACACATTAAAGGTGATTTCTCTGTCGTCCAATACAGGTTACTGTAACTTTGGGTAGGCGATCCGCCCCTTTAATTGTAGGCAGGAACAATTCTAGAATTGTATGCAGGGGGTGGAGCCTACCTTCCCTCCTTGGCTGCAGCTAGCCAACCAGCTCCAGAAAGATTTGTTCCTTGGTGAAGACACAGACAAGAGAACAGTTCTGCTATAGTTTTAGAATGTGTTTTTATTTTTCTGTTAGATATGGAATACCACCATTAGGCGGATTATCATAACTGACAATGCCCTTAGATGTGGCTAGCTCAGTATCCAGGTGCTTTTTGTGGACCTTAAGCCCTGAGGGGGAAAATCTTGGGTACAAGTTCTTTCCTCAGGAGTTGCCCACTGAGGCTTCTTCTTAATACATGGTAATCTGAAGACAGGAGATCTGCAGGAAAGGTGAGCAACCCTTTGAGTGCTGCAGGTCCACATGTCCCACAGTGCCCCTCCGCACAGGGTTTTTCCTTTGGAGTTCCTATTGCACACTCCTGCACTCATTGGGTCTAATCTGTATGTCTGTTGGGTGTTTTGGAGCAGGTTTATGTGGTAACTTAACCCTTTAGCTGCTGGTTTTGCATCTTTTCGGGGGTTTTCTGACACTTTTCCTACCGGTTCAGTGTTTTTTTGGGTATCCTAACATGTGCTTGTGATGTTTAATGCATTTTTTATTTTACTGTTTCAATGTTGTAAAATTTTAGTTCCGCGCCTTTAAGGCACGCTTTACCGCATAGGCGCCATTGCTCCATTCACTCCTATGGAACTGTACAGTTTGGGGCGTATCTCTGCAACCGCTCCACCTAGCGACTTCAGAGATGGCTCATTTTTATTGTCTGCCCTTGCTTTATCATCCGGTTCATGTTTCTAGTGTGTTGGGGGGCTCAGGGGGCTTCGGGTACTGCTGGGGAACTTTTTCTGAGAAAACATTTCCCATGAGCGCTTGCTTCGAGAGCTCATTTCTGATTGGCTCCTGCCGTGGCAGCCATTTTGTGCCATTTCCAGAACGAGTATCATACGCAGGGCTTGGCATATTCTTCTCTCCTCTGCTGATTAACCCTTTGCCTGCCAGATAAGTCTATTTTAGCGACACTTTAATCCTACACACTGTAATCGGATGATTTCTTATACTGTATCCTCTTTTCTTTTGAACGGGGTAAAACTCCTAGGGGCCCTTGGTAATTTATGTTGATCTTAAGGAAAGTGGGGGTTATTTGGAGGTGGCATTCTGCTTCTCTCTTTAATTGCCTTAGAGGGGTCCAACGCAGTGCAATGCTTTGGATACCTTTGGCGCTCAAGGGATTAAAATTGGATATATATATTTAAAAAAAAAAAAAGACATCGCTCGCATTTATGATGTTTTCATTGTAATGTAATTGAAGAGGCTGAGAATAGAGATGAGCCTGTCAAGTTCAGCCTTTGCCATGTCTTCTTGGTTGATACAGGAGAGGCAAAAAAATAAATAAAAGATCAAAAATTGCAGCAGGCAGTTGGATTTCTTTCTGATCAGTGTCCCGTCTGCATTGAAACGTCTGTCATAATTATTTATTGTTCTGACCTAGAACTTTCTTTTTTTAAACCATCTATTGTGTCTGCCAAGAACTGATATGTTGTGAACTGTTTTTCAGAGCTGTAGTCTGTTTTATAGATGAGGCCTTGTAAAAAGGTGCATTTATATTCCCCTTTCATTAATATGTAAGTATCGCTGCCTCTCCCCCTTCCTTACTAGTTGTTGGATCGTACTCCTGGCGACCCCCTTAATGAGGATCCAGACAAGGAGTCTTCACATGTGAACCCAGGTAAGTGCGGAGGAACCGGACCGGATGCTCAAAGGTGTGTATAGAGGTGCAGATGTGTGTGGTTTGTGGTGTGAACACTGAAAAGTGCATTGAGGTGGTTTGGGGTGGGTGGTTGTGTAGGTAGGTGTATAGCAGGGTGTATGTGTGTATAGCAGGGTGTATATGTGTATAGCAGGGTGTGTGTGTATAGAGGTAGGTTGTGTGTGCGTGTTTATAGTGTGTGTGTGTGTGTAGAGGTGTATAGTGAGGTGTATAGAGCTAGGTGTGTGTGTGTGTGTGTGTGTATAGAGCTAGGTGTGTGTGTGTGTATAGAGGTAGGTGTGTGTGTATAGAGGTAGGTAGGTGTGTGTGTGTGTGTGTGTATAGAGGTAGGTAGGTGTGTGTGTGTGTGTGTGTATAGAGGTAGGTAGGTGTGTGTGTGTGTGTATAGAGGTAGGTAGGTGTGTGTGTGTGTGTATAGAGGTAGGTAGGTGTGTGTGTGTGTGTGTATAGAGGTAGGTGTGTGTGTGTGTGTGTGTGTGTGTGTGTATAGAGGTAGGTAGGTGTGTGTGTGTATAGAGGTAGGTGTGTATGTATAGAGGTAGGTGTGTGTGTATAGAGGTAGGTGTGTGTGTGTGTGTATAGAGGTAGGTGTGTGTGTGTGTGTGTGTGTGTGTATAGAGGTAGGTGTGTGTGTATAGAGGTAGGTGTGTGTGTGTATGTGTATATAGAGGTAGGTGTGTGTATATAGAGGTAGGGGTGTGTGTGTGTGTGTGTGTGTATATAGAGGTAGGGGTGTGTGTGTATATAGAGGTGGGGTGTGTGTGTGTGTGTGTGTGTGTGTGTGTGTGTATATAGAGGTAGGGGTGTGTGTGTGTGGGGGCGGTGTGTGCGAGTATATGTATACCAGAGAGGTCTGCAGAATGGAGGTGTTGGTAGAGATCACCACTACAGTTTACAATCTCTGTATTTGTCCCCTCCCAGGTGGAACTGATATCTCTCGGCTCCTCACTGATCACTCTAGCGCCGAACTGTATCAGTATTTACAAAGCAGAGCCACCCAGCCCCCACAGAGGTAACTTTCTCCTCCACATTCACCACTGTCTGGGAATATTGATCAATGCAAACATGGAATAAACCTTACTGAAAGAAATGGGGGGAAATTATTTTTTACATGGTAGCTATAAACAGTTTTGCCCTCTTGCACAATATACCTCTCCAGATCTCCCCCCCTCACTCATGTTCCTTGTGTCCCCAGGTCCGATGAGAAGGCAACGGAGGTGTCCAAAATCCAAGTCAAACCCACAAAAAATCCAGAGTTCAAAGCACCAGAGGCAGTCAAGAAAGAGGTGACTAAAGACCCCCAGCACCTTCCCAATAAATATGCCGGCCTGCACTCATCATCAACGTCCTCCTCTAATTTCCTCTTTTCTCAACTATCCTCTCAGGTCCTGCCATCTCAGCGTCGCCCCCTATCCACCAGGGTCATGAAAAGAGTGTCTGCGAGGGGAGGACGTCCAGGCGTCTGGAGATAAAAGAAGAAGAAAAATCTTTTGCGGGGGGGGGGGGGATCGCGTATGTGCAAAGTGAAAGAGGAGCAATTGTGGAACAAACCAAGGTCACCACAGCATACGGGAGAAACGAAAATTCCCAATAATTCCAACGGAGTTTGTTCATTTTCACTTGATCCCTGTGGTGCAGTTAATTTGCCCCAGAATCCCTTCCATTTTGTGATTGTACATACGGCCCCTTTTGTGTAATATAAACTGTGTATAGTGTAAAGTCTGTGGGCGATATGCAGAACAATTTTGAGGTAAACCAACTACATCACAGTCTGGAAATGAAAATTCCCCACGTTCCCATTCATTGAAATGGGACTTTAAATACCTTACTAGATAGGTCTCCCACACAGTGCCCCATTTAAATTGTTCCTTCTGGCCCACTAAGGATTAATATTACATCTTCTTTCAGAGTAGCAGGAAGCAGGCCGGCTCCAAAAGGGACTGACAGCGCAGGTGCACGGACGTCACTATGACGAGATGTCCGTGCTTCCTGCTACTGTGAGCCTCCGAAAAACTGGAAAATCTTTGAAACCAGGTAATATTTCTGGCGACTAGCGCTACTAAGCAGCTAGTCGCCAGATGTAGAATTAATTAATGTAAAGTTATTGCGGGGTGGTAGTTCCCCTTTAAGATATACCTCCTGCAGTCAGCGTTCAGTCAGTGAAGGGGGACGGGGGGGAATTTGAGCGCTATCATCTCTGACACCATAAGGGTCTGAGAGATGACACCGGGGGCAATAAGTTTCTTTTGAACAAAGCTACAATATGGGGATTAGTAATTTGCAAGTATTACTATCCCTTTAAAGCCAATGCAGCTCAGATTGATCCCTCTATAAAGAGGATAATGTAATTCTTTATTTCCATATGTTCCGTCTTGTAGTTCAAAAGAAATTCACTGCTAACGTATTCCCCTCCCGCCCCTTTTACATCTTGTAAGTCTCCTCCCCTTAGATCTAGAATCCGGTCATGGGACAGGACAGTGCACAACAAGGGACAATCTTCATCTATTAAGGTAAGTATAAGGAAAATCCTGCCCCCTTGATGAAGGAGGTCAGGATTTTCCTTATACTCAGTGAAGATTGTCCCTCTCTGCACTGCATATGGCTGGCTTAATGAGGTAGCGTGACATGGGAATCCTTTATCAATTAATCTCTTTTGAACTGCAGCACCGAGCATATTGAAGTAGTGTTACATGATCCTCTTTATAGGAGTATCAGTCAGAGCTGCATTGGTTTCAAGGTATTACTAACCCTTTAAGAACAACTTGTTCCTAGGGTGTTTTCACCTTTAAAGGGGAACTACCACCCAGCAAAAACTTTACATTAATTAAGTCTTCATCTGGCGACTAGCTGCTTAGTAGCGCTAGTCGCCAGAAATATTACCTGGTTTCAAAGATTTTCCAGTTTTTCGGAGGCTGACAGTCGCAGGAAGCACGGACATCTCGTCATAGTGACGTCCATGCGCCTGCGCTGTCAGCCTCCAAAGAACTGGAAAATCTTTGAAACCAGGTAATATTTCTGGCGACTAGCGCTACTAAGCAGCTAGTTGCCAGATGAAGACTTAATTAATGTAAAGTTTTTGCGGGGTGGCAGTTCCCCTTTAAAGTAACTGAAACACCTCCTAATAAAAAAAAAAAAAAACACTATATCTTCGTTTTGCCAGAAAATCCTAATGGCAACTAAATCAAATTTCTCATTTTGTTTTAATTCGCAATCAGATTTGTCTTGATAAATACTCGTTTGCAATTCCCAAGATGATGTCACAGATCTGCTAAAATCACACGAGTTGCTAATGAAGAAAAAATATACAAAACAAATGAATACATTCTCGCAATTATCCACTAAGAATACATAAAGTAAAACTCATTCACGTTTACTGTGCATTTCTATATATCTGTTAGTCGCCGACATACACACTGCATAACAAAGTACATAATACATTGGTGTCGTGTCTACCATGCAAGGTGTTAGAGGGGAACTGTACATGGCTATTAAAAGAAACAGTAATGTTTTACAAAAACAGCAGCTCCAATTAATCTTCATAATATTTGGGCCATGGAGAGTGTTATTTCATTACTGTCAGAGTTGTAGTACAAAAGTAATTGAATGATAAAGTTTCCCCTCCCACCCCTTTTACCTAGTGTAAGACACCTCCCCTCAGATGTGGAATCTGGTCCTGGGACCGGACAGATCACAGCAAGAGACAATCTTCTTACTGTGAACATAAGGAAAACCCTGCCCACATGACAGGTTTTTCCTTTATGCTAATTGAAGATTGTCCCTCTCTGTGATCCATCTGGACAGTCTTGCTGCTCTGAGGTGAGCAGTGTTACACTAGGTAAAAGGGGCAGGAGGAGGATACTTTATCATTCAATTACTCCTGAACTACAACTTTGACAGAACTGAAATAACACTCTCCATGGTCCAAATACTATGAAGATTAATTGGGGCTGCTTTTATTGTGAAACATTACTATCCCTTTAACTCTCTTAATGTAACCCTTTGAGTGCCAGAGCGGTATCCAGCGCATTGCTACGGGTTAAAGTGTTAGTAATGTCTAAAAAAAAGTTTTTTGCATTTAGTAGAGCTTAAAAAGCTGAGCTAAATGCAAAAAAACGTATCTCTCAAACCGCTATGGTTTAACAGATACAGGCGTTTAAAGTTCGCTGTCTCCTACTGACACAGGAGATTCGTGCCGGTCGACACGGAGGCGCTTGAGAAGTGCAGCGATCTCGTTACTTACAAGGAATCCCTTCGTTGGAATGGTCTAAAACGTGTTCCTGGTGTTCAGGCACACATTTTAGACCATCCCAATGAAGGGATTCCGTGTAAGTAACGAGATCCCGGCACTTCTCAGGCTCCACCGTGTCGACCGATACGAATCTCCTGCCGACAGCTTTACAGATGTCAGTAGGAGACATCAAACTTTAAACACCTGTATCTCTTAAACCATAGCGGTTTGAGAGATACGGTTTTTTGCATTTAGCTCGGCTTTTTAAGCTCTTCTAAATGCAAAAAACTTTCTTTAGACATTACTAACACTTTAATAGAAGGACTCACTTTGGCAGTTGACTTTTTTTTTTTTTTTTTTTTACATTCTGTCTGTAGCTGAATGTATTTGTAGATCTCTGTGTCAAGTAGTTCTCACCTTCTCACAATACATTCTGAATGAAGAATCCCATAGTAAGAAATATAAACGTCATTCCGCAGAATCATGCAAGCACATTCAGATAGTAAAATGTCTCTGACCGGTTATAAACTATAACAGAATTCCAGTTTCAAAAAGGTACTGTAGTCTCCTTGCCATAGTTCTAAACTGAACTAGAGTTTTACGTTAAATGATGATTTTCTAGCACCAATTACTTCTGAATACAATAATGAATAAAGCTAAAATTTTACAGTCCGGTTTCCACAAATCCTGCGATTATGGTCCGGATTTGGCTGGTAGTAACAAATTTGCTGGTTCGGGGAAGCCGCTTTATAAGTGAAGGAAGTTACCTGCTTTGGGAATTGAGTTCTGCAGAGCCGGGTGACATAACTGCCTGTAGGAGAGCGTGCAACAATGCTGTCCTCTTCACTGGAACCCTGTGTGCTTGGATTTGCAGATTGTGGCTTCAGTGGAGTGGACCAATACATAGTAAAATAGTTGATGAGGCTGGAAAAAAGCCATACGATCACGTTCAGCCCATGCCTCATCACCCCTGTTAATACAGAGGAAGGTAAAAATAATACCCACTGAAGCATTTGCAATAAAGCACCAAGTGGGTTAAAAAAAAAAAAATCCTTCCTGACTCCTAATTGCAGTCAAATATTTCCCTGGATCTATATCAGATCTGCTGTATAACCAGTTGTTATAAATCTATATTGTTCTGAGCTAGATAGGTATCCATTATATATATTTTTTTAAAGCAACTAGAGTATCTGCAATCACAGCATCCCGAGGCAAAGAACTCGACAAATTTACTGCCTTTACTGTAAAAAAAAAAAAAGTCCATGCCTTTGTTTTAGTCAAAAACACCTTTCCACTAGTCTTAATGGAGCTTTGACTGGAGCTCATAACACCCAGCTGAGCAGATCCCAGAAATTTGCAGGGTAAAGGAAAGAGTGTATTGAATAGTTTAAAGAAATGTACAGCTGTTAATGTGTTGGATACCTCCTGGCACTCAGAGGTTAAGGCTCAACATTTCCCTTTAACCACTTCAAGGCTGTTCAGGTCTCCAATCCTTTGAATATTACTCTGCACCTAAGCAGTCAGTAATAAGGTTGTTACTGACTATAGAATCACTTTTTATGTTTTGTCATTTTTATTTATGTCCAAATACATAATTTTATTATTTTTAATATTTTTTTTAAAAAAAGCTTGTACATGTTATTTTTACATAATAAAAGATTTTATTAGAAATACTGGTTTGATGTATCTGTGACAATGTATATACACCTCCTCTTTATAAAGTGCACATGTCTCTTGTTCCTGGTCAGTGGTCTTCAAATATTTTGACTATTTTGCTCACAGCAACCTAACACACGTTACTGAATTTTCAGGGCTTCCCTAATATTTTATACATCATTTGTTAAGGGCATAATGAAGGCTCCAGATATACAAATATACCAGGAATACTGGTATGGCAAAGCAGTGTGGTTAATAAAAAAACAAAACAAACTCCCATGCAGTAGTATGTATGGCTAAATAAACATAGAATGTTTTAGAAATGAAGTGTGTTATGAAGACAGACACTACAGAACAAGACACGCTAAACAGGAGTAGTCCTTATGGGCCGTATGTTCAAAGGTATAACGACAAAAAAATTGTTGTATGAAAGACAAAAATAAGTAATTAAATGCATGAACGGCATATTTTCTATAGAGTATACAACAAAAAACTAGTAATGTCCGTTGTGTAAGACACAACTCCAGAATTGACGGGCAAAGGGGCGGGGCTAGGGAGTGGCTAAACTATTCTCCAGTGTCGTATAGAGGAAAAGAAAATTTGTTGTCACCAACGACAAAAAAATGTCTTTCAAAAGACAAAATTTGTACGTTAAGAAAAAAGTGGAGGAAATGTGTTCTGAATATGAGAATTTTCGCCTTTAGTTAAGACATTTTTCTCGTTAGTTAAGACATTTTTGTTGTTTAGACATTTTTAAGACATTTTTGTCGTTACATACGACAATTACAGTCAGGACAAACGACATATTTTCAATCATAACCAACACACTGAAAATATTAATGATCCCGACACTTTATTTTGAAAAGTCGTTACAAACAACAAAAGCTATTTCTCTACTTATTTGAACATATGGCCCTATGTGTGTTATCTACCACATTGCACCCCAATGCACTGTATACATGTCTGGCACGAATAAGTTTTAAAAAATTAACCCTTTAGTGATTAGTGTTTTTTGATATTAGAGGACAAGCGCAATTTCAGCCGCCTTAATATGCCTTTGTTCAACTATATTTTTCCTCTAATTCATTTACTGCTCCCGAATCAGTGCAAGAACAGAAAGGACCAGCGGGAAAGGCGCCAAATAGTGTAATTCAGTCTTCAGTGATAATAGATATGACTATCAAAAGTGGATACTCACAATTAGAGATGCACTGATACCAATTTTTTTTAAGACCGAGTACGAGTACCAATACTTTTTTCAAGTACTCGCCGATACCAATTACCAATACTTTTTTTTTTGCGGTCATTTGCCAGTTTTCCAAGTAGCTAAAGGGCATATATATATATAATGCACTTTAGGTACTTGGAAAACTGGCAAATGACCGCAAAAAAAAAGTATCGGTGAGTACTTGAAATATACACACGCACACACATACATACACACACCATCTTTTTGGAGATCAGACTGTGTGGTGTGTATATAAGTGTATCACTCTGGTGTCCCTGTGTTTAGGAGATCAGACTGTGTGGTGTGTATAGAAGTGTATCACCCTGGTGTCCCTGTGTTTAGGAGATCAGACTGTGTGGTATGTGTATAAGTGTATCATCACCCTGGTGTCCCTGTGTTTAGGAGATCAGACTGTGTGGTGTGTATATAAGTGTATCATCACCCTGGTGTCCCTGTGTTTAGGAGATCAGACTGTGTGGTGTGTAAAGAAGTGTATCACCCTGGTGTCCCTGTGTTTAGGAGATAAGACTGTGTGGTGTGTATATAAGTGTATCACCCTGGTGAACCTGTGTTTAAGAGATCAGACTGTGTGGTGTGTATAGAAGTGTATCACCCTGGTGTCCCTGTGTTTAGGAGATCAGACTGTGTGGTATGTATATAAGTGTATCACCCTGGTGTCCCTGTGTTTAGGAGATCAGACTGTGTGGTGTGTATATAAGTGTATCACCCTGGTGAACCTGTGTTTAAGAGATCAGACTGTGTGGTGTGTATAGAAGTGTATCACCCTGGTGTCCCTGTGTGTAGGAGATCAGACTGTGTGATGTGTATATAAGTGTGTCACCCTGGTGTCCCTGTGTTTAGGAGATAAGACTGTGTGGTGTATATAGAAGTGTATCACCCTGGTGTCCCTGTGTGTAGGAGATCAGACTGTGTGATGTGTATATAAGTGTGTCACCCTGGTGTCCCTGTGTTTAGGAGATCAGACTGTGTGGTGTGTATAGAAGTGTATCACCCTGGTGTCCCTGTGTTTAGGAGATCAGACTGTGTGGTGTGTATAGAAGTGTATCACCCTGGTGAACCTGTGTTTAAGAGATCAGACTGTGTGGTGTGTATAGAAGTGTATCACCCTGGTGTCCCTGTGTTTAGGAGATCAGACTATCTGTCACTGCTCATCTATGTAACATACACATCTATCTGCCACTGCTTCTCTCTCTCTATATATGACACACAGTTCTCATTGCTCGGCTGCCCCCCGTACACACAGACAGAAGTACAGGGAGAAGTGACCTAATATTTACCCAGGCGACCCCTCCTGAGCACAGCCTGGGCTAATCAGCTTAATGAGGGGAGGGGGCTCTGGAGAGGAGGGAGAGACCAGCACAGGAGTGAGAGAGTTGGACAGCAGCGGAGCCCTGGGTGCAAAAAGAGAACACAAGTGACAACAGGGAAAAGTGGGGAGCACAAGAATCGGGGAGCAAGGACAAAGAGATTGTCAATAAGAAGAGGGACAGAACCAGAGATTAAACTATATTGAAGGAATAAAGAAAAGAACAAGTGAAGAAGAGGAGCAGGAGGATTGGGTAGGTATAGATAAAACAGGGCAGGCAGAGAGGAGGAGTGGCTGGGGGAAGGAGGCAGGTAGAAGAGGGGAATTCAGACTGGGGGGTAGCAGAGAAGAGGTTGAGAGATTGGGGAGAGAGAGCTGGCAGGCAGGTAGAAGAGGGGTGAGGTAGTAGTGGGGGGTAGACTTGGCAGGTGGAAGATGAGGCACTAGATCGGACAGGTAGGAAAGGGTGGTAGTAGAAGTGAGAGTGGACTGGGCAGGTGGAAGATGAGGCACTAGGTCAGACGGGTAGGAAAGGGTGGTAGTAGTAGAAGTGAGAGTAGACTGGGCAGGTGGAAGAGGAGGCAGTAGATCAGACAGGTAGGAAAGGATAATAGTAGAAGTGAGAGTAGACTGGGCAGGTGGAAGAGGAGGCAGTAGATCAGACAGGTAGGAAAGGGTGGTAGTAGAAGTGAGAGTAGACTGGGCAGGTGGAAGATGAGGCACTAGATCAGACAGGTAGGAGAGAGGGAGACAGGCAGAAGGAGGAGACGATAAAGATTGGGGAGGTACAGAGAAATCAGGAAGGTAAAGAGAGAAATTGGGGAGTGGGGGTGTTCAATGGCTAAAGTAAAAGAGAGGGATAATAAATGTTGAGGAAAGGTTGGAGACCATGAAAAGAGGGATCAAGAAAACTGGAAAAAAGAAACAGAATGAAAAGAGGAGAGATTAGGCGTAGAGAGAGATAAGGAACACAGGACAGGGCAGTAAGTAGGCAGAGGGAAAAAAAAGCAGATTAAAGATCAGGATTAGGTCTTTCGCTGGTGCTCTTTCTATCTCCCTGCCGCAGACAGACCCTTTGGATCTCTCTAGGAGTCCTCAACCTTCCATATGTACCTCTAGGAACAAGGACCATTTCAAAGACCAGCAGGGGATTAAAAAGAGAGGCACCCAGGTGGGTACATGCTTTGAGGTCCGTGTCTGTAGGGTTTAAGTGAAAGAAGGTTAAATATGACTCTCGGGGGAGGGGTGGGAGGGTAACGTACATGGAAAAAAGAGGAGCTATGGTCTGCATGTGTTTCTGCTGAGAAGGGGTTAAAGGGAGTAATAATATGCAGGTCTTTGGATGCCGTGGGGTTAAACGAGTGATGCCTTTAACCCTAATGGACGAGATTTAAAAGGATTAATAAACCTCTAGTATGCAAAACACATATAGTGCTTTTCCCTCTGAGTCTAAGAATAGCAATTTCACTGCTACCTGTTGCTTTATTCAAATGTTATTACAGTTCAAACTGTCATGGTGTGATGGAGCTGTTACTATCACATTCTGTGGAGATCTGTAGTCCGTAACTCCCCTCTACCATTGAATGCAATAAAATAGCTGCATGGACAGCTGATGAACTGAAAGGACACCAGGTAGCCTTGTTAATATAAGAACAGTTTGGACTGTAATAACTTTGAAACAAAAAGGTTCAAAGTTACTAGTACCCTTGCTTTACTTACCTGGAAAAGTTATTGGTTTGCTACACAAGGGAAAGATATCTATGACAAGGGAAGGGATGCTCTGCAAAGATTTGATGTGAGAAGGCTTTTTGGACTACAATTCCTATTATGACTTGGAGGAGTTGGAATACCATGGATAAAAGAGAGGAGGGAAGAATATGTCAAATGTATTTTGAAGGATCTACCTTCCTACCCTATCATCACACCTGCCAAACCTCCTCCAGAACACTATCCCCACCAGAGGAGTCTGGGTAATCTCACCATCATGGAATTCCACCTAAGTTATTCCGTTATTTTTTCCTCTACGTCCCTTGGTTTATTTGTCAAAGCAGACATGCCAAGGACTCTCTCAAACTACACTTCTTTAGGTTTAAATATGTAAGGTCTACTTTGAGATTTCTATATATGCTGTATCTTTTTTTGGATAGACTCTCTTGGAGAGTGTTGTAACAGCAGACGTTCCACCTAAGCCCGAATGACAGGCACCTTCTTTATACAGATTCTAAAATCCCGTTTGACCTCTATGCTGACCCAGTAAGTAGGGCCTAGTGATTTGTAGCTCTGTGCCAGAATGTCCTGCTTGAACTCTTGAGAGCTTATCCCTAGGATCTTTGGCTTATGGATGCAGCAGTGAGATGTAGGTGACCACTAGAGCTATCAAGATGTTATATGGCTCATAAATGATCAGTCCAGTGGTTCTCACTATGGCATCAGCTTCCATTAACAATTTTCTCTATTAAACCACCAAAATTGCAAATGTTGAGTTTCAAAGATAGATTTATGGAAATGTTGGTAAAAAACATAATTATAAATTTCGGAACCTTTTATTTGACTCTTGACAAATGATCTAGAACATATCAGGGATTCCCTGAAAATTCCAGATTATGTATTTGGGTGCTGCATTGAGCAATGAAAAAAAAAAAAAAAGATTGACACCGACTGGGTCAGGGGAATAGGTTTTAAAGGTGTAGGAATGATGTACCTGTCAGCTATGTGAATTGAGTTTCCATGTCTAACAAATGCAATATTCTCTCTGTTCTCCGTACAGATCTCAGTGATCTGCAGGGCTGGGTCATGTTAGCATTTCACTCTGTGGTTCTTCTAGAGAAAGAAACATTTCTATTCAGTGCAGCAAAGCCCCGTGTGAGTGAATTGAACCACAACGAGCTTCAGTTGAGAGGACAGAGATCTCTCAACAGAGTCTAGTGAAGCACTTGCAATTCAGCCCTGTTGATCACAGAGATCTGAAGGGGGAACAAAGAAGGGAGTTTATTCAGTAAGATCTCCAGAGTTGAAGAAATCTTAGTGCATAGGCTTCATAGAATAGGGATTGGAAAAGTGATAAACTGGAGAAGTCATCACCTCTTTATCACCGCTTAATGAATGTCCCCCATGTGTTGGAAATCTCTCTGGCACTCAAAGGGTTATGTATGTATGATGTAGATTATTTTTATGTACTCGTGTTCATAATAACATATTTGATGAAGCGGAAAAAAAATAGATGTGTCCTTTAAGTCCAGCCCATGCCAAATCACCCCTATTGATCCAGAGGAAGGCAAAAAAAAAAAAACCCACTGAAGCCATTTACAATTTTGCCCCAAATGGGTGAAAAAATTCCTTCCTGACTCCAAATGGCAGTCAGATATTTCTCTGGATCAACATCCTATCTGCTTTGAAGCCATCTCTCATAAGTCTCAATGTTGTTCTGTGCTAGATAGGTATCCATTACTTTTTTGAAGACAGTTATAGTATGTGCAAGCACAGCATCCCAAGTCAAAGAATTCCATAACTTTACTGCCCTTACTGTAAAAAATACCTGCCTTTGTTTTAGTCAAAAGCACCTTTCCTCTAATCTTAATGAATGACCTCTCTTTCTTCACCCAGATCTTTGAGTAAATAGTTTGTTGGAGAGTTCTTTGTATTTATTTTGAATATATATGTTAATAGTAATCATATCACCCCTTAGACGTCTTTTCTCTAATGTAAATAAACCCATTTTGACTAGTAACATAGTAACATAGTAATTTAGGTTGAAAAAAGACTTGCGTCCATCTAGTTCAACCCTTTTCCTATTCCTGTTTACCATTGTTGATCCAAAAGATTTCTCCCTGGATCAACTAAGCCCTAACTAAATATTAATCCCAATACTAACGTACATAGCCCTCTATGTTATGCTCTTTTAAATAAGTATCCAGGCCCCTTTTAAAGGCATCTAAAGTATTTGATAGCACCACCTCCTCAGGAAGTGAATTCCATACCTTTATTGTCCTTACTGTAAAGAAACCCTTCCGCTGTTGTAGATTAAATCTCCTTTCCTCAAGTCTAAGCGGGTGGCCCCTTGTCCTGTGTACTGTTCTGTTAATGAACAGGTCTTTGGAGAGCCCTTTATATGGGCCTTGAACATACTTATATAGTGTTATCATATCCCCTCTAAGACTAGTTTCTCCTTATAATATATCAGATCCTCCAATCCCTTTATCAGATTTGTTCCTCCAAAGTATCTCTCCTATGTTTTTCTCTTCTGTATAACATTTTTAATTATACTATTTTTTATCTTCTACCCACCCAACTCCACAGGCACCTATCAACCTCAGCAGTGATGATTACTCACCATTAAAATCTGGAGGTCTGTCAAGGTCATGCATCTTCTGAGCTCCCTGCTTTTCCTCTCTAACCACCCTAGGTGGACCTCATCATGTTGCACTCTCCTGTTCATATTTCTCATTCTTTCACCAAGTATAGTTTGGACAGCTACTTTTCAAATTGGACTTGTTGGCCCTTGGACATGTGACCCCCTCTTGGCCAAATCTCTCCCTGCAGTGGCTGCTCGTTTGGCCATTTCTGACGTCAACCGAGATCCTTCCTTAACCTCAGGACTATGGTTTGATCACTTGCTATTGACCCAAGGATGTTCTGCACCGCGTGCACTTGCGGCCTTTGCTCAAATGGAACATACCGCCTCTGCCTTCATCGGTCCAGTCAACCCTGGATATTGTTCTGCTGCAAACCTACTTTCTAAAGGTTGGAATAAACCAATGGTGTCCTGGTCCTGTAGTGATGTTCTGAGCCCCATTCCATACCCAGCACACATTATTTATTCTGTGCTAAACTTCTTCCAATGGGCTGGAGTTGCGGTAGTGATTGGGCCTCAGGAGATATGGGCCGGAGCTGGCAGAGAACTTGCCAGTGCTCTTCGTGGATGGGGTCTACCTGTGGGACCTGTGGTCACCATGACAGAAGGAGCAGAAGGAGCAAGGGTAGCACTGAAGAGGGTGAAACGGCGGCTAAGAGTGAAAGGTAGGGAAATATAGATCATATGCCCCCCAAAAAAATTGGAATAATTCTATGTCAAACCTAATTAACCCCTTAACGACCAGCGGTTGTGGGGTGAGTGGTCCTTTAAGGACCAGATAGAGAAATTCGGCGTGCCGCACGTGGTGCGGCACGCCGAACTGAGGGACTGAAAGAGATCGCTCCGCTCTTGGAGCGATCAAATTCAGTCCCCAGTAATAGTAATTAGTAATAGTACTTGACGTACCAGGACCTACACTGGTCATTAAGTGCCGGACCAGCGTGACGGTCCGGGCACGTCACCAGACTCTAAGGGGTTAAATTAGGGGACAGATAAAAAAATCCCACAGAGCTGTACAGTAGGGAACAGACATACATAATAAGCAGTATTCTGTTTATGGAAAAATATATGCTACAGATTTTTTCCTGCAGAGTAAAGGGAGGTTTTACTTTCAAAAGTGATTAGAGCTCAAACGTTTATCAACATTGCCATCTGGTGCAGATATAATACACCCATGATTCGGACCAGTGGGAGATGTGCTAATGTGTGATATAGAGATGATAAAGTGGAGATAACTTCTCCAAAGATATCACTTCTCCACTTCCTATGTCATTGTATGGAGCCTATGCACTAAGATTCCTCCAGTATTGAAGATCTTAGTTCATAGTCTCTATAGAATAACATAGGAACATAGTCATCTCCACTTTATCACCTCTTTATCACCACTTAGTGTATCTCCCCACAGGACTCTCCATAAGAGAAGTCATCACCTCTTTATCACCCCTTAGTGTACCTCCCCACAGGACTCTCCATAATAAGCAACAGTAACAACACCACTAGGTGACCATGATAGAAAACTGCAGTTCAAATTAAAAAATAAAACTTGTTTGAATTGTAAACATTTTTGAACAAAAAACCTACAAGCAGTGGGATGTAATAATTTATTATGAATAAAATACTTTAAGGTAATATTTCTTTTAAATAAAGCATTAGTACTTCCAGGGGGAGATGATACAATGAAAATTATAAGACCTCAAACCTCAAATTATTTCTAACTAGTTGAAGAGCCCGTTACACGGGCCACAGTGCCACTGCCAGCCAGTCGCGGGGCCATCATGTGCAGTAGAGACTGCCCGCGCCACTGCTGATACAGTGCCAGCTGGTCGCGGGGCAGTCATGCACAGTAGAGACTGCCCACGCCGTGGCTGATACGGTGTGGGCAGTCTCTACTGCGCATGCATCAGCCGTGGCGCGGGCGGTCTCTACTGCACATAACTGCATCGTTACACACATTTTAGCTAATTATTATATAGGATTAAACAAAAGCATCAGCTGGCAATATGGTAAAGGTTGAGCTGTATTTTTATTTTTTATATTCTTTTCAATCATGTTACTATGTTAATTTGTGTCCAGCAGGTACTTTTTTAATATCATGCATATAATAAGAGAGCTTGGGGCTTATGCACTAAAGCACAATAAAGAGGTGATAAAATGGAGATGACTTCTCCAGTGATATCACTTCTCCAGTTCCTATGTTATTCCATGGAACCAATGCACTAAGATCTCAAAAGCTGGAGACATCTTAGTGCATGGGCTACATAGAATAACGTAGGAACTGGAGAATTCCTCTCCACGTTATAAACCTCTTTATCATGCCTTAGTGCAGTGGTTCTCAACCTGTGGGTCGGGACCCCTTTGGGGGTCGAATGACGATTTGCTAGGGGTCGCCTAAAACCATCAGATATTTATATTTCGATTCATAACAGTAGCAAAATTACAGCGATGAAGGAGCAACAAAAATAATTTTACTGTTAGGGGTCCCCACAACTTGGGAAATTTTATCAAAGGGTCGCGGCACTAGGAAGGTTGATAACCGCTGCCTTAGTGCATCTCTCCCCTTGAGTCTTAAACTATGAGTCTCCAAGTAAGGGATATACGGTTTACAAAGCAGAACATTGCACGTAAAAGGTTGAGTTGTTATATCTTTTGAATGAAAGGGATAGTAATGTTTCACAATAAGCAGCTCCAATTAATCTTCATAGTATTTGGGCCATGGGGAGTGCTGTTTCAATACTGTCAGAGTTGTAGTACAAGAGTAATTGAAAGATAAAGTATCCCCCTCCCACCCCTTTCACCTAGTGTAAGTTACCTCCCCTCAGATGTGGAATCTGGTCTCAGGTCTCAGCAAGGGACAATCTTCTTACTGTGTCCATAAGGAAAACTCTGCCCCCTTGACAGGTTTTTCCTTATGATCACTGAAGATTGTCCCTCTCTGTGATCCATCCGGACAGTCTTGCTGCTCTGAGGTGAGCAGTGTTACATCAGTAAAAGGGGTGGGAGGGGGATACTTTATCATTCAATTACTCTTGTACTACAACTCTAACAGTATTGAAATAACACTCTCCATGGCCCAAATACTATGAAGATTAATGGGAGCTGCTTTCATTGTGAAACATTACTATACCTTAAAGTATTGCCCATCAATGGGTTTACCCTTGTTTTACATGAAACTGTATGATATATATACTTTTTCATGTTACATAAAACCAGTTGACATCGCTAATCAGTTGCAATAGAATTCAGGCCTGAGTATCTTATTTATTAATACATTTTAAGGTCTACATGGGTGTGCAACAAATCATCTTCCTCTTCTTCCTGTAGACCTTCCGTAGTTCTTTCATTCCCCATCAAATGACAACTTCCCCCCTCTCCATCTCTCTCTCATTCCTCAATTCTCTCCTACAGTGGTGATTATGTGCATGCACTCTGTTCTGATTGGTGGAGAGGACCAACGCCACCTGCTGGAGGTGGCACATGAAATGCGACTGACTGATGGCTCCCTGGTCTTCATTCCTTATGACACTTTGCAGTACAGTCTCCCATATGATCGACTCTACGATGCAATCACCAACAACACCAAGCTTCGGAAGGCGTATGACGCTGTCCTGACTATCACACTTGCATCCCAACATGCGAACTTCCATGAGTCATTTCAGTATGCGAAAGCCAAACATGAGGTTCCACAAGACATTGACCCAGTGGAGGTATGATTGCCAATATCATGACTCTCTTATGCCTGTGTCAGACTACAGGACAAGGGACATATACTCATATCTCCTTTTGTCTGTGTCACCACGTCATCCTGCAGAGGGAGGGACAAACTCATCGGTCCTTCTGTCTCTGTCACTGTGTCACCCTGCAGTGGGAGGGACAGACTCATATCTCCTTCTGTCTGTATCACTGTGTCACCCTGCAGGAGGAGGGACAGACTCATATCTCCTTCTGTCTGTGTCACTGTGTCACCCTGCAGGAGGAGGGACAGACTCATATCTCCTTCTGTCTGTGTCACTGTGTCACCCTGTAGGAGGAGGGACAGACTCACATCTCCTTCTGTCTGTGTCACTGTGTCACCCTGCAGGAGGAGGGACAGACTCACATCTCCTTCTGTCTGTGTCACTGTGTCACCCTGCAGGAGGAGGGACAGACCCATATCTCCTTCTGTCTGTGTCACTGTGTCACCCTGCAGGAGGAGGGACAGACTCATATCTCCTTCTGTCTGTGTCACTGTGTCACCCTGCAGTAGGAGGGACAGACTCATATCTCCTTCTGTCTGCGTCACTGTGTCACCCTGCAGGAGGAGGGACAGACTCACATCTCCTTCTGTCTGTGTCACTGTGTCACCCTGCAGGAGGAGGGACAGACTCCTATCTCCTTCTGTCTGTGTCACTGTGTCACCCTGCAGGAGGAGGGACAGACTCATATCTCCTTCTGTCTGTGTCACTGTGTCACCCTGCAGGAGGAGGGACAGACCCATATCTCCTTCTGTCTGTGTCACTGTGTCACCCTGCAGGAGGAGGGACAGACTCATATCTCCTTCTGTGTGTGTCACTGTGTTACCCTGCAGGAGGAGGGACAGACTCATATCTCCTCCTCTCTGTGTCACTGTGTCACCCTGCAGGAGGAGGGACAGACTCATATCTCCTTCTGTCTGTGTCACTGTGTCACCCTGCAGGAGGAGGGACAGACTCATATCTTCTTCTGTCTGTGTCACTGTGTCACCCTGCAGGAGGAGGGACAGACTCATAACTCCTTCTGTCTGTGTCACTGTGTCACCCTGCAGGAGGAGGGACAGACTCATATCTCCTTCTGTCTGTGTCACTGTGTCACCCTGCAGGAGGAGGGACAGACTCATATCTCCTTCTGTCTGTGTCACTGTGTCACCCTGCAGGAGGAGGGACAGACTCATAACTCCTTCTGTCTGTGTCACTGTGTCACCCTGCAGGAGGAGGGACAGACTCATATCTCCTTCTGTCTGTGTCACTGTGTCACCCTGCAGGAGGAGGGACAGACTCCTATCTCCTTCTGTCTGTGTCACTATGTCACCCTGCAGGAGGAGGGACAGACTCATATCTCCTTCTGTCTGTGTCACTGTGTCACCCTTCAGGAGGATGGACAGACTTATATCTCCTTCTGTCTGTGTCACTGTATCATCCTGCAGGAGGAGGGACAGACTCATAAGTCCTTCTATTTGTGTCACCCTGCAGGGGGAGGGACAGACTCATATCTCCTTCTGTCTGTGTCACTGTGTCACCCTGCAGGGGGAGGGACAGACTCATATCTCCTTCTGTCTGTGTCACTGTGTCACCCTGCAGGAGGAGGGACAGACTCATATCTCCTTCTGTCTGTGTCACTGTGTCACCCTGCATTGGGAGGGACAGACTCATATCTCCTTCTGTCTGTGTCACTGTGTCACCCTGCAGGAGGAGGGACAGACTCATATATCCTTCTGTCTGTGTCACTGTGTCACCCTGCAGGAGGAGGGACAGACTCATATTTCCTTCTGTCTGTGTCACCCTGCAGGAGGAGGGACAGACTCATATCTCCTTCTGTCTGTGTCACTGTGTCACCCTGCAGGTGGAGGGACAGACTCATATCTCCTTCTGTCTGTGTCACTGTGTCACCCTGCAGGAGGAGGGACAGACTCATATCTCCTTCTGTCTGTGTCACTGTGTCACCCTGCAGGAGGGACAGACTCATAGCTCCTTCTGCCTGTGTCACTGTGTCACCCTGTAGGAGGAGGGACAGACTCATGTCCCCTTCTGTCTGTGTCACTGTGTCACCCTGCAGGAGGAGGGACAGACTCAGATCTCTTTCTGTCTGTGTCACACTTCAGGGGGAGGGACTGTCTGTGTCACTGTGTCATCCTGTAGGGGGAGGGACAGACTCATATCTCCTTCTCTCTGTGTCACCCTGCAGGAGGAGGGACAGACTCATGTCTCCTTCTGTCTGTGTCACTGTGTCACCCTGCAGGAGGAGGGACAGACTCATGTCTCCTTCTGTCTGTGTCGCTGTGTCACCCTGCAGGAGGAGGGACAGACTCATATCTCCTTCTGTCTGTGTCACTGTGTCACCCTGCAGGAGGAGGGACAGACTCATATCTCCTTCTGTCTGTGTCACTGTGTCACCCTGCAGGAGGAGGGACAGACTCATATCTCCTTCTGTCTGTGTCACTGTGTCACTCTGCAGTGGGAGGGACAGACCCATATCTCCTTCTGTCTGTGTCACTGTGTCACCCTGCAGGAGGAGGGACAGACTTGGCCCACTCTTGGCCTTGTCATGTGCTATCATGCGAGTGAAGTATTGCAGTGCAAGAAGAATTAACATGTGATTCCATTAATGGTGACAGTGTCTGTTAGACAAACCTGAGAAATACTTTTAAGGAGTGAAAATAATCAGATTATCTTTTATTTTGCCTTTAAATCTTTATTTCAATGGGGAGAGTCTTTTCTCTCAATCACTACTCCTTTAGTGAAATCAAGTTACCCACACTGCTAAGAGATGTCTTATTCAAGCTTTTTGGGTGCTGTGCGATCATGGCATGGAAGTAGGGTGGAACTGTTGCTACACAGTGTATGGACAGTTATTGTCAGTGATAAAACCACCCTCACAGGCTGCTTTATCTACAGCACCACAGTAAACTTTCAGGCCATGGATTTACTGCACCCAAAAAAGGCAAGTTTGAGTTGCAATATCTTTTGAATACAATACCTCTCAGTGGAAATACCCCTTTTTACACATCAGGAGTTTCCCCAATTATCAATATAATTCCTTTAAAGGAGCAGTAAACTTTTTTTTATGAAAACACATATTTTATAGAGCATTTCCTGCTGAATAAAACAAGGTCACTCCCATCGCTGTCAGATGTTTTATTCATAATTTATAGCAGTTTAAATAACCAGGAAGTGAATTTACTGTGTTTACTTCCTGATAGTTCTAACTGGCAGGAAGTGAATTTACTGTGTTTACTTCCTGATAGTTCTAACTGGCAGGAAGTGAATTTACTGTGTTTACTTCCTGATAGTTCTAACTGACAGGAAGTGACTCAGCAGTTTCTATCACATTCTGTCGAGAACTGTATGTCTCTGACTTTTCTGACTTTCCTCTCCATTAGAATCTAACAGGACATCTAATTAGAATTTGACCACTAGAGGGCACTGCAAATGTAAAAAAAACATGGGTTTAAACTGTAATAACTCTGGAAATATAAATCTCTCGGCAGCGGGAGTACCCTTATTTTACTCAACAGGAAAATCCCTACAATACATATTTTTTAATAAAAAAAACTTTACTGCTCCTTTAAGGGAATTAGGTAGTGACCCAACACTAGCTTGCTGAGGGTGGGACCAATTCAGAATTCATAACCAATCCTTATTACTGTTTTTTTCCCTTCTGCCACTAGGTGTCTCCATTGTTTGCCACCATCTACAATTCCATCTACCTGCTGGCTACTGTTGTGGATAAGACTTATCGTTCCGGGCAACGAGTGACGGGTACATCGATCACACGCCATGCTAAGGACATCCACTTTGAGGGCTTTGGGTTCCCTGTATACCTTGATGAAGATGGGGACTCCAATACCCCCTATGTTATTCTGGATACAGATGGGGACAGCGCAAAACTGTACCCAGTTTTTACTATTCAACCATCCACTGGAGATCTAATTTCAATACAGAATATTCATTATCCATATGGATACTGGCCAGGTACCGACTCGGACTGCTGGTTTGACCGGAGTTCTTTCTGTATTGGTGGTAAGTACAGCGATGTGTAGTGGTAATGGGAATTTAAAATATCTGAAAAATATCTTGTAGGGATTTTCCTGCTGAGAAAAACAAGAGTACTTATGGGAGATTCTATATTTAAAAGTTATAACAGCTCAACACAAGATGATTTTTGTTCCAGTTGCAGATAAATACTTTTCTCTTAGTCCACGGGGAGAGACGCAAAGAACATGGTATTAAAGACCCTTCCATTAGGAGGCAGATACTCTCTCTGAAGTAGGTAGTCCCTCTCTCAGCCCTGCTCAACTCCTGATTATCTCCGCCCACTTTCAACTCTGCCTGCATTTTTGCGTTTCTAAAAAAGAAGCCGTTAAGAAGGCAACATTACAGAGAAGCTGAGTGGATGGGTACTCCTCCCACAGAAAGATATGCGGTAGCAGGGCAAAGTCTGGCAATTACAGATCAGTAAGTCTTACATCAGTAGTGAAAAAAAAAATATATAAACCAAATAAAAGGAAAGAATTGTTAAAGCGGAACTACCACCGCTAAAAAACGTGATCTCCAATAATTCCCCATCTGGCGACTAGCTGCTCAGTAGCGCTAGTTGCCAGAATTATTACCTTGTTAAATAGAATTATCTATTGTTCCCGGGCTGACAGGCAGGACGGAGCGCATACATCTTCCTATAGTGACATCTGCCCGTCTGTGCTGTTAGTCCCTTTTGGAGATGAGCGGCTCCTAGCAATGCCTCCTAGAACCGTCTGGGACTGACAGCGCAGACGTCAGTATGGAAAGATGTCTGCGCCCCGTCTTGACTGTCAGCCCGGGAAGAATGGATAATTCTATTTAACACGGTAATATTTCTGGTGACTAGCGCTACTGAACAGCTAGTCGCCAGATGGGGAATTATTGGATATCAAGTTTTTTAGAGGTGGTAGTTCCGCTTTAAATATCTGAATTTAAATTATGCACAAGTCCCTAACCAGCATGGGTTTATTGCAGGGAGATCTTTTCAAACTAACATCATATATTTTTCTGACAGGGTAACTAAAATAATAGACCAGGTGAGATCAATAGAAATAACATCTATATTTCAGTAAGGCATTGACACTGTCCCTCAGAAGACTAATTAATAATTTGCATTGTTTGAATATGGATGTAAAAATAATTAAACAGATAAGGCAATGGCTGAGCGACTGGAGATAGAGGGTGGTAGTTACTGGGAATATTCAGAGGAAGGTCATGGTACTAGTGGGGTACCTCAGGGATATGTATTGGGGCCCTTTTTAATATTTTTAGTAGGGATTTTACAAATGATCTTCAAGGTAAGGTATACCTGTTTGCCCATGATACAATGATATACAATGGGGTAGACAGTTCTGGGGGAATAAGCCAAATGGTAAATTAGAAGAGTGGATGAGAGTGTGACAGCTGCAATTTAATACTGATAAATGTAAAAATATGCAATTGGGGTGTAAAAATCTGAAGGCAGAATAGTTTTAAAGGGATAGTAATGTTTCATAATAAAAGCGGCTCTAATTAATCATCATAGTATTTGGACTTTGGAGAGTGTTATTTCAGTTCTGTCAGAGTTGTAGTTCAAGAGTAATTCAATGACAAAGTGTCCCCCTCCTGCCCCTTTTACTGATGTAACACTGCTCAGCCAGAGCAGAAGGGAGGTGCCCAGTAGACTGCAGAGAGGGACAATCTTCAATTAAGATAAGGGAAAAACCTGTCAAGGGGGGCAGGGCTTTCATTGTTCTCATAGGACGAAGATTGTCCCCTTCTGTTATATGTCTTGTCTATGGACTGGATTCCACATCTGAGAAGAGATGGCTTACACTAGGTAAAAGGGACGGGAGGGGAAACTTTGCTTGTGAATATCTCTCAAACCATAAAGGTTTGAGAGATAAGACTTATATCGTTCTTCATGTTTTTTTTAAAGCCTACAAAATAAAATAAAGATAAGATTAAGTTTTTAGCTTATCTTAATTGAAGATTGTGCCTCTCTACAGTCTACCTGGGCACCTGCCTTCTGATCTGGCTGAACAGTGTTACATCAGTAAAAGGGGCGGGAGGGGGATACTTTATCATTCAATTACTCTTGAACTACAGCTCTGACAGAATTGAAATAACACTCTCCAAAGTCCAAATACTATGATGATTAATTAGAGCTGCTTTTATTATGAAACATGACTATCCCTCTAAAAATCAGTAGACGGGGAGAGAAAAATATCATTTTACATAGCCATAATAACCATTTAAAGGGATAGTAAAGTCCCAAAAAAGTATCTTCTAAATGGTAGCTGCACTAAAAAAACACTTAATGCGCTTAATCCTTTCTCTGAAACCATTATGGTTTGAGAGATGTAAGAAAATAAAGTCCTCCGTTCCCTCCCCTTTCTGCCTGACGAGCTGTGAAGCTGTCAGAGGCGGAATCCGTTCACCCGACTGTAGGCGGCTCTTCAGGAGTGCTGACATCGGGATATCTAACTATAATTACTTCATCGGTATGGTCTACATGTGCCTGGCTTGCAAGCACAGGTTGTAGACCATTCCGATGAAGTAATTATACTTTGATATCCAGATGAGAGCTCTCCTGAAGAGCCGCCGTCTGGTCCCGGAAGCAGGATCTCATGACGTTCGCTGTACAGCGGACGCATGAGAAGGGGGAGGGAGTGGAGGTCTTTACTTTATTACATCTCTCAAACCATAATGGTTTGAGAGAAAGGATTAAGTGCATTACATGTTTTTTTAGTGCAGCTACCATTTAGAAGATACTTTTATTGGGCCTTTACTATCCCTTTAATGATTTTACATCAATGGACACACACAACAAATTACAAAAGAGAAACAAATAACGAGTAACTGTATTGAAAGATAGGGACAAAAATAACGACTCAGTAAGGCTACACCTTTCATCCAAAACTCGCCTCTGCTGAGGTAAAAACACTGGGGATTATGAAAACTTTAAAACACATCTAGTTTGATGCTCGAATAGTTGTAGGAACTGAACTGAGAAATCAGTGACAACAGAGGACAACAAATGTTTAAATAATGTGACACACTTTAACCCCTTAACGACCCTTGACGGTCATAGTACATCAAGGGTCGATCTGACTGAACGACCCATGACGTACTATGACCGTCATGGAGTCCGGAACCGGAAAAAGAAAAAAAAAATGCTCCGCCGTCCTTAAGTCGCATTGCGGCGCCAATCGCCCAGTCGTTAAGGGGTTAAAACAAACAATACTCAAGAATTTGTTATCCACCAATGTATGGAAAATGGTGCCAATATAAAATTGAAATTAAAATCTCATAGGAATCAAAAGGACACAATACTTGCGCTTCCTCCCACTGCAAAGAAGTGATACTATCTGGGATCTGTCTGTATCATCATAGCTTCTACCACCAAATTCTGAGTATCTCTTGTTCAGAAGATTAATAGCTTGCATTTTTTAGATGCCATCAGATCTGCTTCTGGAACTCCCCATTTGCTTGCTAGGGCATTGATTATAAACTGTTTGAGCTCCCACTGTACCATATGTAGTACGTGATGACTTATGAAGTCTACTTCCATGTTGTGAGCTCTTAGTTGTAAGTTGTGGGGATTGCTAGAACAGGTAACTGTGCCCACTATAGTGTCATGTGAACCTCCGTCCAGACTGCCTTGCTCCTGGTACCTCCCTAATGATTTATGTACATCCTCACTGTGGCATTGTCCAAATGAACATGCACTGGATGATCTGACAGTAACTTCATACATTGTTTCAGAGCAAGTCAAGCTGCTCATAGATCCAATGCAATAATTAGCAGCCAATTCTCCACTTGAGTCCATTGACCCAGAATAGTGCAGTGTTTAAAAACTGCCACCCCATCCAAACCGACTGGCACCTGTCTTCGCCACATGTCACTCGCTGATTGCAAAAGACATTCCCTTGTTCAAATGGGTCACATCCACCTTATATCTGTCTTTGTCTCCAGGGATAGTTACGTCAATGAGATATATATTTGTTTCGGGACAACCACTGTTTTTGGATTTTCATCTGAAGGGACTGTGCAAATGGTACCGCTTCAGTGGTAGCCACCATCGTCCCCAAACCTGCTTACTGATGGTTTATTGCGACGGAGCAAGTCATCCCGAGAGTGTATTATTGAAATGCCTTGGTTTCTGATATACCCCAAGAGAGCTGACATCACCTTGGGGAAAAGCCTTATGGCTGTAGCCACATCAAAAGGGAGTGCTGTAAATTGGAAATATGTTCTGCTCTAGGTGAATCTGAGATCTTTCTGGTCTGTTTCCAAAAAGAAGTATGCAAATATGCATCCCTTATGTCAATAGAGTCCTCAAAAACTCCCCTGGGCACAGTGATAACAAATCAAAGAGGCAGCATTTTAACATCCTGGACACACAGAAACAATGAGAGGAATATTCCACAAAGTTGATTCTGTATCCCATGGAGATGATTAGAAGAATCCATGGGTCTGTCACCAATCGAGTCCATACCTTCTGGAAGAATTGCAGTTTGCACCCGATTCCAATAGCGACCTCTCCTCTACTGGTGTCTGAGCTAGTTTCTTGACTGGCCAAGAGGACTTAGGTTTGGTCTGGAAGCTGACTTTCCTCAAGGAAACAGAGCTTGGCACCAGTGATCTAATAATTTTATCAAGTTTAGTTCCAAACAGAACTTTTCCAAGGAAAGATAAAATAATAAGTGTTCATTTTAAGAGTGGCTGCCCCAGACCTCTAACCAATGTCTGTATTTGTCTGTTAAGGTAAAAGTGGAAGCTTTTGCAGTGAACTCTGCTGTGTCAAGACCTGCATCACAGTAATAAAGATGTGCTTCCTAAATGTGTGATACCACATGATTCAGATCTTCTTTAGATGCCTTCTCCTGAATACCTTGCAGTGGATGCAGAGGCGTAGCTAGAAGTCACTGGGCCCTGGTGAAAAAAATGCAATGGGCCCCCCTGACCATGTTGACCCCAGTGCCCACCTATTCAAATTGCCCCAATGTCCAAATCTCCACATTGCCCCCAACTCTCCACATTGCCCAAATGTCCAGCTCTCCACATTGCTCCCATTGCCCATTTCCTACCTTCCTGGTGGTCCAATGGCGTGGCAGGAGAGGTCTGTTCCACCCTTGGTACAGACCTCAATTAACAGCTGGAGCTCCCGCGTGGTCCTCTATCCAGTAATGCAGAGCTCTGGGAGATGATATCTGCATTACTAGAGTGCCAACGAGGGAGAGCTCAGCTGACAGAGGTCCATGGTGCCGGGGGGGGGGGGGGTCGCAGGGGGCAGCCTGGCCCCTGGAGGTACTGGCCCGGTTGCAGGTGCGACCCCTGCAACCCCTATTGTTACACCTTATAAGTAGATGGTCACACCATGTGTCTATTGCTCTGCGTACCATTGCAAAACCAGATCTCAAAGCTGCACCTGAAGCCAGAAATACCATCATCAGCAGTGTGTCCAGCATTTTGCTGGCTGGACCCTTAAATGCTCCAGCATTTGCCATTTATAAAGACGTGACACAGGGAGGTTATCCACAGGATGTGTACCCCACAAATCTATACATTATTGTGTGAAAATATACATAAGATTAAATCAGTTAGATATAAGCAAGCACCTTTCTAACTAGATTCTTACATTCATCCAAGACAATCTGATTTAAAGGTATAGTAATGTTTCACAAAAACAGCTCCAATTAATCTTCATAGTATATGTGCCATGGAGAGTGTTATTTCAATTCTGTCAGAGTTGTAGTTCAAGACTAATTGAATGATAAAGTATCCCCCTCCAGCCCCTTTTACCTAGTGTAAGTCATCTCCCCTCAGATGTGGAATCTGGTCTTGAGACCAGACAGATCACAGCAAGGGACAATCTTCTTACTGTGAGAACAATGAAAGCCCTACCCCCATTAACAGGTTTTTCAGGTTTTTCCCTTATCTAACTGAAGATTGTCCCTCTCTGCAGTCTACCTGGACACACCCTGCTGCTCTGAGCTGAGCAGTTACATCAGTAAAAGGGGCGGGAGGGGGATACTTTATCATTCAATTACTCTTGAACTACAACTCTGACAGTATTGAAATAACACTCTCCATGGCTCAAATACTGTTAACCCCTTCGCGTCTGATGACGTACCCGGACCGTCACTCTGGTCCAGCACTTAAAAACCAGGTCCTGGTACGTCATGGAGTTCATGGCTCCCGGCACGGCTGCACGCCGCTTCGGAAGCCCTGAACCGAAAGTGGTAATAAAAAAAAAAAGCCCCGTGGTCACCGAATGCCGGCCTTGCATGCACGTGCCGGTCGTTAAGGGGTTAAGATTAATTGGAGCTGCTTTTATTGTGAAACATTACTATCCCTTTAATTGGTCATAAGCTGTGACTGCAGCATATTTCTTCTTATGTTAGAAAATATCTTTTTACCGGATCATCTGTAACAACTCCGATGGGTGTGACTGAGGAATAATCATCATACTCTTTACTGTCTGTGTGATCCTCCTCCAGAGAACAATCATCCCTAGGAGAAAAAGAACTATTGTACTCTTCCCTTGGTGACCTAGCTAGTCACTAAGAAGGTTAAGGCGAATATTGGGCTACTTTGTGTAAAACCATCACAGCACATGCAGAATGTTTCACTCTGTACTCTGCTTTATCCATTCCTACAACTGGAGGGAATGACCAGAAGCAATGAAGCTGAACCCGTGCAGAAGACAAAAAAAGGGCATAGTCTGTAATCCTCCTCTGGTCCCGTCTCTGAAATCACACAAAAATACAACAATTAAAATGAAATAAATTAAAGTAAAAAGATGTGTCCATTGAAACCAGTCCTGACACTAGAAAAATGAAAGTAGGAGGAGCTAAGCATACGTTAAGCAAGGATGATATGTTCTAATGAAACAGCACCATCTAATGGTCACTGATATTGAATATTTTGCATTAAAAGGAAAAAGGACAACTTGGCCTGTTACAACTTTTGCATGAAGTATCTCCCACCAGAGGTATATATTTATCATAATAAAACATTACTATACTTTGAACATGGTGGGATTGAGAAACATATGGAAATAGATGTACTACGAGGCACTGTTGCTATTCTGGACCAGACCAACTGAACCTCAGGGGACAAGTAAAAGATCCCTAATTCCCAGGGCTCTGAATTGAACGTTTAACTCCTTGAATGCTAGAGAGGTCTTCAATGCATTGCACATTTTTATTTGTCCTATATACAGTAGTGTACTTGGTTTGTTCCATAATTGATCTTTCTCTTCTCTATATAACATGTAAAAGAAGACATCTGGGTGCCTGCCAAACACACCCAGGGGTGGCAGTAAGGAGGGGTTATTCAAATCTGTTTTGTACTGCCTGTCCTATTGGTCCAACCATGGGGGCGTGATTTTTACAGGAGTGGCAATGGGGCATAGCCCTTCCCCCGGCCACTTCTGTCAAGTTCTCTGCAGGAATGCTATATGCACAATTCAATAAGCACAAAGCTACATTATATGCATAATGCTACTCGCAAGATGCTATACACACAAGGCTATACAGATAATGCTATAACAGTGGTTCTCAACCTGTGGGTCGGGACCCCTTCAGGGGTCGAATGACGATTTGCCAGGGGTCGCCTAAAACCATCAGATATTTATATTTCGATTCATAACAGTAGCAAAATTACAGCGATGAAGGACCAACAAAAATAATTTTACTGTTAGGGGTCGCCACAACTTGGGAAATTTTATCAAGGGGTCGCCGCACTAGAAAGGTTGAGAACCGCTGTGCTATAACAATACAATACACACAATGCTATACATACAACGTTATATGCCAGACACTATACGTACAATGCACAACGATATATGCAGTATGCCAAACGCTATATGCTCTATGCCAGGGCTTAAATTTGAAGTCCTTTGCTACTAGCCAGACCTGAAAAGTTACTCGCCACTGCAATCCATAACATACCCACCAGGGCTGAATTTCTACTCGCCAGGGCTAAATTTTCACTCCTCGCCATTGGCTAGTGGCGAGTGGAAATTTTGAGCCCTGCTGATATGATACACTGCACTGTATAACAGTACTGACTATCTATACACTGATAATTATATAGTGCTCTGTATATTGGTACTAAGTATCTATACATTGATATGATACAGTGTACTGTATAATGGTTAAACTTCATATTCCAGTTGTTTGCCCAATCTGCCATTGTATGTAAGTCCCTCTGTAGAGAACAAATATCCTGTTCTGAATTAATTGCCCTGCAGAATTTAGCATCATCTGCAAATATTGATAATTTGCTTTCTATATCTATTTCCAGGTCATTTATACACATGTTAAAAAGCAGCGGACCCAATACTGAACCCTGAGGTACTCCACTCTCCACTTTAACTGTAATGGAGAATTGTCCATTTACAACCACACACTGTTCCCTATCCTTCAACCAGTTTTGTATCCAATTGTAAAGGTTATCTCCTAGCTCCAATATCCTTATTTTATACACCAGCCTTCTGTGTGGCACTGTATCAAATGCCTTTGCAAAGTCTAGATATACTACATCAACTGTCTTGCCATTTATCAAGGTTGCTGCTTACTTTCTCAAAAAAGCTGAAAAGGTTAGTTTGGCATGATCTGTCCTTCATAAATTCATGTTGATTCCTGCTAATGATCTTATTTTTTGTGTTTTAATCCTGAATATAGTCCATTATGATCCCTTCTAGCAGTTTCCCCACTACAGAGGTCAAACTCACAGGTCTATAGTTTCCAGGTTCTGTTTTAGTTCCCTTCTTAAATAGAGGCACTAGATTGGCTCTTTGCCAATCTTGTGGCACTGAGCCTGTGGTGAGAGAATCTTTAATGAGTAAATATAGGGGTTTTGCTAACACTGCACTAAGTCTCTGAAGAACCCTTGGATGTATACCATCAGGACCCGGTGCTTTGTCGGTCTTAATTATGTTCAGTCTTCCCATGACATCTTCTTGAGTTAACCCAATATCTGATAATTGTATTGTTTTATTAGTTACTTGTAGAGGCTCTTCTACCATTCCTTGCTCCCTTGTATATACTGATTCAAAAAAGTGTTTAAAACATCGGCCTTTTCCTTATCCTCACTAATCAACTCACCCATCTCATTTTTGAATGGTCCAATGCACTCCCTCTTAAGTTTTTTGCTATTTGAAAAACTTTTGGGATTATTCTTGCTTTCCCTTGCAATTCAGGTTTCATTATCTATTTTTGCTACCCTAATTGCCTTTTTGCAATCTTTGTTGCACTCCCTGTATTTTAAGAAAGATTGTTCAGTTCCTTCAGACTTAAATAGTTTGAATGCTTTTTTTCCCTTACCATTTCCTTCTTTACATGTGCAGTTAACCACTTTGGCTGTGACTTCTTTTGCATGTTCCCCATTGGTATATACTGTTGGGTACATTTCTGCAACCTAAATTTGAATTCTGACAATTTTTCCTCAGTATTTTTTGCCTTTAAATAAAATATCCCAGTCTATGTGTTGTATTGAAGTCCATAACAATTTGAAGTTAGCATTTTTAAAATTAAGAGTTTTGGTTGAACCTATACAGTTTTGCTTTGCCAGATTGATCTCAAATGTAACCATGTTGTGATCACTGTTTCCCAAATGTTCTCTTACCTTAATATTGGATACCATTTCTGTGTTATTAGTGATCACTAGGTCCAATACATTGTTATTTCTTGTCGGCGCTTCCACCATTTGTGACATGTAGCTTTCCTGAAGTGTGTTCAAAAACCTGCTACCCTTAGCACTCTGACAGGTCTCATTTTTCCAGTTGATATCTGGATAATTAAAATCTCTAATAATTATAGTATGCCCAAGCTGGGCAGCTTTCCTAATTTGCAAAACAGTTGGGCCTCAACATTGTCATCAATATTTGGTGGTTTGTAGCATATAGCCACCAACACCTTTTTTTTTTTTTTTTTTTTTTACCTTTTACACCACATTTAGTGCACACAGTACATTGTAATCATTATCAGTACCATTATACAGTGCAGTGTGATCAGTATCAGTGTGTAGATATCAGTACCATTATACAGAGCAGTGTGATCAGTATCAGTGTGTAGATATCAGTACCATTATACAGAGCGGTGTGATCAGTATCAGTGTGTAGATATCAGTACCATTATACAGAGCAGTGTGATCAGTATCAGTGTGTAGATATCAGTATCATTATACAGAGCGGTGTGATCAGTATCAGTGTGTAGATATCAGTACCATTATACAGTGCGGTGTGATCAGTATCAGTGTGTAGATACTCAGTACCATTATACAGTGCAATGTGATCAGTATCAGTGTGTAGATACTCAGTATCATTATACAGTGCAGTGTGATTAGTATCAGTGTGTAGATATCAGTACCATTATACAGTGCAGTGTGATCATTATCAGTGTGTAGATATCAGTACCATTATACAGAGCAGTGTGATCAGTATCAGTGTGTAGATACTCAGTACCATTATACAGTGCAGTGTGATCATTATCAGTGTGTAGATATCAGTACCATTATACAGTGCAGTGTGATCAGTATCAGTGTGTAGATACTCAGTACCATTATACAGTGCAGTGTGATCAGTATCAGTGTGTAGATATCAGTACCATTATACAGAGAAGTGTGATTAGTATCAGTGTGTAGATACTCAGTACCGTTATACAAAGCAGTGTGATTAGTATCAGTGTGTAGATACTCAGTACCATTATACAGAGCGGTGTGATCAGTATCAGTGTGTAGATACTCAGTACCATTATACAGAGCAGTGTGATCAGTATCAGTGTGTAGATATCAGTACCATTATACAGTGCAGTGTGATCAGTATCAGTGTGTAGATATCAGTACCATTATACAGAGCAGTGTGATCAGTATCAGTGTGTAGATATCAGTACCATTATACAGTGCAGTGTGATCAGTATCAGTGTGTAGATATCAATACCATTATACAGAGCGGTGTGATCAGTATCAGTGTGTAGATATCAGTACCATTATACAGTGCAGTGTGATCAGTATCAGTGTGTAGATATTCCATACCATTATACAGAGCGGTGTGATCAGTATCAGTGTGTAGATATTCCATACCATTATACAGTGCAGTGTGATCAGTATCAGTGTGTAGATATCAGTACCATTATACAGTGCAGTGTGATCAGTATCAGTGTGTAGATATCAGTACCATTATACAGAGCAGTGTGATCAGTATCAGTGTGTAGATATCAGTACCATTATACAGTGCAGTGTGATCAGTATCAGTGTGTAGATATCAGTATCATTATACAGAGCGGTGTGATCAGTATCAGTGTGTAGATATCAGTACCGTTATACAGAGCAGTGTGATCAGTATCAGTGTGTAGATATCAGTACCATTATACAGAGCAGTGTGATCAGTATCAGTGTGTAGATACTCAGTACCATTATACAGAGCGGTGTGATCAGTATCAGTGTGTAGATATCAGTACCATTATACAGAGCGGTGTGATCAGTATCAGTGTGTAGATACTCAGTACCATTATAAAGAGCAGTGTGATCAGTATCAGTGTGTAGATACTCAGTACCATTATACAGAGCAGTGTGATCAGTATCAGTGTGTAGATACTCAGTACCATTATACAGTGCAGTGTGATCAGTATCAGTATGTAGATATCAGTACCATTATACAGAGCGGTGTGATCAGTATCAGTGTGTAGATACTCAGTATCATTATACAGTGCAGTGTGATCAGTATCAGTGTGTAGATACTCAGTACCATTATACAGTGCAGTGTGATCAGTATCAGTGTGTAGATACTCAGTACCATTATACAGAGCGGTGTGATCAGTATCAGTGTGTAGATACTCAGTACCATTATACAGAGCAGTGTGATCAGTATGAGTGTGTAGATATCAGTACCATTATACAGAGCAGTGTGATCAGTATCAGTGTGTAGATACTCAGTATCATTATACAGAGCGGTGTGATCAGTATCAGTATGTAGATATCAGTACCATTATACAGAGCGGTGTGATCAGTATCAGTGTGTAGATACTCAGTACCATTATACAGTGCAGTGTGATCAGTATCAGTGTGTAGATACTCAGTACCATTATACAGTGCAGTGTGATCAGTATCAGTGTGTAGATACTCAGTACCATTATACAGAGCAGTGTGATCAATATCAATGTATAGATACACAGTACCATTATACAGAGCGGTGTGATCAGTATCAGTGTGTAGATACTCGGTACCATTATACAGAGCGGTATGATCAGTATCAGTGTGTAGATACTCAGTACCATTATACAGAGCGGTGTGATGATTATCAGTGTGTAGATACGTAGTACCATTATACAGTGCAGTGTGATCAGTATCAGTATGTAGATATCAGTACCATTATACAGAGCGGTGTGATCAGTATCAGTGTGTAGATACTCAGTACCATTATACAGAGCTGTGTGATCAGTATCAGTGTGCAGATACTCAGTACTGTTATACAGTGCAGTGTGTTCAGTATCAGTGTGTAGATACTCAATACCATTATACAGTGTAGTGTGATCAGTATCAGTGTGTAGATACTCAGTACCATTATACAGAGCGGTGTGATCAGTATCAGTGTGTAGATACTCAGTACCATTATACAGTGCAGTGTGATTAGTATCAGTGTGTAGATACTCAGTACCATTATACAGAGCGGTGTGATCAGTATCAGAGTGTAGATATTCAGTACCATTATACAGAGCGGTGTGATCAGTATCAGTGTGTAGATACTCAGTACCATTATACAGAGCAGTGTGATCACTATCAGTGTGTAGATATCAGTACCATTATACAGAGCGATGTGATCAGTATCAGTGTGTAGATACTCAGTACCATTATACAGAGCGGCGTGATCAGTATCAGTGTGTAGATATCAGTACCATTATACAGAGCTGTGTGATCAGTATCAGTGTGCAGATACTCAGTACTGTTATACAGTGCAGTGTGTTCAGTATCAGTGTGTATATACTCATATCATTATACAGTGCAGTGTGATCAGTATCAGTGTGTAGATATCAGTACCATTATACAGATCAGTGTGATCAGTATCAGTGTGTAGATACTCAATACCATTATACAGTGTAGTGTGATCAGTATCAGTGTGTAGATACTCAGTACCATTATACAGTGCAGTGTGATCAGTATCAGTATGAAGATACTCAGTACCATTATAAAGAGCAGTGTGATCAGTATCAGTGTGTAGATATCAGTACCATTATACAGAGCGGTGTGATCAGTATCAGTGTGTAGATACTCAGTACCATTATACAGTGCAGTGTGATCAGTATCAGTGTGTAGATACTCAGTACCATTATACAGTGCAGTGTGATTAGTATCAGTGTGTAGATACTCAGTACCATTATACAGAGCGGTGTGATCAGTATCAGTGTGTAGATATTCAGTACCATTATACAGAGCGGTGTGATCAGTATCAGTGTGTAGATACTCAGTACCATTATACAGAGCAGTGTGATCAGTATCAGTGTGTAGATATCAGTACCATTATACAGAGCGATGTGATCAGTATCAGTGTGTAGATACTCAGTACCATTATACAGAGCGGCGTGATCAGTATCAGTGTGTAGATATCAGTACCATTATACAGAGCTGTGTGATCAGTATCAGTGTGCAGATACTCAGTACTGTTATACAGTGCAGTGTGTTCAGTATCAGTGTGTATATACTCAATACCATTATACAGAGCAGTGTGATCAGTATCAGTGTGTAGATACTCAATACCATTATACAGTGTAGTGTGATCAGTATCAGTGTGTAGATAGTCAGTACCATTATACAGAGCGGTGTGATCAGTATCAGTGTGTAGATACTCAGTACCATTATACAGAGCGGTGTGATCAGTATCAGTGTGTAGATATTCAGTACCATTATACAGAGCGGTGTGATCAGTATCAGTGTGTAGATACTCAGTACCATTATACAGAGCAGTGTGATCAGTATCAGTGTGTAGATATCAGTACCATTATACAGAGCGATGTGATCAGTATCAGTGTGTAGATACTCAGTACCATTATACAGAGCGGCGTGATCAGTATCAGTGTGTAGATATCAGTACCATTATACAGAGCTGTGTGATCAGTATCAGTGTGCAGATACTCAGTACTGTTATACAGTGCAGTGTGTTCAGTATCAGTGTGTATATACTCAATACCATTATACTGAGCAGTGTGATCAGTATCAGTGTGTAGATACTCAATACCATTATACAGTGTAGTGTGATCAGTATCAGTGTGTAGATAGTCAGTACCATTATACAGAGCGGTGTGATCAGTATCAGTGTGTAGATACTCAGTACCATTATACAGAGCAGTGTGATTAGTATCAGTGTGTAGAACTCAGTACCATTATACAGAGAGGTGTGATCAGTATCAGTATGAAGATACTCAGTACCATTATAAAGAGCAGTGTGATCAGTATCAGTGTGTAGATATCAGTACCATTATACAGAGCTGTGTGATCAGTATCAGTGTGTAGATACTCAGTACCATTATACAGAGCGGTGTGATCAGTATCAGTGTGTAGATACTCAGTACCGTTATACAGAGCGGTGTGATCAGTATCAGTGTGTAGATACTCAGTACCATTATACAGAGCAGTGTGATTAGTATCAGTGTGTAGATACTCAGTACCATTATACAGAGCAGTGTGATCAGTATCAGTGTGTTGATACTCAGTACCGTTATACAGAGCAGTGTGATCAGTATCAGTGTGTAGGTACTCAGTACCATTATACAGTGCAGTGTGATCAGTATCAGTGTGTAGATATCAGTACCATTATACAGAGCGGTGTGATCAGTATCAGTGTGTAGATACTCAGTACCATTATACAGTACGGTGTAATCAGTATCAGTATGAGGATACTCAGTACCATTATACAGAGCAGTGTGATCAGTATCAGTGTGTAGATATCAGTACCGTTATACAGAGCGGTGTGATCAGTATCATTGTGTAGATACTCAGTACCGTTATACAGAGCGGTGTGATCAATATCAGTGTGTAGATATCAGTATCAATATACAGTGCAGTGTGATCAGTATCAGTGTGTATATACTCAATACCATTATACAGTGCAGTGTGATCAGTACCAGTGTGTAGATAATCAGTACCATTATACAGTACAGTGTGATCATTATCAGTGTGTATATATCAGTACCATTATACAGAGCGGTGTGATCAGTATCAGTGTGTAGATACTCAGTACCATTATACAGAGCAGTGTGATCAGTATCAGTGTGTAGATACTCAGTACCATTATACAGAGCGGTGTGATCAGTATCAGTGTGTAGATACTCAGTACCATTATACAGAGCGGTGTGATCCGTATCAGTGTGTAGATACTCAGTACCATTATACAGATCTGTGTGATCAGTATCAGTGTGTAGATACTCAGTACCATTATACAGAGCTGTGTGATCAGTATCAGTGTGTAGATATCAGTACCATTATACAGAGCGGTGTGATCAGTATCAGTGTGTAGATACTCAGTACCATTATACAGAGCGGTGTGATCATTATCAGTGTGTAGATACTCAGTACCATTACACAGAGTGGTGTGATCAGTATCAGTGTGTAGATACTCAGTACCATTATACAGTGCATTGTGATCAGTATTAGTGTGTAGATACTCAGTACCATTATACAGAGCTATGTGATCAGTATCAGTGTGTAGATACTTAGTACCATTATACAGAGCAGTGTGATCAGTATCAGTGTGTAGATATCAGTATCAATATATAGTGCAGTGTGATCAGTATCAGTGTGTAGATACTCAGTACCATTATACAGAGCGGTGTGATCAGTATCAGTGTGTAGATACTCAGTACCATTATACAGAGATGTGTGATCAGTATCAGTGTGTAGATACTCGGTACCATTATACAGAGCGGTGTGATCAGTATCAGTGTGTAGATATCAGTACCATTATACAGTGCAGTGTGAACAGTATCAGTGTGTAGATATCAGTACCATTATACAGAGCGGTGTGATCAGTATCAGTGTGTAGATACTCAGTACCATTATACAGAGCAGTGTGGTCAGTATCAGTGTGTAGATATCAGTACCATTATACAGTGCAGTGTGATCAGTATCATTGTCTAGATATCAGTACCATTATACAGTGCAGTGTGATCAGTATCAGTGTGTAGATATCAGTATCATTATACAGAGCGGTGTGATCAGTATCAGTGTGTAGATATCAGTACCATTATACAGTGCGGTGTGATCAGTATCAGTGTGTAGATACTCAGTACCATTATACAGTGCAATGTGATCAGTATCAGTGTGTAGATACTCAGTATCATTATACAGTGCAGTGTGATCAGTATCAGTGTGTAGATATCAGTACCATTATACAGTGCAGTGTGATCATTATCAGTGTGTAGATATCAGTACCATTATACAGAGCAGTGTGATTAGTATCAGTGTGTAGATACTCAGTACCATTATACAGTGCGGTGTGATCAGTATCAGTGTGTAGATACTCAGTATCATTATACAGTGCAGTGTGATCAGTATCAGTGTGTAGATATCAGTACCATTATACAGTGCAGTGTGATCATTATCAGTGTGTAGATATCAGTACCATTATACAGAGCAGTGTGATTAGTATCAGTGTGTAGATACTCAGTACCGTTATACAAAGCAGTGTGATTAGTATCAGTGTGTAGAGACTCAGTACCATTATACAGAGCAGTGTGATTAGTATCAGTGTGTAGATACTCAGTACCATTATACAGAGCAGTGTGATCAGTATCAGTGTGTAGATATCAGTACCATTATACAGAGCAGTGTGATTAGTATCAGTGTGTAGATACTCAGTACCATTATACAGAGCTGTGTGTTCAGTATCTGTGTGTAGATATCAGTACCATTATACAGAGCAGTGTGATCAGTATCAGTGTGTAGATACTCAGTACCGTTATACAGAGCAGTGTGATCAGTATCAGTGTGTAGATACTCAGTACCATTATACAGAGCTGTGTGATCAGTATCAGTGTGTAGATATCAGTACCATTATACAGAGCAGTGTGATCAGTATCAGTGTGTAGATATCAGTATCATTATACAGAGCGGTGTGATCAGTATCAGTGTGTAGATATCAGTACCATTATACAGTGCGGTGTGATCAGTATCAGTGTGTAGATACTCAGTACCATTATACAGTGCAATGTGATCAGTATCAGTGTGTAGATACTCAGTATCATTATACAGTGCAGTGTGATCAGTATCAGTGTGTAGATATCAGTACCATTATACAGTGCAGTGTGATCATTATCAGTGTGTAGATATCAGTACCATTATACAGAGCAGTGTGATTAGTATCAGTGTGTAGATACTCAGTACCATTATACAGTGCGGTGTGATCAGTATCAGTGTGTAGATACTCAGTATCATTATACAGTGCAGTGTGATCAGTATCAGTGTGTAGATATCAGTACCATTATACAGTGCAGTGTGATCATTATCAGTGTGTAGATATCAGTACCATTATACAGAGCAGTGTGATTAGTATCAGTGTGTAGATACTCAGTACCGTTATACAAAGCAGTGTGATTAGTATCAGTGTGTAGAGACTCAGTACCATTATACAGAGCAGTGTGATTAGTATCAGTGTGTAGATACTCAGTACCATTATACAGAGCAGTGTGATCAGTATCAGTGTGTAGATATCAGTACCATTATACAGAGCAGTGTGATTAGTATCAGTGTGTAGATACTCAGTACCATTATACAGAGCTGTGTGTTCAGTATCTGTGTGTAGATATCAGTACCATTATACAGAGCAGTGTGATCAGTATCAGTGTGTAGATACTCAGTACCGTTATACAGAGCAGTGTGATCAGTATCAGTGTGTAGATACTCAGTACCATTATACAGAGCTGTGTGATCAGTATCAGTGTGTAGATATCAGTACCATTATACAGAGCAGTGTGATCAGTATCAGTGTGTAGATATCAGTATCATTATACAGAGCGGTGTGATCAGTATCAGTGTGTAGATATCAGTACCATTATACAGTGCGGTGTGATCAGTATCAGTGTGTAGATACTCAGTACCATTATACAGTGCAATGGGATCAGTATCAGTGTGTAGATACTCAGTATCATTATACAGTGCAGTGTGATTAGTATCAGTGTGTAGATATCAGTACCATTATACAGTGCAGTGTGATCATTATCAGTGTGTAGATATCAGTACCATTATACAGAGCAGTGTGATCAGTATCAGTGTGTAGATACTCAGTACCATTATACAGTGCGGTGTGATCAGTATCAGTGTGTAGATACTCAGTATTATTATACAGTGCACTGTGATCAGTATCAGTGTGTAGATATCAGTACCATTATACAGTGCGGTGTGATCATTATCAGTGTGTAGATATCAGTACCATTATACAGTGCAGTGTGATCAGTATCAGTGTGTAGATACTCAGTACCATTATACAGTGCAGTGTGATCAGTATCAGTGTGTAGATATCAGTACCATTATACAGAGCAGTGTGATTAGTATCAGTGTGTAGATACTCAGTACCGTTATACAAAGCAGTGTGATTAGTATCAGTGTGTAGATACTCAGTACCATTATACAGAGCGGTGTGATCAGTATCAGTGTGTAGATACTCAGTACCATTATACAGAGCAGTGTGATCAGTATCAGTGTGTAGATATCAGTACCATTATACAGAGCGGTGTGATCAGTATCAGTGTGTAGATATCAGTACCATTATACAGAGCAGTGTGATCAGTATCAGTGTGTAGATACTCAGTACCGTTATACAGAGCAGTGTGATCAGTATCAGTGTGTAGATACTCAGTACCATTATACAGAGCTGTGTGATCAGTATCAGTGTGTAGATATCAGTACCATTATACAGAGCAGTGTGATCAGTATCAGTGTGTAGATATCAGTACCATTATACAGTGCAGTGTGATCAGTATCAGTGTGTAGATATCAGTACCATTATACAGAGCAGTGTGATCAGTATCAGTGTGTAGATACTCAGTACCATTATACAGAGCTGTGTGATCAGTATCAGTGTGTAGATACTCAGTACCATTATACAGAGCGGTGTGATCAGTATCAGTGTGTAGATATCAGTACCATTATACAGAGCAGTGTGATCAGTATCAGTGTGTAGATACTCAGTACCGTTATACAGAGCAGTGTGATCAGTATCAGTGTGTAGATACTCAGTACCATTATACAGAGCTGTGTGATCAGTATCAGTGTGTAGATATCAGTACCATTATACAGAGCAGTGCGATCAGTATCAGTGTGTAGATATCAGTACCATTATACAGTGCAGTGTGATCAGTATCAGTGTGTAGATATCAGTACCATTATACAGAGCGGTGTGATCAGTATCAGTGTGTAGATATCAGTACCATTATACAGAGCGGTGTGATCAGTATCAGTGTGTAGATACTCAGTACCATTATACAGAGCGGTGTGATCAGTATCAGTGTGTAGATACTCAGTACCATTATACAGAGCGGTGTGATCAGTATCAGTGTGTAGATACTCAGTACCATTATACAGAGCGGTGTGATCAGTATGAGTGTGTAGATATCAGTACCATTATACAGAGCAGTGTGATCATTATCAGTGTGTAGATACTCAGTACAATTATACAGTGCAGTGTGATCAGTATCAGTGTGTAGATAGTCAGTACCATTATACAGAGCGGTGTGATCAGTATCAGTGTGTAGATATCAGTACCATTATACAGAGCAGTGTGATCAGTATCAGTGTGTAGATACTCAGTACCATTATACAGAGCAGTGTGATCAGTATCAGTGTGTAGATATCAGTACCATTATACAGTGCAGTGTGATCAGTATCAGTGTGTAGATACTCAGTACCATTATACAGAGCGGTGTGATCAGTATCAGTGTGTAGATACTTAGTACCATTATACAGAGCGGTGTGATCAGTATCAGTGTGTAGATACTCAGTACCATTATACAGAGCAGTGTGATCAGTATCAGTGTGTAGATATCAGTACCATTATACAGTGCAGTGTGATCAGTATCAGTGTGTAGATACTCAGTACCATTATACAGAGCGATGTGATCAGTATCAGTGTGTAGATATCAGTATCATTATACAGAGCGGTGTGATCAGTATCAGTGTGTAGATACTTAGTACCATTATACAGAGCGGTGTGATCAGTATCAGTGTGTAGATACTCAGTACCATTATACAGAGCAGTGTGATCAGTATCAGTGTGTAGATATCAGTACCATTATACAGAGCGGTGTGATCAGTATCAGTGTGTAGATACTCAGTACCATTATACAGTGCAGTGTGATCAGTATCAGTGTGTAGATACTCAGTACCATTATATAGAGCGGTGTGATCAGTATCAGTGTGTAGATACTCTGTACCATTATACAGAGCGGTGTGATCATTATTAGTGAGTGTAACATTTCTTCTCATTACAGGGGTGGATAAATCATATGTACTCTTAACTTTAATCCTTCTATCAAGCTTTGCACTTACCGGAGCATGTCTTGCTTGTTACATAAGGTACTAGTATAACTACTATATTACATGTATTATTGCTACAATTAATATATAGTATCTCTGTCACTTTGTGGTCACTGTGTGTATATCAGATATGTTCCTGTGTCATCAGGATGCCCTATTGTTGAGTTTATATAGTTTGTGTGGTTATTGGTGACACCCTGTGGTCTCTGTGTGAATATAGCAGGTATGTTGCTCTGGGTATAGGTGACACCCTGTGGTCTCTGTGTATATAGCAGGTATTTGCTGTGGATATAGGTGACTCCCTGTGGTCTCTGTGTATATAGCAGGTATTTGCTGTGGATATAGGTGACTCCCTGTGGTCTCTGTGTATATAACAGGTATTTGCTGTGGGTATAGGTGACTCCCTGTGGTCTCTGTGTGTATATAGCAGGTATTTTGCTGTGGGTGTAGGTGACACCCTGTGGTCTCTGTGTGTATATAGCAGGTATTTTGCTGTGGGTGTAGGTGACACCCTGTGGTCTCTGTGTGTATATAGCAGGTATTTGCTGTGTATATAGGTGACTCCCTGTGGTCTCTGTGTGTATATAGCAGGTATTTGCTGTGGATATAGGTGACTCCCTGTAGTCTCTGTGTATGTAACAGGTATTTGCTGTGGGTATAGGTGACTCCCTGTGGTCTCTGCGTGTATATAGCAGGTATTTTGCTGTGGGTATAGGTGACACCCCGTGGTCTCTGTGTGTATATAGCAGGTATGTTGCTGTGGGTATCGGTGACACCCCGTGGTATCTGTGTGTATATAGCAGGTATGTAACTGTGGGTATAGGTGACACCCCGTGGTCTCTGTGTGTGTATAGCAGGTATGTTGCTGTGGGTATAGGTGACCCCCTGTGGTCTGTGTTTTTATATAGCAGGTATGATGCTGGGGTATAGTGTGTATATAGCAGGTATTTTGCTGTGGGTATAGTGTGTATATAGCAGACATGTTGCTGTGGGTATAGGTGACACCCTGTGGTCTCTGTATGTATATAGCAGGTATGTTGCTCTGGGTATAGGTGACACCCTGTGGTCTCTGTGTGTATATAGCAGGTATGTTGCTCTGGGTATAGGTGACACCCTGTGGTCTCTGTGTGTGTATATAGCAGGTATGTTGCTCTGGGTATAGGTGACACCCTGTGGTCTCTGTGTGTATATAGCAGGTATGTTGCTGTGGGTATAGGTGACACCCCGTGGTCTCTGTGTGTATATAGCAGGTATGTTGCTGTGGGTATAGGTGACACCCCGTGGTCTCTGTGTGTGTATAGCAGGTATGTTGCTGTGGGTATCGGTCACCCCCCGTGGTATCTGTGTGTATATAGCAGGTATGTTGCTGTGGGTATAGCTGACACCCCGAAGTCTCTGTGTGTATATAGCAGGTATGTTGCTGTGGGTATAGATGACACCCCGTGGTCTCTGTGTGTGTATAGCAGGTATGTTGCTGTGGGTATAAGTGACTTCCTGTGGTCTGTGTTTTTATATAGCAGGTACGATGCTGGGGGTATAGTGTGTATATAGCAGGTATGTTGCTGTGGGTTTAGGTGACACCCTGTGGTCTCTGTATATATATAGCAGGTATTTTGCTGCAGGTATAGGTGACACCCTGTGGTCTCTGTGTATATATAGCAGGTATTTTGCTGTGGGTATAGGTGACACCCTGTGGTCTCTGTGTATATAGCCGGTATTTGCTGTGGGTATAGGTGACTCCCTGTGGTCTCTGTGTGTATATAGCAGGTATGTTGCTGTGGGTATAGGTGACACCCTGTGGTCTCTGTGTGTATATAGTAGATACTTTGCTGAGGGTATAGGTGACACCCTGTGGTCTCTGTATATATATATAGCAGGTATTTTGCTGCGGGTATAGCGAACACCCTGTGGTCTCTGTGTATATTGCAGGAATTTGCTGTGGGTGTAGGTGACATCCTCTGATCTCTGTGTATATAGCAGGTATTTGCTGTGGGTATAGGTGACACCCTGTGGTCTCTGCGTGTATATAGCAGGTATGTTGCTGTGGGTATAGGTGACACCCCGTGGTCTCTGTGTGTATATAGCAGGTATGTTGCTGTGGGTATAAGTGACACCCTGTGGTCTCTGTGTGTGTATATAGCAGGTATTTGCTGTGGGTATCGGTGACACCCCGTGGTCTCTGTGTGTATATAGCAGGTATGTTGCTGTGGGTATCGGTGACACCCCGTGGTCTCTGCGTGTATATAGCAGGTATGTTGCTGTGGGTATAGGTGACACCCTGTGGTCTCTGTATGTATATAGCAGGTATGTTGCTCTGGGTATAGGTGACACCCTGTGGTCACTGTGTGTGTATAGCAGATATGTTGCTGTGGGTATAAGTGACACCCTGTGGTCTCTGTGTGTATAGCAGGTATTTTGTTGTGGGGATCTGTGATATACAGTCATCATTGTGTACATAGCAAATATATTCCTCTGGGAAACAGGGACTTCCTGTGGTTCCAGACTGTATGTAGCAGGCATATTCCTATGGTATCTGTGACCCCCTGTGGTCACTGTGTGAATCTCTGGTCTATTCCAGTGGTTACTGGTGACACCCTGTGGTCACTGTGTGAACAGCTGGTATATTCCAGTGGGTATTGGTGACTCCCTGTGGACACTGTCTATACAGCAGGTATATTCATGTGGGTATTGGGACTATACCCACTACTTGTACATAGCAGGTATATTTCTCTAGGTATCTGTGACTCCCTGTAGTTACTGTCTATATTTCAGGTATATTCCTATGGGTATAGGTGACACCCTGTGGTCACTTTCTGTATAGCTGGTGTATACACCTTTGGATACTGATGACACCATGTGGTCATTGTGTGTATAGAATGCATATTCCTCTGGGTATTGGTGATACCCTGGGGTCACTGTGTGTATTGATGATATGTTCTTATGGGTATTGGTAACATCCTGTGGTCACAATGTGTATATTTCAGGTAAATCCTGTGGGTATAGTTCCTGTGATCACTGTGTACATAAGATGTATATTCCTGTGGATATTGGTGCCAAGCTGTAGTCAATGTGTGTATAGCTGGTATATTTCTGTGGTTATCAGTGGCTCCTTGTGGTCACTGTGTGTATAACAAGCTGTTTTCCTGTGTGACATGATGACACCCTGTGGTCACTATGTGTATAGCATGGTGTATTTCTTGCCTCTGTTAATGTACTTTTTCCTTTCCAGGCGCCGTATCCAGTATGCAAATCTCATGAAAGGACCAAATAAAATTATTCTAACAATGGAAGATGTGACTTTCATTCACTCACAGAGCCGGAAGGTGAGAGACAGAAGGGTCATGGATTAAGGTGAAACAGATTAACCCTTTAAGGATAAGTAGCGCTTTCTTTTGATGTCATATTTATAGGCATCACTCATGATTTATTTATATAATAATATAGAAAAATAGGAAAAAAGAATTGACAAAAACCCAACATTTTTATAAGTTTTCGTGTGATGATTTGCACATTATTAGTACATCTTTTAACAGGACCGGACACAATGTATGAGCATTCTTTCATAGTGTCCCTCTTTAGGAGATATTAGGGGTCCATACCTCCCAAGTGTCTCTCTTTAGGAGATATTAGGGCTCCATACCTCCCAAGTGTCTCTCTTTAGGAGATATTAGGGGTGCGTACCTTCCAAGTGTCCCTCTTTAGGAGATATTAGGGGTGATACCTCCCAAGTGTCTCTCTTTAGGAGATATTAGGGGTTCATACCTCCCAAGTGTTCCTCTTTAGGAGATATTAGGGATCCACACCTCCCAAGTGTCCCTTTTTAGGAGATATTAGGGGTCTGTACCTCCCACACGTCCCTCTTTAGGAGATATTAGGGGTCCATACCACCCAAGTGTCCCTCTTTAGGAGATAGTAGGGGTCCATATACCTCCCAAGTGTCCCTCTTTAGGATATAGTAGGGGTCCATATACCTCCCAAGTGTCCCTCTTTAGGAGATAGTAGGGGTCCACATACCTCCCAAGTGTCCCTCTTTAGGAGATAGTAGGGGTCCATATACCTCCCAAGTGTCCCTCTTTAGGAGATATTAGGGATCCATACCTCAGTGACCCTCTTTAGGAGATATTAGAGCTCCATACCTCCCAAGTGTCCCTCTTTAGGAGATATTGGGGGTCCATACCTCAGTGACCCTCTTTAGGAGATATTTGGGGTCCATACCTCCCAAGTGTCCCTTTTTAGGAGATATTAAGGATCCAAACCTACCAAGTGACCCTCTTTAGGAGATATTATGGGTCCATACCTCCCAAGTGTCCCTCTTTAGGAGATATTATGGGTCCATTGCTCCCAAGTGTCCCCTCTTCAGGAGGGACAGTCCCTCTTTGAGACCCAAATCCGCCTGTCCCTCTTTCCCACCCTGGTGTCCCTGTGTTTAGGAGTTCAGACTATGTGGTGTTTATATAAATGTATCACATTGCTCCACAGCAATAAAACTCACATTAATGTTTATTACACTTCAGTATGTGTGTTCATAAATTAGTATGATTAAATAAAATATTTCGATCTTGTTCTAAAGCATTTATTAAATTACATAAAGAGCTCTCAATGTCAGGAAGTAAACAAAAAATTGTTTGTAATGCTCTACCACCAGTCGCGCCCTCAGAAACGTCACCAACAACAAAAGTGCCCATTCTTTGGCCATTTGAATTGTTGGGAGCTCTGTTCTCTGCCTCACACTCAGAGTGAGAAGGGCAGAGAACAGTGACAAAGGCAGTGTTTACAAACATTACCTTTGTCATATGGCCTTACTTGTAGGTGTGATTTGCTGTAGCAGCGATCACATGTGCAAAACTACCGGGGAACGGTTGAAACTGACTATTCCGGTCTTGGAGCATTCAGCAATATCCTTCTCATTGCGGTCACGTTCTGCCTTGAGGCGTGCAGTGATTGTTAACCCATGACTTGCTAGGACCTTCATCCATCCTCAAAGGATGGAATTCCATGATAGTCATGGCATGTCATCTGTTGTAAAGGGGTAAAATGTTAATTTATGTTTCTATTACTGATTGTGGTAGCTTAGAATAACTATATTTATATATATGTAAACTTCATTAAACCCTTGACAAATGACATAATTTGAGCAAGAAAACGTTGCGAGCCACAACATGAATGAGAAGACGTCTAACTCTCTGTATTTGTATCCACAGAAGGTGGTCGATGACAGCAGGTCAAGTCTTCTGGGTAAAAGTGTCAGTGACATGCGAACGCCCCGCCACTCGGTATCCGGGAAAAGTATGAGTGCGGCCAGTCCTCACAACACTAATATTGGGGTATATGAGGTAAAATAAAGTGGTGTATGATTAACTCTTGTGTGATGGAAAGATCTCCAGGCGGTGCAGTTCTTTAGATAGTCTGCAATACAAGATCTCCATTTATAGCAATAATAGCAGCACCACCTGTTCACCTATAATCATTTTGACATCTTCCAGCAGTGAGACTACCCTTGTAAAAGCCCTATGATACAAGTTTATTGTGCCTTTAAAATACCCATGATTGATGTTTCTTTAGTTTGGTTTTCCTGCAAGAAACGTCTATCTGGAAACGTTCTTCCTCGTTTTTATGTGTTTTATCAATAGGGCGATTGGATTTGGTTGAAAAAATTCCCAGGAGAGAAGCATGGAGAGATCCGCCCAGCCACAAAGAACATTTTCTGTATGGTGAGTGTAAATGGGGGTTAGACAACCTGAGGTCCGTCAGGTGTTCTAAACCGCAGCTCCCATCATACACAGCCAGCTGTTGGCCTGTTGCAATGTCATAACTGCCATGGTTGCAGGGTTCACCACTGAGACTGGACCCATCAGGTGGCCCGGCTGTTCGATCAACCCCTGCTGAGACCATGCATCCTTCCGCTCTCTGCCTCTGTCCCGCACACATGCGCAGCCAGGGAACTCAATAAAGTGAGTTCCTCAACTTTGTATGTGCAGGACATAGGGGAAACATAAGCAGAGCATACAAGAAGGAGTGCAGAACTGCTCTGTCCGGCCCGGCGGCCATTGTAGAATTGGGAAATGTGGAGGTAGACAATGGGGGCAATGTGGAGGTAGACAATGGGGACTATGTGACGGTGGTCATTGGGGACATTGTGAAGGTGGTCAATGGGGGCATTGTGGAGGTGGACAATGGAAGCATTGTGGAGGTGGCTAAGGTGGAAATGGAGGTGGACAGTGGAGGCAATGTGGAGTTGCATGGTGGGGTTGGGGGGCCTCATGGCAATTTTCGTGCCAGGGCCTGGTGGTTTCTAGTTACACCTCTGGTTGAGGATGATGGAGATTGTAGCTGCAGTTCATCAGCTTGTCCTCCACTGGGGTAAACTGATGACTTCAACACCTCAATGAATTATCCACAAACGTACCTCATGGGCTTCCAACATGCAGGCCAAAGGAGTCTTGTTGCCCACTAATTGTTTATACAAACACATAAAAAACCCTAAAATAGAAGTTCCTTTAATTTCCATTGACCAGGTCAAAGCAAACTCCAACATGAAGAGCAGTGTCTGTCCATATCGTTTGCTCTCTCACTTGCTATCTCAATATGTCCATATCTTTCACTCCTCTTTAAAGGGATAGTAATACTTCGTTTTATCTTTATTTTATTTTGTAGGCATTAAAAAAACATGAAGAACGATATAAGTCTTATCTCTCAAACCTTTATGGTTTGAGAGATATTCACAAGCAAAGTTTCCCCTCCCGTCCCTTTTATCTAGTGTAAGCCATCTCTTCTCAGATGTGGAATCCAGTCCATAGACCAGACAGATAACAGCAGGGGACAATCTTCTTCCTATGAGAACAATGAAATCCCTGCCCCCCTTGACAAGTTTTTCAGGTTTTTCCCTTATCTTAATTGAAGATTGTCCCTCTCTGCAGTCTACCTGGGCACCTCCCTTCTGATCTGGCTGAGCAGTGTTACATCAGTAAAAGGGGTGGGAGGGGGACACTTTGTCATTGAATTACTCTTGAACTACAACTCTGACAGAATTGATATAACACTCTCCAAAGCCCAAATACTATGATGATTAGAGCTGCTTTTATTATGAAACATTGCTATCCCTTTAATTTCTCTGTCACATACCTCATTCCTTTGTCTTTCTATTGTGCATTTTAACTCATTAATGCCTTAAAGCAATAGTAATGTCTGCAATGAAGTAGGTCACCGAGTCTTCTCTATTGTAAATCTAACACATTGCGCTATGTTTAACAACTTACTTTTATGTGGTTCCAAAGATATTAAATGTAGAAAGGATCCCCCTCCCATCCCTTCTGGTCACATCATGCTGCATCTCTGTCCGGTCCGGATGGATGCGACAAGGGACAATCTTCAGTAAGCAAAGGAAAATCCTGCCCAGCTTCCTCAATGAGGACAGGGTTTTCCTTATACTTGCTAACTGAAGATTGTCCCTCTCTTCATCCGTCCGGTCCCACCACCGGATTGCATATTCAATGGGAGGTGGCCAAAAGGGGCGGGAGGGGGATCTTTCTACATATAATATCTTATGAACTACAGAAAAGTAAGCTGTTAAACATAGTGCAATGTGTTAGATTTACTATAAACAAGACTCGGAGATCTACTATTGTAGACATTACTTAATCCCTTAATGACCAGCGGTCTGGGGAGCGGATTCCTCTTAAGGACCGCTTTGATCACAGTTGGCGAGCTGCACACGTGACTGATCACATGTGCCGGCTCGCTGAGACTGATAGTGACCGCTCCTGCCTGGACGTGGTCAATTTCCAACCCAACTAGTGCTCACAACTCTCTCCTCTCTGTCTCTTTCACTCTGTCTTATTGTGTCCATTGCTCTCTCACTTTATTACTTATATATATAGACATCCCTCACTCTCTCTCCCTCTCCATCTACCTCTCTCCCTCCCCTCTCTCTCTCCCCTCCCTCCCTCTCTTCCTCCCATCTCTCTCTCTCCCTCTCTCTCCCTCCATCTCCCTCTCTGTCCCCCTCTCTCCCTCCATCTTCCTCTCCCTCTCTCTCCCATCCCTTCTTCTCTCTCCCTCTCTATATTAGTCTTTTCCTCTTTCTTTCTCATTATGTCAGTCCTGTCCCACTCTCTTTCATTCTCTGTGCCTGTTACTGTCTCCTTCTTACTCTAGTCCATCACCTGTCTCACTTTTCTCGCTCTTTCACCCTGTATCCATCCACGTCTCTCTCTGTCTACATCTCTCTGTTGTCCCTTTCACCTCTCCCTCTCTTTACCTCTCATTCTTCATCTCCCTCACTCTTTATTGCATTTACTGTCTTTGCACTCTAGAGTGACATCAGATGAGAGCAAAACCTGAGATAACAAGCTCTCTCCCTCCCTCCTTATCTCTCTCCCTCCCTCCTTATCGCTCTCCCTCTCTCCTTATCTCTCTCCCCCCCTCCTTATCTCTCTCCCTCTCTCCTTATCTCTCTCCCCCCTCTCCCTACATTGTTTGTGATCTCTCTTTCTCTTGTAATCGATCCATCTCTTACACTATTCTTTCATCTTTCTCATTTTGTTTTTGTCTCCTCTATCTCTTCATATCTCACTCTCTCCATCTCTTTTTCTCCACTCACACTCTCTCTCCATCTCTTGCTTTCTCTCACCATCATGATCTATATCTCTCCATTTATTATACTCTCTCTCACACTCACTCTTTCCCCATCTTACTCATTCTCATCAGTCTTTCTCTTGCTTTCCGTCTCTCTCTTTCCATCTCTGTTGCTTCCTCTACAGATCTCTCATTTTATCTCCATCTCTCTTGCTGTCACTCTCTCCATCTCTCTCAAACATTCCATCTCTATCACTCTTTCCATCACTCTCACTCTCTCTCCATTTCTTTGTTCTCTCCTGTTTTTTCTTTCCCCATCTCTTGCTCTCTCTGTCTATCTCACTCCATATCTATGTCATTAAATCTCTCTCCATCACTCTCACTCTTTCTCCATTTCTCTCTCTCTCTCTCTCTATTACTATTGCCATCTCGCTTAATCTCCTTCTCTCTCTCTCTCTATTACTATTGCCATCTCGCTTAATCTCCTTCTCTCTCTCTCTCTCTGTTATCATCATACTCTCTCATATTCTCTCTCCATCTCTGGTTTTCTTTTTTTCTCTCTCAAGCTCAGAGAACTCCGCCACGAGAATGTGAACCTGTACCTGAGTCTGTTTAGTGACCTGGGAGTAATAGGGGTGGTGACGGAGCACTGCACACGAGGCAGCCTGGAGGACCTCATTCAGAACCAGGACATGAAGTTGGACTGGATGTTCAAATCTTCACTCCTGATTGACCTTATCAAGGTAAGAAAGTGCAGAGAGGAGGGAAGATTGAGACAGAAAGTGGAAATAGTGAGAGGGATGGTAGAGAAATAACACTTTTACAGACAAAGCACAGCTAGAAATGCGGTGGAGCGGCTAGCTTCTCTAGAACTGGGTTATGAAGGCTAGCTTCTCTAGAACTGGGTTACAGAGAAGCTTTTATCGGTATCAAAATTATAAGTGAATAAATCAGTAGGTCCAGATGGGGTTCATACAACAGTATTAAAGGAGCTTAGATCTGTGCTTGTAGCCCCCTTAGTGGACCGTTTCCAGATGACTGGAATACTGCCAGTGTAGTACTTCACAAAAAAGGTAGTAGGTAAGGCTCTGGTAAATACTGACCTGTGAGTCTAACATCAGTAGATGGGAAAATAATGGAAACGTTATTAAAAGAGTGAATTGTGCAATAACAGAAGCCTATTGAATTGCTAGATCCATTGCAGCATGGCTTTACAACAGGACCACCTTACTAAAAATTTCTAGATGAATTTTTGACCATGTAACTCAAGTGAGAGGCAAGGGTGGTGCAGTAGATTATTTGGATTTTAGTGAAGCTTTTAACATTCTCCCACTTAGTAAATTTACTTTTAAGATGCATAGTTTAGGACTGAACTCAAGAATATTTTAGTTGATACTAAATTGGCTGAAGGACAGCAACAGGGTGTCATGGTCAATAGGATTCATTCAGAAGAATGTCTTGCTACTAGTGGAGAGCCTCACGGGTCAGTGTTTGGTCCTGTTGTCATTAATTTTTTCATTAGTGATATCTCTAATGGTATTCAAGATAAAACGTGACTATTTGTAGATGTGTCACCGTAATCAGGCAAAGAAGGACAGACACAGTAATAAAATATAACCACCTTTATTGGAATATACAGTGATAATAATATACGAGATATAGCGATGATAATATCCCACACAACCCCCACCGGTTGATAGGGCCCAAACTCCTACCCAGAGCTGCACACTGTGCTACACACTGCACTAGTGCGAGGTACCAGAGACCAAAGGCAACAGGGAGCGAGAGTCGGACAGAGCCACAGGACACAGAGGCTAACGGTCAGGTAGGCTAGGAGCGTACGCAGCGAGTAATCAGCCAGAACCACAGGTCAGTCAGGTCGGGGATACACTGAGTGAGATAGGAGCAGAAAGACAGATAAACCAGGGACTAAACAGAGCGAGTGAGTCAGCCAGAGCCACAGGTCAGAACCGATGTGGGTAGTCAGACAAGCTGGGGTTAACAAGGAGCGAGTTAGTCAGCCAGAGCCACAGGTCAGAACCGATGTGGGTAGTCAGACAAGCTGGGGTTAACAAGGAGCGAGTTAGTCAGCCAGAGCCACAGGTCAGAACCGATGTGGGTAGTCAGACAAGCTGGGGTTAACAAGGAGCGAGTTAGTCAGCCAGAGCCACAGGTCAGAACCGATGTGGGTAGTCAGACAAGCCGGGGTCATACACAGAGCAAGTAAGTCAGCCAGAGCCACAGGTCAGACAGGCCAGGGATACACTGAGCGAGACAGGAGCCGGTAGACAGACAAACAGGACTAAACAGAGCGTGTGAGTCAGCCAGAGCCACAGGTCAGAACCGATGTGGGTAGTCAGACAAGCCGGGGTTAACAAGGAGCGAGTTAGTCAGCCAGAGCCACAGATCAGAACCGATGTGGGTAGTCAGACAAGCCGGGGTTATACACAGAGCGAGTTAGTCAGCCAGAGCCACAGGTCAGAACCGATGTGGGTAGTCAGACAAGCCGGGGTTATACACAGAGCGGATTCTCAGATTAGCACAGGTCACAACGGAGCACAAGAGTAACTAACAGGAACACCATGTAAAGGCAATGACTCCCAGGCCCAAGGATGTTTATAAAGGAGCAGAAGGAGGCAGGACCCAATTAGGTCACCCAGAATAGGCCCATAAACAGGCGTCCATGCTAGTGCCTGTTACCTGATGTAGCAATGAGGAAGTGGCCGGAGGCCATGCCGTCCGGCGGCCATACAGAGGTATGGAAGCACAGGATAGCCCAAAGGAGACTGTGATAAGATGATACAAAGATCTGCAGCAGGGTTGACATTGCAGGGGAATAAGACAAATGCACAGTGAGTTGGGAAAATTGGAGGAATGGACAAAAGTATCTAAAGATTAATGCTGCAAGGTGCAAGATAGTGTATTTTGACACACATGACCCATAGGAGGAATACGGCCTTTATGACACTTTTCTGACAACTGCACAAGAAAAGGGAATTGGGTAGATAAGCATTAATAGACTGGAAGCAATTAAAAGAAGAGTCACTAAA